>RXID01014625.1:0-31399 GCA_005019695.1 Trichopus zeylanicus subsp. travancoricus | reverse complement strand
TTCTTTTTGGGAATAAATCTGGTTCAATTTAAATTCCTGTCATTCTGTTGTTTCTAAAAGCTCATGAGTGTTGCTAGCCAGCAGCCTGACTGTTAGATTGTATTGAGAGTTCACATATTCACGGATTTGATTTTTTTATGATCTCTCTCTACCATTGCATTTTCCAGGGTCCACCATTTTAGCATAGTTTTTCATTTAGCAACTTCCTTTTTTTCACTCTGACTATATATGTGATTGCTCTTTCATCTGTAATTATGCAGATTGGAATGGTTGATTTTGTAAATGAGTACATTTAATTTGTATCATATTGTTGTGACTTATTTAATTCTGCTTGCATTGACTTATGCATTAATGCTTCAAAACTACTATACAGAGAAGGAACTGATTTTTTTTCAAGTATATGTTTTCGCTTATTTATGTGTAGCACAATAGTGCCATCTATGTTTTTTTTGTGGTCATGACCTTATCATATTTTTCCTTTTCAGGTTTCATCTCTTATTGGTTCAATTTGAATTCTTTACGCTTCTGAGTTATCGTATAAATTCAGAAATACTCAGTTTGGGAGTTGTGATCATGCTGTACAAAATTCTGCTGATCCCTCTAAATTGGTTGATGCTGGAGAAAGTTTTCAATATCAGAATGACTCAATGCTTACTTTAATGAGATACTTTTGCATTACAAGTCATGAGAAAGACTTAATTTGTGCTTTGGAAGTGAATAATCTACGACATTTGCCATCTTTGGATTCAAAATCTCAAAATGCCATCTTATACATAGAAATATTTCTCTTTTATCACGCATGGATGCTTTGGAGTTTTTGTATGAGTTTTTTGTGGAAACTATAAATATGGCTTGGAATTAGTTTCTATCTAATAAAGAACCCATTAGTCATTCTGATCAGATAAAATCATTTTCAGAATGCACTAAATCAGTTCTCTGATTTATCCCTCTGAGCCGTCAAGTAAGCCTTTTCTTTGAGGGAATGACCATCATCATCATCATTATCACCATTCTCATCATTTTGAGCAAGCTGGTCACTCTTTATTGTATTGTTGCTGTATCCATCTACCTTGTGATAGCATCCATAAGTTTTGCACTACAATGCTTCTTAATAGTCAAAAACACATTTAGAGGAGTTCGGTTATGTGAACATTTTGCCATTTCATAGGCAAACCAATATATCTGAAAGGGACAGACAGCGCTGTGGGAGATTCATTCGGTATTCCTTCAAGTGGTAGTCTCGGCTTTTAAGATCACTATTGTAACAAAAGGAAGTTTTCAGGTTTGTTCCTTTTGCCAATCATATTGTTTGAGGTGAATTTATTTTGACATCATTTTATTGCTTATCTTTTTCTCCATTACAGAAAATCCTGAAATCTTTGGATAGCATAATTTCAAGTAAATGGATTGAAGTTCAAGAGCTCAAGTTTCAGAATTTATCTCTCCATAATATTGATGCACTACCACACAATATTAGACACTTGGAACAGGTAAGTGTTATCATGGGTGTCTTCTTCAGTCTACTCCTATTATAGCTTATTAGAATATAAAATCAGATCCTAATGTACCTAGTCCAAGTAGGCCTTATATATTTGTTTGGGTTATTGATTGGAATGTCTATTAAGGACTTGGACTAGGTTCAAGGGTATATGTAGGTCCTGTCTATGATTCTGGGGACTAAGCTAGGGTTTTCTCAGTATTCTGTTTTCTTCTTTCTTCATTCTTTGTTTTATTCTGAATGTCTGAAGCAACAATGGCCTAGTTTTGGCACCCTTGTCATTGGAGTTGAGATGTCTAGCTCACACATTGTTGAATTCAACATTTGCAAGGGAAGTAAAGAAGTGAGGACAACTGTGTGTAAGAATACTTCGAATGTTTCGGCCTTTCAGTTTCATTTTCTACACATTTCAGATAGCAAAGGAACAGGGCTTTTTGCTTTTTTTTCTCATTAGATGGGGAACTGAATTCTGTTATGCGTCTGGTTTTTGTAAGAAATTATACATGTGGAAGGCAATTTTCTTAACAAGTCACTGTGGAAATTATTTCCCAATTTATTGAATTGATATGGGCTAACTACTCAGTTTTGTCAGGCATCTGATTACAAAAAGTGGTCTATTTGTTCAATAGACAAACACTTCGGTCATGATTGTTCTTGAGCCATTTATGTCTTGTAAAACCAATGACTCAGTGGATTTGGTTGGTGGAAGTTGCATAAAATGTTGCCTATTTATACTTCACATTTAACTTGATTTTGGTTCTTTGGCTTTTTCTTTCCACCCGTAACCTATCTATCAATCAGGTTAACCCACCTACTTTTGTCCAAGATTATTCCCAATTAAGTCAGTCTTGGAGATCGCTATCTTGTTAGTTCGGATGGACTATAATGTGGTGGGTTGCCCTAATTTCTTGTTGCCTCCATTGTCCCGTCAGTTTTTCTGGTGAAAGGTCTCTTGATTAGGAAATAACTTTTAATGGTAAGTGTTTGGTGATAGTTGTGCATGTTATCATAATGACTGATGATTAGACGAATTCCTGGTTTCTAGTCTTTGATGAATTCTCTATCATGCATGATAAGTCTTGCATAAGTTGTTTGGTTTCTATTTTTAAGCCTCTATTCTTGATATTGAATGCAAATATATGTTTTTTTTGTAGCTTTACAAGTATGCTATAAAACAATTTGGATGTGTGCAAATCTTCTTTGTTGCATCATCAGAGACAATACGAAGGACATTAACAAGGATGTTTCATTTGCTGACACAATTAATGATGTTTTTACAGGCACATTTGCGACTATTGCTATGATGTTCGATGTTTTTCATAAATGTGGAGCAACTAATATCCATGAAATTGTTGGAGTCTCTTTTTTAACTTCTATTCTGCACTAGGTATCTGCCAAGATCCTGGTATCTC
Organism: Trichopus zeylanicus subsp. travancoricus; assembly: GCA_005019695.1. NCBI lineage: Eukaryota > Viridiplantae > Streptophyta > Magnoliopsida > Dioscoreales > Dioscoreaceae > Trichopus > Trichopus zeylanicus. Next base: position 28,489 of record RXID01014625.1, on the reverse strand, counting down.
ATTGGTATTGGTTAAGCAATGGGTTAAGGTACTGCTCACAATCTTCATTATTTTCCCTTCTACTTAACTTTTATAGCAAATCATCTAGCATTTATAAGACAAACAGGCTTTGATTATAGATTTGAAGGAGGTTGATGAAGCGGATAATGCTCTAGTACTCCATTCATTGCTCCTTGATTGTAATTCAACATGACAAAAGAATACATTGGTCACTATTGTGGAGCAGGCACTATTCAGCTACTCCATACTGTGACAATATTTGACAATTTTTTCTTAGATATTGCAACAGTCTGACTATTATAATTTGTGGAATACTACAGGAGCTTTATTCATATGAAGTGATGGAAATTTGGAATGCAAACCCATGCAAGAAAATGCATCTAAAAGTCATCAATGTTATTTTGAATGATGTTTACAATACAAAAACCTTGTATCTTCAAAGATTAAGGTTACTTATTAAGAAGTGAAGGGTTCTAAGGACTCATGGTCTGGAATTCTAATTCCAGACAGCTGCATTGAATGTCTTTCTGAGGCTATTTCATTACTTGTAAGTTATTTGCAAACTTTTTTCTTACTCATAATACAATGTCCTATTTGGATTTTCTTTTTTATGTGGTTGATGTTCACTTTTGATCAAGCAAAAAAGTGTATCAATCAATCCTTCTAGTTGATTCTTCCAATTGCCATCACTTGGCCACTGCATACTGCTTGCATGCCTATTGCATTCAGGATGCCAATGAAGATTTTGAGGTGACTTAAACCATGCTTACCATAATGTCAAATCCCAGTGATCTTTCAATTCTTTTTTCATACTTGATCATAGAGCTGCTTTTGCAAAGGAATCAACAGCTCCTTAATTTCTATTTTTAATTTTGTCTGGTGCACAGGTGATTGCTGCTATATATGCTGCATCTTAGATGTGTATCTTACCAATTATCTATTGAACAAGTCAAATTACTTGCGATATGTGGTCCACATGAAAACACACATTTGGAAGTGTAAAATGCCATGATGATGCACACATACCGATAGGTTTTGCAGCTTAGGTTCTAATCAATCCTGTTTAGAAGTCAGCACTTGAGGTCAATCTTTTCTATTCTATTGCAGATTTCTTATCTCTTCTATTCTATTGCAGATTTCTTATCTCTTCTATCTACTATATTTACCAGCAACTGGCTGTCTTTACCTTTTATGTTTGGTAATGTAGGTCTATAAGCTTCTCTGTAGTTTATTATTAATAACCACGATAAGTGGCCCCAATTTGTTACCATGCATTTCTGAAAAGTCTCTTTCTATAAGTTATCGGGTTGCATGTTTCCATCAAGTTTCTGTTGGTGCTTACTTTCATTGTCAATATTCTTCTTATGTGATTGATAAGGTTTTCAAAACTGTGACTTTAGAGGTTTGTGCATTTACTCTTTCTTGCATTCCCATGCTTTAATAGAGTATTGTATATTTTTTATGAAAAAATGAAGTGTATATTATGTTGCTTTTACTATGCTTTCCTCAGCACATTTGCTTAGTACTTTTTGTCTCTCTCTCATTTCTCTCTCATTGCCTTATGGTTTATGAGCCAATATAGTTGATGGTCAGTCTCCTGGTCTCTACTCCATATGCATTTCACGATGTTCGTTGTCACAGATAGCTTAATAGACTTGTTGATTATTTTCTTGATCCAGGAATTGGTCAGGAGTAAATCCTATTTCCCATATCTTTCTTTGTCTCTCATTCCTCTCTGATTTTTCACTAGGGTGAACTTTTATGATTTTCCATTATACATGTAGTTGAGGTACAGGACCTTATTATAGGGTGGTTCGCCTAAATTGTCAAAAAAATCTCTTGATTCTAAACATTTCTATTTATTTATTGACCTCAGGAGGATTATCGAAGCTCTAAATTCAAATTTATCTCATGCTTATTGAGCATGTCAAGATTACAATTATAGACCTAAATTGTGTTTCCTCTTGTTACTTCTACTGCTTAGGTCTCTTTAATGTTCTTTTTCCATCTTTTGTTTAGACGAACACTAAACTTCATTACATTATCCTAGCTGGGACTGAAGTCAATAGATGGAATGTAGCACTTCTTTCTCTATCTTATCATGCTCAGTTGTCCATAGCTTTCTCAATTACACTCCATGCTTCTGATCCAATTAGAATTCCATGCTTGTAGGTAAACCACCTTGACCTAGCTACTATGTGTAAGAATCATATTCTTAATTGTGAGATAATCAGTTGAAGCAATTAGCCAATGTTATTACATTATCAATTATGCAATTGTCTCAGTGGTAAGGCATATTCTACCACTCCTTTTTCCTGCATGGTTTGTCATCTCAATTTTGCATGGTTTTTGCGATATCCCTAGTCTTCACCAGACTCAGAAGAGCGTGCCAAATTTTTTGCATCTCAAGGAGGCATCCCGAACTAATTCTTGACAACATAATTTAGTCATGCAACTATTGCCTTTGGGCCCTCTTTCTGTGTTTAAACTGCCCACAAACTGCGCTTTTGGAATTAACCTACTTCTAGCATATAGTTAGTAGCTTAACCAATTCAATGAAAAAAAAAATCATGTTATTAGGTCTCTGTGATATCTCATTGATAACTATGTTTCATGTAGCTGATGTCTTTTAAACCCTGATTGTAGTAAAGATTTAAAAGTGTCTAGCTTTATGCATCCACATAAGTGGCTCATTTACTGTCAAACATTAAATGCTTTGGTGTTGTCTGCCTCATTCTATTTTTGTGTTTCCAAGGACTTTTGGTTGGATGGCAAGCCTTCAGGTCAGTGTTGATTTGTTTACTTAAGTACCAATAATTTGTTTAGCACTGCACTGAGCACTATATATGTCAATTATAATCTCAAGCTGTGTACCTGAAAATTTAGTTTTGCTAAAAGAGTGCCGATAGAAGTTAGTTGCTGAGCACCTAAAAATTTAGTTATCTCAGCTATGGCTATTCCCTCTGAAATTCTAAACCAATTATATCTTGTGTTGCATATTATAGATGTATTTGAAAGTCCTCTTGCCTACTTTTTAGGTTGGGATTTATTAGGAACAAATTCTAAATTATTTGCTTAGTCAATAAGTTAATGGATCTAATATTTTTGTGTGCAAACTGATTTCATGAAAAATTTCCTATAATAGAGAACCTATATTTCTAATGAAGTAGGCCATCACATTTATAGGGTGGATATTCATGGAGTTATCATCCCCAACATCATCAGTTGCCATCAGTCGCAAATGATGATCTCTAGCTTCAAAGCCTTCATATTTGATTTTGGTGGTTTGCAAGGTTATCCACATGTATTAATGGAAACAGTTGTTAATGCATTGACTTCAATTTATTTTTTGTTTTCATTTAAATTTTATTCATTTCTGTTTTAAAGGACTTACACTACACTGACCATAAGTTCTGGTTATGTCAAATATGCACTAGAAAAACTCGATGATCTGGAAGAATTTATAAATAACAGTACAAGACTCTTCCTAGCACTCCTATAAATTGTATCAGCATACTTCCTTGGAGATTACTTTGTAGGCCTCCTTGGAGAAGCAGTGTTTCATCCTTCCTTCTTTCCTGCTTGGATGTTGCTCAAACTACATGCAGTTGAACAACCACTCACCTGGCTACTGCTCCTGGATTTCATCTAGGATGGTATTTTTCATATCAAGACAAGGTTATATCTTTCTTTTCTTCTAAAGAAATTTTTGCTAATATATATTTCATCTCTTAGTTGATACGAGTTCTGGGAAGGAAATGTTCTGTGGATCCAACACACATAATTGGGAGTGCCCTTGGGATTACTCTATTGTGGACTCTTATTGTTCCAGCTTATAAATTGCTGCTGAAAGAGAATTTTACATCACCCTCCAGCAGAACTTCTACTCCAGACAAAAGGCAGATGAATTATGTAAGATGGTGGCCAGAGAGAGCTAAACTCAATAATTGCTTAAACAAGTTGTTGAGGTAAACTTATTAGCATTTTTGGTCTCCATATTGCTCTCATTTCAATGTTTATTTCTGTGTTATTCTTTCTTGCACTAAATATAGTGAGGGGTATTATAAGTTCTTAAAAACATTATGTATGCTTCTTTCTTTTCTATTTGTCCAGTGCTTGTTTAGTTTTTTATTTCTCATCTAAATAAATTAGTAGAGCTAGCAACAGGCTGAGCTGGTCATCGGCTGAGGGCTCCTCGAGCCCGTCTTTGATCTGATTCAGCCCTAAATCGTACACTGGGACCATAACTGTTTAGACCCAAACCTGTTTTTCTATTTTTCCATTCAGCTCTTCATTTTTCTTGTTATTTTATTTTTTTATAATAGAGATGTTCAAGAGTAAAGCATTTAGGAATAATTTAGGGAGGTTAAAAGGCTTGAAATTCAGGAAAATTGCCTGGAAATTTTAAAGGTAAGTTTGGAACAGTAATTATTATTAAATAAATTGTGTACAAATGCAGCATTCAAATGTCAGGAATGGCAGTGGATGCCACAGCCATTATCTCCTATTTAGCCACGTAAATAGGAAGGCCACTTTGTTGTAATACCAGAAATGTGGCTATTATGTGGTCTGCATTTCCAACTCGTGTTCATCCTCATTTATCATCACCACTACTATGATCATCCTGACTAACACGTCAGCACATGATGGTGAGGATCTATGTCAGCCAATTTTGATGTCCTTAGTTCCATCCACCGTGATTTTACACTCCAACGCGATGTTTGACCTCCACCTTCTCTTTTGTTCACTAGTCCTTCCAATCACCTGCCAGGCCTCATGTTGCCAAACTTTCCCATTTATCATCACCACTACTATGATCATCCTGACTAACACGTCAACACATGACGGTGAGGATCTATGTCAGCCAATTTTGATGTCCTTAGTTCCATCCACCGTGATTTTACACTCCAACGCGATGTTTGACCTCCACCTTCTCTTTTGTTCACTAGTCCTTCCAATCACCTGCCAGGCTTCATGTTGCCAAACTTTCCCATTACGTGCCCTCATCCTCTCATGACTCCTCCACTAACCCACTTCTGCGAGTTGCTGCCCCTTTCCATGGTGTCCTTGCTCAGACTCCTTTTCCCCCAGCACTGTCTCCTGTGAGCTTCAGGAGAAGCCCTCTCAATGGTGGCCTTGCTCAGGATGCCAAGGAAAATGGGATGCAATTTCTTGTTCACATTGTGCCTTGATTTTTGAAATATTACCACCAATGCAAGTATAACCCAAATTTATAGAAATTTCTATCAATAATTTCTATCTGATTTGATGAATTAAACAATGTTTTTATTTCTTTCCTTTGTGATTCATGAATTAATTGCACAGCTATTTTTCCAAAACTCAATGTGTTGTGACCGTGCAATCTGAATTGTATCTCTTGTGTTTGAGCAGTGGTATGAAAGATTCATGGCTTGTATCCTGGAGATGGTTGCTTTTGGGTGAACTTTCAGATAGCAAGTATCTCGACACAAATTCTCTAAATCGTAAATGAACTGAAATTTCAGGGCATGCTTGAACTGATAAAAGCTATCCTTGGTGTTGCAAAGTTGGCTGCTGATGCAGAGACAGGTATGGCTCAATTACTGTTTTATAATGGATATTTAGGTAGTGGACCATGTCGTAGGCAAGAAAGGTTTAGAGCCTTCTCTACCACATACCATGGAGCTGAAAGTTTGATTGAGTCAGCTCTGGATCTTATACAACAGAGTATAGCGAGTTCACATAACCTATTGATAGAGAACCGATGATTTTGATTTTGGATTCTGATGTTCGCGTCCTCCATCTCAATGCTTTCCATTTTAATGTAATGTAATATGATCTATTTGATGGTAAGGTCAGACTTCCATCTTGTTTTGTGTTTTGCTTATTCTAGCATACTCCAAAAGCCAGAGAATAACTACTTAATACAACAAAACCCTTCGTGAATTTTACTGGTAAGATTATGTTATCCCTTTCAATTGACATTTGTCCATTTTTGGAGTTCATAAGCTTCATAAACCATTTGCATTGTTACCAAATTGTCAATTGCAATTGCTTTCTATGAACTAATTGCAAATGCTTCATTTGGAGAATCTTCCAATTCTGAGGGGTCAAGAGGCTTATCCGGTTGCCATCAGTAGGCTGTTTTGTCTTATGGCTTCAACATAAGAGGTTGCCAGGGCAAACAAATCAAGTTATCCGCAGTTCAATTTTTACCATTTCAATGCCTACTACTTGAACCCTAGTGGCAACCTCCGACAGGAGCCTTTGGCAGCGACCAACGAGGCTAGGCACGAGGGCGCCTTCCCTCAGAGTGGATGAACCGGGTCACGGGCGGGATAAGTTGGGCTATGAGCCAGGTTTTAAAGCTCATGGGTTTTGTCCACGTTTTCATGTTGGGATTAGCTTCAACCACCATCAACAGAAAAACCACCCTCATAAGCAATCGAGGGAGTTGGATTACTCTTTTGGAGAAGATGATGACTTTCGTTTTAACTATCGGCCTAATGAATGATATTAGAATATCAAAGAATTTATATTGAGCGGATATAAAATCCTGTCGATAGGATTTTAATCTTAATGCTATCAGCTTTTAAATTGTTATTTTTATTTAGGGATTGGTAAAAATGGTATGTAACGCTGCAGCAAAATTTACCGGCAATTCAGTTTGGCCCAATTCAAAAACACAGACCGTAAACCCTAAACCCTAAAATATAAATCCTAAACCCTAAATCCTAAATTCTAAACTCTAAACCATAAGCCCTAAATCCTAAATCCTAAACTAAATTGAGCCAGACTGTTAGTAAATTTTATGATACTATTATAGACCAAATTTTTAATTATCAATTATACTAATTTCTTGATAAATCTAATAGTTTAAAACCTAATAGGATTGAGGTTAAAATCTTATCGATGAGATTTTATATCCGCTCATTTTATATGTTCTTTCTCTCCTATTTTGTGGCTTCTTCTTTTCTTAATTTTGTTTTCTCTCCTATTTTGTGGCTTCTTCTTTTCTTAATTTTGTTTTATGATTAACTTTTGTTTCGTAACTTCTCTTAATTTTTTATTTGTCTATTTCTCTAAGGGCTGAGGTACGATGTTCTCATTTTTGTTTGGGTGTTGTGTCAGTCCATTACTAGATTATGGGTTTTAGGTTTTTATATAAATTCTTCTCATCGTTACATTTGATTTGTGTCTTTGTTTGAGTATGTGAGATGACTTAGAGTGATTGGAGAAAATTGGAGGTCAAGGTACATCTTTGTGGGTTCAAATATGATTTCTTGATTGTTTTGCTAGAGCTGATGAGTTAGGGTTTTGTATGTGAAGTCATAGACAACCATTTTAGGTTTTAGACGATTGTTGTCCTGTCATTGCATGTGATTGGAATCCTAGAGTAACGGAGAAGGCATTATGAGGTACGTCATTATGATCTTTTTGGGGGGGGGTCTGAATTTATTGTTTCTCAAATTCTCCTGATTATTTTTTTGGATTTTATGAGTTGGAATTCTGTTCTAATTTAAAACCATAGCAGGTTTAGCAACTGATTATGGATTACATATTATTTTTTGTATCATTGCATTGCATTGTATGTGATCGGTCGGAATTCTTCGAGACTGTTTTGGTGGCTTCGGCCGATTTGAGGAATTCTAAGCTTCGAGGACTGAGGTATGCCATTCTTATTTTTATGTGGATTTAAATTAATTGTTTCCTTGGAGCACGTATTGGGTTTTTCTATTCAGTCAAAAAAAAAAAAAAAATCCTACATAACCATTTTTGGTTTTTGGGTAAATTTAATCTTTCCACTGCATGTGATCGGGCTTCTTGTTTCAGGTTTGTACTCGGGCTTGGAATGATTGGACAAATTTGGAGTTATGAGGTATGTTGTTTCAATCTTTATTTGCCAAGTGATACCGAGTTGGGACAAAGGTATCTTTGCCATCCTATTTGCCAATCTTTGTCATATGAGAATTAACTCGGAATTGGACCATTGTATGCATTGTTTCTTGGCTGTCTTTTTAGACAGTTCTTTGAAAGATTAGTTGGACCATTGTTCATCTTATTTATGTAGTACGATGGGATTATAATTAGGAAACCATTCAAATGATCTGTTGGAGCATCCAGTTACAGCACACTTGTTTTCGGTGGAAATTGGGTAGCGTTAACAAACTATTTTTCAATGTTTGTGAATCAGTTCAGATGGCGATTAGTGAAGAAAGCTTCACAAGTTCTATTTCTCCATTTTAGATTGAAGAAACGGGCACTGATTGAGGAAATTCATGAGCAGGTATATTCATCCAACATTGTGAAGTTTCTCTTATAGGTCTTGCTGCAACTAATGTGTTACACTATCGTGCAGTGCCACCGAGATCATTGCTTTTATATTCTCGAATGGTTTGCCAATTTTGTTGGCTGTAAATTTAGAAAAAAACTCATGGGTATCTCTTACACTCTCTTGCGAATTCTCTGGTTTTGTTCTTCCAATATTCCTCTTTGTTTTTGCTATGGAGATGGTTCTCAAAATTTTCCATTGTTTAGATTTGGATGCTATGGATGATATTTGTTTTTTTATTGCGAACTTATGAAGTGGGTGCAAAATTGCAAATTATAAGTATGGATTTCTTTGTTTTTAATTTCTTTGGCTCCTATGAATGACATCTGTTCTTGATTTCGAACGACATGGATTGGGTATGGAAATACAAATGATAAATATGGTTTTCTTTAGGGGGCTATGGATTATATCAAAGACTTTGACACTTCATCATACGTAAGTGCGTAGACAATGCTATGATTAGTCTTGCAAGCTTGTTTGTCTACTTTCTAGCATCCTCAGTGAAGTCATTTGCAGTTTTTTCTCCACCGTGACGTTATTTGTATCCTATTTCATCTTTTCTTGACAGTCTTAATTTGCCTGTTTAGGTTCTCATGCCACATGAACAGTTTGGGAAACAATTCCCTGAGAAATTACAGCCCGAGCCCTATAATTGCATGCTCAGATCTGCTTCTGTTCAAAATGTAATACCAGACCCGGATATACCTCAGCTGTAAATCAAGTTGGTCAGAGTATGATTTGTACAATATAAATACTGATCACTCTACTTTGTATTGTTTTGGATCTAATTTTGTTATTTTTATTTCCGACCGAGAACTTTTCCTCCTGGAGCGAAGCCAAGGATTGGAGATGGGGATAGAGATGCTGCTATCATGGGATTGTTGCAAAATTTGTCGCTGGAAGGATTGGGTCCTCAATGGATGAGGCCTATGCCTCCAAGGCTTCCAGTTCTAGATGGAGAGGTCTGATGTTCACTCATTATTAGATTAATATGAATCTCATCCATGCATTAAGCTTATTCTGAGGCTCTTGCAGCTTTGTGTGGCTCAATCCTGATAACACTCATGAATTATTGTGGGATTATGGGATGTGTGCTGACATTGGTGGTGGAGCTGCGTTCAGGGATTTGATAGAAAAAGCCTTGAAAGGCCCCCTTGCTCCTGCACGACAAGAGGTTTGTTAGTGTTATGAACTTCTGAGCTGAAAAAGAGAATGTCATCTTGTGCATTGCACCTTACTATAAGTTGCTGAGTTTGGTGTTTTTGGATGCTAGTTTGTTTTGTAAAAGAAATGAAACTGAGAAAGGAAACATATTTGTTCTACCATTTGCTTGTACAGAAAATACAATGGCAGAACTCCTGTGCTTTGCTTTTACTATTTCTTTGAAATAGTTGTGATCGCTGATTTTTGACTGCTTATTGTTATTTGGAAGTCGAGCATGGGCAAAACAGTTATATCCTTGCTTCTTCCTGAGAACTTCAGGTAATATAACTCTCTTCAGTATCATGGGATTTTTTTTGTTGCTTGATTTATAACTATTCAACAAATTAGGTTTATTGTGATTTTCCCCTCTGTTGTTCTTGAAGTATGAATTCTTATGCTTATGCTCCTTCATTGAATAAGTAGGCAGAAGAATATGAAAACTCCAAAGACTACTGATGGAGATTTGAAATGCAAGGAGGTCCCGGCAAGTTTTAGATTTGACACAGCAAACAAGGTAAATTTGAGTCGATTATCTTCTAATTGTGCCTGTAGTTATCTCGTTTCTTCTACTATCGCAAACTGTGACATTATGACCCTTTTCATGTAATTTTGAAGCAACATTTGGAAGGTATTTATCTTAGCCAATGTATTTTTTTTCTCCAATGTGCTTGTAAAATTCTACTTTTCCTCGTCTATTTTTTTTATTCTCCTAAATCACCTGACTCTTCCTGTTTGAACATTTGCGAGCTTATTTCTTATTAGGCTTCATGTTGAATGTATATCATTCATCTTCCTAATAGAGAAGGTGCTCCCTCTGCTTCTATCTTGTATATTTGATAATTTCTCTGAGTGTCTTGATCTTGGAAGTCATTTACATTGTCCCTTTTTTTTCCTCTTCTGCAGTGAGAATAATTGGTCCTCTCTCCTGTAGCATGAAGCTTCTTGGAAGGCTGGAAACTGGGATTTCTCGTTACTCGCAACATATAATTTAAACCTTTTCCGTCTGAGCAACATCTCGGGGGCAACCATTTCAGCGAAAACTTATACAGGTTCTATTTTGAGACATATTGGTAAAATTGTCCAACTCTATTGTCACAATCAATTTATCTCTACCGTGGCTGCTTGAGGGCTTCGCGTGAGGGAGTTCCATCTGATGGGCTGAAAAAAAGGTGATAATGCAGACTTTTTTGCTTTTATATTTTTGAATTATTTACGACATGCATTATCGTTCTTTTAGCCATTAGATAACCACCTTGGTGTCTAATCATTGTCTAGGAGCTTGTGCTATCCATCTCCAATGCTAGTCAGGAGAGTAAATATATTTTTTCTACTATTATTAAGCTCCAGGTAATAGTGTTGTGGAAATATTTACAGCTCTGCTCAGAGTTTTATTTCCTGCCGTATTTGTTATACCATCTATGTAGATGTTGGAACAGCTTGACTTGATCTGAAATTTACGGTGGACTGACCCAAATCAAACAAAAAATTCATATTTCAAGCTTGATAGAATTTTCCGTGGACCTGTTAGTCCAGCAAAACTCGAGGTCTCTCTCTCTCGCAGACACACACGCATTCCCTGAGTTGTCTTACTTGTCGTGTATCATTTACCATTCATTTGTGTATCTCACATTTTTCTTCAAATTCTTTTTGGATTTATAATTAGGCACATGATAGAAGATCCAGTTAATGACTGAGGGCCCCTCAGGGCTTTAACACATACTATCCTTTACAATTTAGTATTAAAATCTCGATTCTAACCAATTTTATGATTTCAACCTTGTCCATCTTAACCATTTGGCCTGTCTTTGCATGCCGAAAATTTGTAAGCAAATATGATTTTTGGAGTGGCTATAGATATGGGTCATATCGCCAGAATTCTGTGCTTTCTTGTGGAAAGACAACATCATGGTCTTTTTATCAAAGCTAAAACTAGTTTAGGGTTTGATATTTCACAAGTAGGGTTATGTTGATAGAGAAGATGACAAGGTAGAATACAAGGCTAAAGTCTATAAGCCCTAGATACAAGACCCCCTTATATATCTAGTGGGCTTCACTAATGGCCCGATTACATCAAGTCCCAGGTCACTGGGAATAGCCAAAATTAGAGAGGATAACTCTTTAGACAGAGATAGATAACTATTGTATTTAAAAATTTTGACTTCAGGAAGCAGGATGCATGTTCTCATAGATATGTTTGCGTCAATTTTTAGATAAGTTTAATTTTCTGGGATCACTCCTCGTCAGCACCTTGTTTAAATGCTGATTCAATAATCTGCATATCGTCAAACTTTGGGGCTCATCGGTAGATGATATCAAAGTCCTGTGTTGCTAAATGATTATCTAACTGGAGTTCTTCAAATATATCTTCGTAGTTGGAATCATTGAACAAAGCATGGGGCTTCATTCAAATGCAAGCAAGGCTAAATTGGAATGTGCTGGAATCTTTTACTGCATTTAGACATACTTTACTTCAAATTTTGGACTGAAAAGAATGCACTTTGGAACACCTTCTAGAGTCTCCTTGCTTAGTTCGTAAGATCGGCCTTTTCATTTCATCCTCAATTGTGAATCCTTTTCTGAAGGACCCTGCTTTCAGCTTGACACACTTTTTTATTTCTCGGGGTTCTCGGTTTTCTGTGGCAGCCACTGCTTTGCATGAATTTTGGCTACTCTATTGTCAAAGGAAAGAAGTTGCAACTTCTCATACCTATCCTCTTGGAAGGGTTAGTATCAGGTTCAACTTCAGCTGCCAATTATTTTCCTAAAGCTGATTCTGTTGCTTTCTGTTGTAGTATATATAAAAATAGTAGACCATCGAGTCCTCATATAGGTTATGAATTTGTGTGTTGTTTTACAATAGCTACACTCAATTATGCTATTCTTGATGATCTTTAGCTTTCGAGTTTCGTTGGCACAAAAATTTTGTACAAAATTTTTTGTTTTGTATTTTATGATATATATATATATATATATATATATTACTTTTCTATTTTACGCCTTGTTCCTCCACTCTTAATTTTTTTTATTTTTCTATTTTATGTATTTAAATTCTTTTAATTTTCTCTCAAATATATAATTTTCTGATTTCTTTTTTTCTTATTTCTATTTTATGATTAACCTTTTGTTTCATCCCTTCTCTTAATTTTCTATTTGTTTATTTTATATTCTTATTTTTTCTATATATTTTATTTTTTATATCTTTCTCATTTTTTCTCTATTTCTGGTTTGTAGTTAATTCTACATTTTATATATTTTTTGTCCCAATTTTCTATTTTATATTTCGCTCTTTTTTCCTACTAATTTTTCTTTTATATTTTTCTTTATGTCTTCTATTTTAAAATTATGTTCTTTATCTTCTTAATTTTTTATTTCATCTTTTATTTTGTCTTCTCATTTTTGTCCAAAATTTTCTAAGTTGTTGTCTTCTACTTTATACTTAGTTTTATTTTTTATAAGATTTTCTCCTAGTTTTCTATTTTATGCTTTTTGTTTTATACTTATTTTGTTCCCTTAAAATCTATTTTATATTGAGCGGATATAAAATCCTGTCGATAGGATTTTAATCTTAATGCTATCAGCTTTCAAATTGTTATTTTTATTTAGGGATCGGTAAAAATGGTATGTAATGCTGCAGCAAAATTTACCGGCAATTCAGTTTGGCCCAATTCAAAAACACAGACCCTAAACCCTAAACCCTAAAATATAAATCCTAAACCCTAAACCCTAAATCCTAAACTCTAAACCATAAGCCCTAAATCCTTAACCCTAAACTAAACTGAGCCAGACTGTTAGTAAATTTTATGATACTATTATAGACCAAATTTTTAATTATCAATTATACTAATTTCTAGATAAATCTAATAGTTTAAAACCTAATAGGATTGAGGTTAAAATCCTATCGACGGGATTTTATATTCGCTCATTTTATATGTTCTTTCTCTCCTATTTTGTGGCTTCTTCTTTTCTTAATTTTGTTTTATGATTAACTTTTTGTTTCGCAACTTCTCTTAATTTTTTATTTGTCTATTTCTCTAAGGGCTGAGGTACGATGTTCTCGTCTTTGTTTGGGTGCTGTGTCAGTCCATTGCTAGATTATGGGTTTTAGGTTTTTATATAAATTCTTCTCATCATTGCATTTGATTTGTGTCTTTGTTTGAGTATGTGAGATGACTTAGAGTGATTGGAGAAATTTGGAGGTCAAGTTACACTGTTATGATCTTTGTGGGTTCAAATATGATTTCTTGATTGTTTTGCTAGAGCTGATGAGTTAGGGTTTTGTATCTGAAGTCATAGACAACCATTTTAGGTTTTAGATGATCGTTTTGTCCTGTCATTGCATGTGATTGGAATCCTAGAGTAACGGAGAAGGCATTATGAGGTACGTCATTATGATCTTTTTGGGGGGTCTGAATTTATTGTTTCTTAAATTCTCCTGATTATTTTTTTGGATTTTATGAGTTGGAATTCTGTTCTAATTTAAAACCATAGCAAGCTTAGCAGCTGGTTATGGATTACATATTGTTTTTTGTATTATTGCATTGCATTGTATGTGATCAGTTGGAATTCTTCGAGTTTGTTTTGGTGGCTTCGGCCGATTTGAGGAATTCTAAGCTTCGAGGACTGAGGTATGCCATTCTTATTTTTATGTGGATTTAAATTGATTGTTTTCTTGGAGCCCGTATTGGGTTTTCTATTCAGTCAAAAAAAAAAAATCCTACATAGCCATTTTTGGTTTTTGGGTAAATTTAATCTTTCCACTGCATGTGATCGGGCTTCTTGTTTCAGGTTCGTGCTCAGGCTTGGAATGATCGGACAAATTTGGAGTTATGAGGTATGTTGTTTCAATCTTTATTTGCCAAGTGATACCGAGTTGGGACAAAGGTATCTTTGCCATCCTATTTGCCAATCTTTGTCATATGAGAATTAACTCGGAATTGGACCATTGTATGCATTGTTTCTTGGCTGTCTTTTTAGACAGTTCTTTGAAAGATTAGTTGGACTGTTGTTCATCCTATTTATGTAGTATGATGGGATTATAATTAGGGAACCATTAAAATGATCTGTTGGAGCATCCAGTTACAGCACACTTGTTTTCGGTGGAAATTGGGTAGCGTTAACAAACTATTTTTCAATGTTTGTGAATCAGTTCAGATCGCGATTAGTGAAGAAAGCTTCACAAGTTCTATTTCTCCATTTTAGATTGAAGAAACGGGCACTGATTGAGGAAATTCATGAGCAGGTATATTCATCCAACACTTTGAGGTTTCTCTTATAGGTCTTGCAGCAACTAATGTGTTACACTATCGTGCAGTGCCACTGAGATCATTGCTTTTATATTCTCGAATGGTTTGCCAATTTTGTTGGCTGTAAATTTAGAAAAAAACTCATGGGTATCTCTTACACTTTCTCTTGCGAATTCTCTGGTTTTGTTCTTCCAATATTCCTCTTTGTTTTTGCTATGGAGATGGTTCTCAAAATTTTCCATTGTTTAGATTTGGATGCTATGGATGATATCTGTTTTTTTATTGCGAACATATGAAGTGGGTGCAAAATTGCAAATTATAAGTATGGATTTCTTTGTTTTTAATTTCTTTGGCTCCTATGAATGACATCTGTTCTTGATTTCGATTTAGTTGGTCATTGTTCTAATTTCTCTCAAGATATTGATTTTGTTCTTTGTTATTATTTTGTTGGTAGAGACTCTGGATTGATTTGTCTTCTACTGTGTTTTTTACAGTGGTTAATTGTTCCAATGGGACAGAGTTTGATACAGCAGATGCCCACTTTTCCTGACACTGAAGTTCTTCTATCAGTAGATCCACCTATTTACAGGTCAGTTCTGGACAATCTTTAGCAGCTATTCACAATTCATAATTTAGGTGTGAATTGTTCCCCAATTCATAAAAAATAAGTATGAGGATGCACAAACCAATCAATTTAACCAAACATTTGAGCATTAAAAGTGAGAAAGAAAATGATTTTGACTATATCTTAGTATTATGCAAGGTCAAGCATGACCACCAGATTCGTTTTTTTCATTTCCAGGTTTAGCAAATTTTATCAACTCCCAAATATCTCTAAGAATTTGAGGTAATCATCCAATTTCTATTCCTATGAAAAGTGGGATGCTTGCTTCCATTCAGAATATCCCTGAATTCTACATGCAAAGAAGAATGTTATCAGTTTTCTGGTCTCTCTGAATGCTCAGACTTGTAGCAATTAGCAGTTGATAAGTCAGCTGCATAACAACTGAAAGTAGAACTCACCATTAGCAACAATAAGTAGCGAACTTAGAGCAAGAAGCTATAAATGGATATTTCTAACTGCAGCTTAAAAGTTGAAGGAACTACAAAAAGATAAGTTTCTTGGTCCAGCTGGTAATATAAATAAATAGCAGTTTAGTTTCTACCTTTTGGCTGTTCAACTGTCCTAAGATTGATTTCTGGAATGGTTTCGTTGAAATAAAATTTGCAATGATCATTTAACCTCAAAATACCAATGACATAATCAATAACTTCTAGATTAGCAAAAGTGAAAAGAAGATATTAATAAAGGGCCATAATGTCTTGGCAGAATAGACTTTTTGCTCAATTGGACCCATCAAGAGGACATAGAGATTTCTAACTGTAGAAATAATAAGTAATAAAAATGCAAATTTAAACCATTTTACAGCTTATTGAAAATTTTGGTTATGTAAGGAATAAGTGCAATTCTTTCAGAGGGAGAACATTATTATACCAAAAAATCACTCTTTCTTGCTAATAAACATAACTTCAAATGAAAAAAATGTATGTACTACAAATAGGATAGTTTTGTCAAAAAGAAAAGTTGACCTTTCACCACCAATGATGCAAACTGCACTATACCAGTTGGAGCAGTCTCATTTTCAAAATATTGGGCCTGCATGAGCACTGCATATATGTTTGATTAGATATCGTTCATTTGATATAAATCGGCTATCATTTATGTGTGTGTGTATATATATTGTTCTGCATAAGTCTGATGATTATCCAATTATTATGTCCTAAATTGTTTTTGTATTTTCTGCAGAATGTAAAAGTGATATGTACTGATTATCTGGTAGAAAAGGTAGAAACAGGTATTCATTTTGGAGGGAATGTGCTTTGCACTGATAGCCAGTTAAGGCATGCTCACTGCTAGTTTCCTTGTATGGATAGTGTTGTACGATATTACCTGCAATTTATCCATTATATCTGGCACCTATACTATTAATTTGGAGGGTTTACTTTAGTTCTATTTCCACTTGTACCTTTGATCTGGAATTTACAGTTGGAGCAGTCTCATTTTCACAATATTGGGCCTGCATGAGCACTGCATATATGTTTGCTTAGATATCATTCATTTGATATAAATCGGCTATCATTCATTTGAAATGTTACATGCACAAATGTACTCAACTTTGTACTTAGTTGCTAGTCCATCATACCTGTGATAAGACAGATATACTTTATGAGCAGGAAATGGCTAGCAACAAGTAGACATGCATGCTTTGACATTTATGTGCATTATGTTGAATCTGCCTAATCAAACTTTAAGCGACAAGCATAAAGCATGAAAGCCTTCTAACTTTGTTACTCTTTCCATTTAATCTAAAATATGAGAAGTGTAATGATTTTCAAAAAGGATAGCTCTGAACACAAATGTAAACAAGGTATGGTCGGGAAGAGTTGGACCTTGACCCGGACCTTTCACGGGATAGAAAGTCAGAGCTCGTATCGAGGAGTGAGGTAGTTCACCGAGCAATTGCTCCCAATCGGGGTATTAGGTGTGGGTTTCTTTCATTTTCTTGCGAATTCTCTGATTTCTCTCTCTTTCTTTTCTCATTGAGATACTTCTTGAAAGTTCCCGTTGATTGCATTTGACTGCTACACTGTGATCTATATTCTTGATTTTGAATGTTAGTTGGTTTGAGATTACGAATGGAATGGAATGGATATCTTTTATTTCTTTTCATTTCCTTTTCTCTTTTTCGCTTTTCATGAGCAACCTGGGCATAAGTATGGATTTCTCTTTGTTGTTTTGAAATGACTATAATTATGAGTTTATGTGTGGTTGCCTTTTGACGTATAACTTTTTGTGCAACAAGGATGATAAAGCTCTGTTATGGCATTACAAAAATTTCTGCAACTACAAAATAATAAGGCCCAGGAGGGAAACACAGCAGCTTTAGCGTCGTTTGGCAGATATCATGGTTTTGTTAGGGTTTGTGTCAATCGCTGTTAGCTTTGTTTCTTGTTGATATTTTGATTTATTTTTGTCTTATGCCTTTGTGTGATCGGTGTTCTTGTTCAGGTTTCTGCTTTGGGCTTGGAGCCATTAAAGAAATTTGGAGCTCTGAAGGATCCAAGAACGAAGGTCCATTGAGGCAACATTCTCATTCTCCATCTCTATCTCTATTTTTTTTCTTTTTTCTATTTCTCATTGATTTTCGGATTTTGCTTTGATTTTGTCTTCTGTGTGTGATTGTTGTTCCTGTTTAGGTTTTTTATTAGGGCTCCCAGCTAGTGAATGAATTTGGAGCTCTGAAGGTAACCATTTTCTGAATTTTTTGTGGTTTTGTTTAAAATTTAAATAGATTGTTTTTGTTGCAAATCGTATTGGTCAGGGTTTTGGAGTTTGTGTAGTGTTTTCTTTTCCCTGATCTCTATTCTTTTGTTTTTTTTTCTTAACCTCATTGTTTAGGTATACATATTGCTTTCATTCCTTGTGATCCTTCCATACAAGAGCAGGGAATTGGTTTCGTTATAGGGTGGCATGTGAAATGTTAGCTCCCTGGATGAAATGATAGGATCGTGTCTGTTAAAATTTGATATGATGATATTTGTTGTTGAACTTTGATTTCTATTGCAATCGGAAACCTGAGACAGTTGGTTTTAGATTTTGGATAGATTTATGTTGTCATTGTGTTTGGTTGATAGTCTTGTTCTGTTTTTTCTTGCCAGGGATTGAAGCGATTGGATGATTTGGGGCACTGTTGGTAAACAGGTTTTGATCTTTATGTGCATTTAAAATTGATTTTTGTGATTCAAATTGTCTTCTATCCAGTATTGATTGTGAAGTTCATGGAGGAGATTCTTTTAGTTGGTCATTGTTCTGATTTCTCTCAAGATATTGATTTTGTTCTTTGTTATTATTTTGTTGGTAGAGACTCTGAATTGATTTGTCTTCTACTGTGTTTTTTACAGTGGTTAATTGTTCCAGTGGGACAGAGTTTGATACAGCAGATGCCCACTATTTCTGACACCGAAGTTCTTCTATCAGTAGGTCCACCTATTTACAGGTCAGTTCTGGACAATCTTTAGCAACAGTTCACATTTGAGCATTAAAAGTGAGAAAGAGAATGATTTTGACTATATCTTAGTATTATGCAAGGTCAAGCATGACCACCAGATTCGTTTTTCTCATTTCCAGGTTTAGCAAATTTTATCAACTCCCAAATATCTCTAAGAATTTGAGGTAATCATCCAATTTCTATTCCTATCAAAAGTGGTATGCTTGCTTCCATTCAGAATATCCCTAAATTCTACATGCAAAAAAGAATGTTATCAGTTTTCTGGTCTCTCTAAATGCTCAGACTTGTAGCAATTAGCAGTTGATAAGTCAGCTGCATAACAACTGAAAGTAGAACTCACCATTAGCAACAATAAGTAGCGAACTTAGAGCAAGAAGCTATAAATGGATATTTCTAACTGCAGCTTAAAAGTTGAAGGAACTACAAAAAGATAAGTTGCTTGGTCCAACTGGTAATATAAATAAATAAATAAATATATATATATATATATATATAGTGATTTGAAATATTACCTCCACAAATGTACTCAACTTTGTACTTAGTTGCTAGTCCATCATACCTGTGACAAGACAGATATACTTTATGAGTAGGAAATGGCTAGTAACAAGTAGACATGCATGCTTTGAGATCTATGTGCATTATGTTGAATCTGCCTAATCAAACTTTAAGCGACAAGCATAAAACATGAAAGCCTTCTAGCTTTGTTACTCTTTCCATTTAATCTAAAATATGAGAAGTGTAATGATTTTCAAAAAAGATAGCTCTGAACACAAATGTAAACAAGGTATGGTCGGGAAGAGTTGGACCTTGACCCAGATCAAAACGCATAGAAAAAGACCTTTACCCAAAATTCTATATTTATTTTTTTGGCAAAAAAGATCTTAGGATAGCCTTTCAGATCAGTCAGCTTATTAAAAAGGGTAGCTTATTAAGCAATTAAGAAATAATAAACCAAGGCAAGTGTATCACCACTCTTGTTATACTGAATAATCTTGTAGCAATAATTTTTGTTGTAGCTCTTTTAATCAACTTTTTTTTAATTTAAATTCTTTTTCTGCTTTTAATTTTTTAGTTCTTTCGCTTAATATTATTGTTTGTTTTAGTTCTTTCACTCTTCTTGTTTTTGTTCTTTTAGTTTTCTTTTCTTCTTCGTTTTTAATTTTTCTTTCTTTTCTCTTTTTTCTTCCTGTTCTTATTCTTCTTTTAATTGTCATTTCTGCATTTTTTTTAATTTTCAGTTCTTTTTTTGTTGTTCTTCCATTAGTTTTCATTTCTTGTTCTTGTTATTCTATTCTTTGTTTTGGTTTTTTTATTTTTTCTTTTACATTTCGGTTCTTCTTTTTTTTATCTTAATTTTGGTTTTAGTACTTTTGTTCTTTTCTTTTTTTTTTTTTCTTTTTTTCTTCTTCTATTAATCTTTCATTTTGGATGTTTATTCGTTTTCCTCTTCTTTTAGTTCTGTTTTTTTATAATTTTTATCACTTATTTTAACTTTATCTTCTTATTCTTTTTCTTCTAACAATCTTTGTTTTAGTTGTTTAATCTTCTTGTTCTTTTTCTGAATTTTAGTTCTTCATTTTTATTTTTTTTTATTTTGATTCTTTTAATCTTCTTCTTCTTAGTTTTTATTTTGTTTTTTAGTCTTTTTTCTTAATATTTGGTTTAGTTCTTTTAATCATCTTTTTGAATCTCAGTTCTTTTTTCGCTTGTTGCTGTTAATAATAATGATAATAATAATATTATTGTTGTTGTCGTTGTTGTTGTTGTTATTATTTATTTTAGTTCTTTTAATATTCTTGTTTTTCTTCGTTTAGTTTTCTTTTCTTCTTTTTCAATTTTTAATTTTTTACATTTTTGTTTCTTTTTTTTGTTCTTGTTCTTCGTTTGATTTTCTATTCTTTTTGTTCTTGTTCATTCTTTAGTTTTCATTTCTTCTTCAACTTTTTAATCTTTATTTTGAATTTTTTATATCTTTTTGTTCTTTTATGTTTTGGTTCTTGTTCTTTTCCATCTTAAGTTTTATTTTAGTTTTTCTCTACCTTTATTTCTTTCTTCTTTTTCTTCTTCTATTTGTTTTCAGTTTAAAAGTTCATTATTATTATTCTTTTATTTTTTTGACTTCTTCTAGTTCTAATTTATTATTTTCTATAGTCTATAGTTATTATTTATTCTATTATCTATTATAATAATCATTTAATATTTTGAATGTATATTAAATTTTTTTTTTTTTTTTTTTTATTTATTTTTTTTGTTTTGTCATTTTACAGTATATTTACTTATTTTTTTTTTTTACTGCTGTATTTTTGTTTTTTTTTCTTGATTCATTTTGTTTTTTTTTTTTTATTTTTTTTTTTCCCTTTTTATCATATCTTTTGATACCACTTTTTTTGTTTCATTTTGTGTTTTTTTTTTCTATTCCCCCAATCTGTTAATGTTCTGTATTTATTTTTTAGTTTAATATTTTAATGTATTTTTTCTGTTGTATTCTTCTTCTAGTACCTTGTATTCTTCTTCTAGTACCTTGTTTTAGTTCTTGCAGTCTTCTTCTTTTTCTTCTTTAATTCTCTATTTTATATTTTAGTTCAAGTTCCTTTATGATGCAGCAGGAGAAGGGGGGGCACGAGGGGTAGGAGGAAGGGCATCGACTTCTCTTGATGCAGCGAGAGAAAGACACGAGGAATAGGGAGAAGATCACCGTCTTACAATGATAGATCCGCTTGATGCAGCCGGAGGTGGCACGAGGGATAGGAAGAAGATTACTGTCTTCTCACCATGATAATCCTTGAATCCACAAGGAAGATAAAAAGGGAATAAACCCAAAATAAGATAATATTATTGATAGCGAAATTTTCTCCTTTTGTTACAATCTTGGGCTGTATATATAGTCCTCTAATAAACTTAGAGTCCTACTTGGTGTAGACTAAAAATAGGACTTAGACTCTACTAAGAATTTTACTTAATATATCTTAAATAAAGATATATAAATCCTATTCCTTATTTGGCTAGGACTGTTATTAACTCGGATTGATAAATAAATCCTAATTTTGATCAATAGAAAGTCTAAATAATCCAAAATAGTAAATAAGAGACTTGTAGGAATCGATCTCAGCTTTCCAACGGATAGTTATTTGCTGAATTTGGGTCAATATCTTAGGAGATATGACCTTCAGATTGTAGCTGTACGAATCTTGACGGATCCTAATTGGAGTTGGAATTCAACTTGGACTGGATCTCTAATTTTACTGTGAAAAAAAGATGTAGTTATCCTACATCACTTTAGCAGTTAAATTTTATAGTTTAGTTCAAGCTTTTTGTGTTTTAGCTTGTATTTTTTTTTGTATTCATTTTCTTCTTAAGTTTTTTTTAATTTTGTGCTTATTATATTCTTATTTATTCTGTTTATCTCCTTAGAATTTCATCTCTTGTTTTATCTTTCTTTTCTTTCTTTTCTTCTAAAAATATTTGTTTTAGTTCTTTTAACCATTTTCTTATTTATTCTTTGATTTTCAATTCTTTATCTTCTTTTTTTTAATTTTTTTTTTGTTCTTCTAATTTTCTATTTTTTAACATTTATTTTAGTTTTTTAAAATTTTTTTTAATTTGTTTTTCTTTTTTGCTTTTAATTTTTTAGTTCTCCTTCTTAATATTAATGTTTGTTTTAGTTCTTTCAATCGTCCTATTTTTATTCTTTTAGTTTTCTTTTCTTCTCTTTTTTAATTTTTGGTTATTCCAACTTTTAATTTTCCTTTCCTTTTTTCTTTTTCTTTTTTGCTCTTAATCTTCTTTTAATATTCATTTATGGTTTTTTTAAATTTTTAGTTCTTTTTCTTGTTCTTACTATTTTCTTTATTCTTTGTTTTGGTTTTTAAATATTTTTCTTTTATTTTTTGGTTTTTGTTTTTCTTCATCTTAATTTTCATTTTAGTTCTTATCTTATTTTGTTTCTTTTTCTTATTATTCTTCTTGTGTTAATCTTTTAGTTTGAATGTTTATTTTTTTTCTTTTTCTTCTTTTAGTTCTTTTTTTTAATTTATTTAATCTACTTGTTTTCTTTTTTGAATCTTGTTTTGTGTTTTAGTTTGTTTAAACTTCTTCTCCTTAATTTTATTATTTGGTTCCTTTAATTTTCTTTTTCTTAAGATTTGTTTTAGTTCTTTTAATCATCTCTTTTTAAATTTTAGTTTTCTTTCGACTTCTAATCTTTCAATTCATTTTCTTCTTTTTAATATTAATATTTGTATTAGTTTTTTTTTAATATCTTGTTTTTCTAGTTTTAGTTTTCTTTTCTTCTTCATTTTAAATTTTAAATTTTTTCATCTTTTAATTTTTCTTGCTTCTATTTTTTCTCTTCTTAGTATTGTTCTTCTTTTAATTTTCATTGCTTCTACTTTTTCTTTTAATATTTAGTTGTTTTTCTTCTTGTTCTTCCTTTAGTTTTTTTGTTCTTCTTCTTCTTAATCTTTGTTTTATTTTTTTATTCTTTTTGTTCTTTTATATTTTTGTTGTTGTTCTTTTACATCTTAATTTCTCTTTTAGTACTTATGTTCTTTTATTTCTTTTTCTTCTTATTTTTCTTCTATTAATTTTTATTTCTAATTTTTAGTCTTCTTATTCTTCTTTTAGTCCTTTGTTTTAGTTTTTTTAATCTACATCTTATTTTTCTTTTTGGAATCTTGTTTTGTATATTAGTTCATTTAATCTTCTTGTTCTTCTTCATTTGATTTTCAATTTGGCTTTTTTAATTGTATTATTTCAATTTCTTAATGTTCTTCATTTATTTTTCAATTTGATGTTTTAGTTTATTCCGCTTTTTGATTTTCTTCTTGTTCTTGTTTCTTGGTTTAGTTCTTCTAATTTTCTTTTTTTTCTTTCTCCTTGTTTTTCTTTAATTCTCTGTTTTATGTTTTTGTTTGTATTGCTTTAATAGTTAAATTTTATGGTGTATTTCAAGCTTTGATGGTTCAACATGTGTTCTTGATTTTTTGGTTTGCATTCACTTCTTCTTATTTTTTTTATTTTATTCTAATTATGTTCTTATTTATCATTTTTTATAAATTTCATCTCTTATTTTAACTTTCTCTTCTTCTTTTTCTATTAGGAATCTTTGTTTTAGTTTTTTAAACTTTTTTGTTCTTATTCGTTTGATTTCTAGTTCATCTTCTTCTTTTTAATCTTTGTTTTACTTCTTTTAAGCTTTTTCTTCTTCTCATTAGTTTTTTGTTTTGCTTCTTTTATTCTTCTTATGCTTAATTTTTGCTTCAATTTTGTTGGTTATTATTTCTTAATTTTAGTTTTTTAATCCTTTTTAATCTTTTTTGTTATGTTTTAGTTCTTTATTTTTCTTCATCTTAATTTTCATTTTAGTTCTTATTTATCTTTGTTTGTTTATTACTCTTTTAGTTCAAATGCTTATTTTATCCTTATTTTTAGTTTTTTGTTTTCATTCAATCTACTTCTTATTTTTTTAGTCTTATTTTGTATTTTAGTTCGTTTAATAGTTTTCTTCTTAATGTTTGTTTTGGTTCATTCAATCTTCTTTTTCTTAAAATTTGTTTTAGTTCTTTAATAATCTCTATTTTAATTTTAGTTTATTTTTTTTCTTAATATTAATATTTTTGTTATTTTTTAATATTCTTTTTTAAAAAATTTTCATTTTTTTTCATCTTTTAATTTTCCTTTCCTCTTTTTTTCCTTCTTAGTCTTGTTCTTTTAATTTTCATTTCTTCTTCTTCTTTGTCTTATGACTTTCAATTATTTTTATTCTTGTTCTTCCTTTAGTTTTTGGTTCTTTTTCTTTTTCTTCTTAATTTTTGTTTTATTTTTTTCATCTTTTTATTCTTTTATATTTTGGTTGTTGTTCTTTTGCATCATAATTTGTATTTAGTTTTTATGTTCTTTTGTTTTTCCTTGTTATTATTCTTCTATTGATTTTTGTTTGAATGTTTAGCCTTGTTCGTTTTTTAATTTTTTTGTTTTACTTTTTTCATCTAAATCTTGTTCTTCCTTTTGGAATCTTGTTTTGTGTTTTAGTTCATTTAATTTTTTTCTTCTTCTTAATTTGATTTTCAGTTGTTTGCTTATATTTGTATTGTTTCAATTTATTAATGTTCTTTATTTATTTTTCAATTTAATGTTTTAGTTTATTTTTTTATTGCCTTCTTATTCTGGTTCCTTGGTTTAGTTCTTCTAATATTCTTCTTCTTTTTCTTCTTCTTTTTTAATTCTTTATTTTATATTTTAGTTTATATTTCTTTAATAATTTAATTTTATGGTTAGTTCAAGTTTTTTATGTTTGAGTTTTTATTCTTGATGTTTTAGTGTATGTTTGCTTCTTCTTAATTTTTTTATTTTTATTTTCAGCTCTTCTTCTTCTTAATCTTTGTTTTTCTTTGATCTTTTTGTTCTTTTTTGTTTTAGTTGTTGTTCTTTTGCATCTTAATTGGTGTTTTAGTTCTACTATTCTTTTACTTCTTTTTATTCTTATTCTTCTTCTATTAGTTTTCAATTTGAATATTTAGTCTTCTTGTTTTTCTTTTAGTTCTTTATTTTATTTTTTTAATCTACATCTTGTTCTGTATTTTAATTCATTTAATCTTGTTCTTCTTCTTAATTTAATTTTAAGTTTGACTTCTTCTACTTGTATTGTTTCAATTTCTTAATGCCTTCATTTAGTTTTTGGGTTTAATGTTTTAGTTTATTCTTGTTTTATATTTTCTTCTTGTTCTACTTCCTTGGTTTAGTTCTTCTAATCTCCTTCTCCTTCATCATCATCATCTTCTTCTTATTCTTTATTTCTCTATTTTTTGTTTTAGTTCATTTTTTTTTAATAATTGAATTTTTATGGTTTACTTCAAGGTTTTTATGTTTGAATTTTTATTCTTGTTCTTTTAGTTACTATTTGCTTCTTATTTTTTTAAATTTTATTCTTGTTATGTTTTTATTTATTATGTTTATCTTCTTATAAATTTCATATCTTGTTTTAACTTTTTATTCTTCTTTTTTTTGTAAGAATCTTTGTTTTGGTTCTTTTATCCTTCTTGTTTGTCTTGTTTTAATGTTTGGTTCATCATCGTCTGCTTTGTAATCTTTGTTTTAGTTATTTCTACCTTCTTCTTCTTCCTCTTAATATTTATTTTCAGTCTTTTAATTTCAGTTCTTTTTCCACTTTTTAGTTTTCAGTTTTTTTCTTCTTAATATTAATATTTGTTTTAGTTTTTTTAATATTTTTGTTTTTATTCTTTTATTTTTCTTCTCGTCTTCTTTTTTAACTTTCAGTTTTTTCATTTGTTAATTTTTCTTTTTTTTCTTTTTCTTCTTGTGCTTGTTCTTCTTTTGATTTCCATTCCTTTTACTACTTCTTTTAGTTTTTAGTTTTTTCTTCTTATTCTTATTCTTTAGTTTTCATTTCTTCTTTTTCTTGTTTTAATCTTTATTTGAGTTTTTTCAATTTTTTTGTTCTTTTATGTTTTGGTTCAAATTTTTCTTCATCTTAATTTTTGTTTTAGTTCGTAACTTTTTTGATTTATTTTTCTTCTTTTTCTTCTTGTATTTGTTTTCAATTTGAAAGTTTAGTCATGTTCTTCTTCTTCTTTTAGGTCTTGTAATCTATATCTTGTTCTTTTTTTTTTTGAATTTTGTTCTTTTTTTAGTTCATTTAATCCTCCTCTTCAGTTGATTTTCAGTTTGACTTATTTTAATTGTATTGTTTCAGTTCCTTAATGTTCTTCATTTATTCTTCAGTTTAATGTGTTAATATATTTTTTTTCTTTTCTTTCTCTTTTAGTTCCTTGTTTTAGTTTTTTCTAATCTTCCTTTTCTTCTTCTTTTTCTTCATCTTCAATTCTCTATTTTATGCTTTAGTTCATATTTCTTTAATAGTTAAATTTTATGGTTTAGTTGAAGTTTTTTTTGCTTTAGTTTGTATTCTTGTTGTTTTGTTTGCATTTTCTTCTTCTTAATTTCTTTTGAAATTTTGGTCTTATTATGTTTTTATTTTTATAATTTTCATCTATTATTTAGCTTTCTTTTTTTCTTCTTTTTTCTTCTAGGAATATTTGTTTTAGTTCTTTTAATCTTCTATTTTTCTTCTTTTGACTTTTTGTTATTCATCTTCTTCTTTTCCATCTTTTTTTATGTTCTTTTAATCTTTATCTTCTTATTCTTAATTTTTATTTTGTTTCTTTTAGTCTTTTTTTAAATATTTGATTTAGTTCTTTTAATCTCAATATTTTTTTCGTTCTTGATTTTTCAATTCTTATTCCTCTTCTTGATAATAATATTTGTTTTAATTCTTTTATTCTTCTCATTTTTTCTTTTAGTTTTCTTTTCTTCTTTATTTTTTAATTTTTAGTCTTTTTTATCTTTTAGTTTTCTGTTCTTTGTTTTCTTTTTCTTCTTGCTCTTGTTCTTCTTTTGATTTTTATTTTGTCTACTTCTTATGCTTTTAATTTTCTATTCTTTTTTTTCTTGTTCATCCTTTAGTTTTCATTTCTTTTCTTGCTTATCTTAATCCTTGTTTTGGTTTTTTTAAAATATTTTTGTTCTTTTTATGTTTTGGTTGTTGTTCTTTTTCATCTTAATTTTTATTTTAGTGTTTATTTTCTTTTATTTATTTTATTTCTTCTTCTATTAATTTGAAATTTTAATGTTTATTCTATTTCTTCTTCTTTTAGTTCTTCTTTTAATTCTTTTTTGTCTTGTTTTTTTCTTTAGTTTTGATTTCTTCTTCTTGTTTATTTTAATTCTTTTAATCTTCTTGTTTTTCTTCTTTTAGTTTTCTTTCTTCTTTTTTAAATTTTCAATTGTTTCATCTTGTAATTTTTGGTTCTTTTTTTCTTTTTTTTGTTTTTGTTCTTCGTTTGATTTTCTGTTCTTTTTGTTCTTGTTCATTCACTAGTTTTTATTTCTTCTTCATCTTTTTAATCTTTGTTTTGAAATTTTATATTTTTTGTTGTCTTATGTTTTGGTTCATATATTTTTCATCTTAATTTTTGTTTTAGTTCTTATCTACTTTTATTTTTTTCATCTTTTTCTTCTTCTATTTGTTTTTACTTCGAAAGTTTATTATTATTATTATTATTATTATTATTATTATTATTATTATTCTTATTCTTTTATTTCTTTGACTTCTTCTAGTTCTATTGTTTCAGTCTCTTAATGTTCTGCATTTATTTTTCAGTTTAATGTTTTAATGTATTTTTTTATTGTATTCTTATTCTAGTTCCTTGTTTTATTTCATGTAATTGTCTTCTTTTTCTTTCTCTTCTTCCTCTTCTTTAATTCTTTGTTTTATGTTTTAGTACATGTTCCTTTGGTAGTTAAATTTTATAGTTTTGTTCAAGCTTTTTACGTTTTAGTTTGTATTTTTATTTTTTTGTATTCATTTTCTTTTTGAGTTTTTTTTAATTTCGTGCTTATTTTGTTCTTATTTATTCTGTTTATCTTCTTAGAATTTTCATCTCGTTTTATCTTTCTTTTCTTTTTTTTCTTTTAAGAATCCTTATTTTAGTTCTTTTAACTTTTTTCTTCTTTGTTTTTTGATTTTCAGCTCTTTATCTTCTTCTTTTTAATTTTTTTTGTTCTTCTAATTTTCTATTTCTTAATATTTGTTTTAGCTTTTTTAATAATGTTTTTTAATTTCAGTTTTTCTTTTGCTTTTAATT
>RXID01014624.1:20000-62099 GCA_005019695.1 Trichopus zeylanicus subsp. travancoricus | reverse complement strand
TACTACAACTACTACTACTATTACTAAAACTACTACTACTCCTACTAGAAGTATTACTACCACTACTATAACTACTTCTATGACTACAACTGCTACAACTACTAGTATTGCTACTACTACAAGTACTACTACTACGTCTGCAACTCCTACTAGTACTGCTACTACTACTACTACTACTACTACTACTACTACTACCACTACTACTACTATCACTACTGCGATGACCACTACTACTACTACTTCTACAACTGTTGCTACTACTACTACAAATAATGCACCTTCTACTACGGCTATTGGTTCTACTATTGCTACTACGTTTACTACTAGTACTGCTAGTATTACTGCTACTACTTCTACTACTGCTACTGCTAGTACTACTGCTACTACTTCTACTACTACTATAGCTACGACTGTTGCTATGACTACTACTACTCAACTACTACTACTACTTCCCCGACTACTTCTACTGTTGTTGCTACTCCTACTGCAACAACTACTCCGGCTGCTACTGCAAGAACTACTACTACTGCAACTACTGCCATAGCTACTACTAGTACTGCTACTACTTCTACTACTACTGCTGCTACTACTACGGCTAACACTACTACTACTATTGCTGCTACAAAGACTACTAATACTATGACTTCTACAACTACTACTATTTCCCCTACTGCTACTACAGTGTGCACTACTTCTGTTACTGCTGCAAACACCACTATGACTACTACTACTACTACTACTACGGCTACTTCTACTATTACTAATACCACTATTATGGCTGGTACTACTTCTACTACAACTATAGCAACTACTACTACTACTACTACTACAACTGCTACTTTTCCTAAAATTATTGCTACTGCTAGGACCACAGCTATGACTACTACTATTTCTGTTACAACAACTACTACTACTTCTACTAGTACTACTACTGCTATGGCTATTCCGACTCCTACTTCTACTACTGCTGCAACCACAACGGCGGCTACAACGACTACTGAAACAACATATATCGCTGCTACTCCCGCTACTGCTACTACTACTACTACCACTGCAGCTACTACTATTACTAGTACTAATTCTACTACTACTACTCCTCCTACTACTACTACCACCACCACCACTACTACTACTACTACCACCACCACCACCACCACCACTACTACTGCTACAACTATCGCTGCTGCTAATGCAAATCTGACTACTTGTACTACTACTACTGCTACAACCACAACTACTTCTACTACTACAACTATTACTACTACTACAACAACTAGTACTACTACTATAACTACAACTACTACTTCTGATACTAATACTACTACAATTACTACTAATACTTCCCCGAATACTTCTACTATTGTTGCTGTTGCTACTGCTACAACTACTCCAACTGCCACTACAACAACTACTACTACTATAACTACTGCCATAGCTACTACTACTACTACTACTACTACTACTACTTGTACAACTACTACTACTGCTACTGCTGCTAACATAGCAACTACTACTACTACTACTGCTACGACTACTACCACTACTACTACTTCCCCTACAGCTACTACTGCTAACACTACTTCTATTACTGCTGCAAACACCACTACCACCACTAATACTACTACTACTATGGCTACTTCTACTATTACTACTACTGGTATTATGACTACTACTACTTGTACTACAACTACAACAACTACTGCTATTGCTACCGCTACTAATACAACTACTACTTTTCCTACTATTATTGCTACTGCTAGGACCACAGGTACAACTAATATTGCTAGAACTACTACAAGGACTTTAACTACAACTATTGCAACTAATACTTCTTCTACTACTTCAGCTACTGCTACTGCTACTAGTACTGCTGCTACGACTGCTACTGTGGCTACTAATACTGCTAGTACTAATACTAGTACTTCTTCCACTACTGCTATTGCTAGTACTACTACAACAACTACTACTACCGCGATCACTATCGTGGCTACTACTACTACAAATTCTACAACTGCTACTATACTACTACAACTGCTATAGTTGCTACTACTATTGCTAGTCCTACTTGTTACGTTTCTACTACTACAACTACAGCTACTACTACCGCTACAACCACTACAACTGCTACAGCTACTACTGAAACTACATATACTGCTACTACTGCTACTACTACTACTACCACTGCTGCTACTACAACTACTACTAGTACTACTACTACTCCTCCTACTACTACTACCACCACCACCACCACCACTACTACTACTCGTACTGCTACTCCTACTACTACCACTGCTATTTGTATTGATACAACTACCACTGCTACTCGCGCAAATCCTACTACTTGTACTCCTACGACTGCTACAACTACGACTACTTCTACCACTACTACTATTACGGCTGCTGCAACAACTAGTACTACTACTATAACCACAACTACTAATATTAATACTAATACTACTATAATTACTACGTGTCCTACAACTACAACATCAACTACTACTGCTACTTTCCCAACTACTTCTACTACAGCTGCTACTGCTACTGCTACAATTACTCCGACTGCTACTAACTACTACTACTGTAACTACTGCATAGCTACTACTGCTACTACTACTACTACTACTACTAGTACTGCTACTACTACTACTACTACTGTTAACACTACTACTACTACTACTGCTACTAATACTACTACTACTACGACTACTACAACTACTACTATTTCTCTACAGCTACTACCGAATACACTACTTTTGTTACTGCTGCTAAAAACCACTACCACCACTTCTATTACTACTTCTACTACTACTTCTACTACTACTACTACTACTACTACGACTACTTCTACTATTACTACTACCGCTATTATGGCTACTACTACTTCTACTTCAACTACAACAACTATTGCTACTTCTACTACTACAACTGCTACTTTTCCTATGATTATTTCTACTGCTAGGACCACAGCTACGACTACTATTGCTATAACTACTACAGTGACTGTAACTACAACTATTGCCACTAATACTTCGACTACTACTTCAACTACTACTACTACTATAACTACTATAGCTATTACTACTGCTAATACTAGAACTACTTCTGCTAGTATTGCTGCTGTTACTACTACTGTGGCTACTAGTACTGCTACTACTAATACTATTACTACTACTACTACTACTACTACTATTACTGCTAGTACTACTAGTACTACTACACTGCTCCTACTGCAATCACAACTGCGGCTACTACTACCACTACTAATTCTACAACTGCTACTACTACTACTACAACAGCTACAGCTGCTAGAACTCCTGCTAGTCCTACTCGTTCTGCTTCTGCTACTACAACTACAGCTACTACTACTGCTATAACAACTACTATGATTGCCCTACTACCCCGACTGCTACTGCAACAACTACTATTGCTGCAGCTGCTGCTAATACTACTACTACTACTAGTGCTGCTACTGCAGCCACTATGGCTACTACTACAACTACTACTACCACTACTACTGCTACTGCTACTACTACTACTACAATGATTGCTACTACTACTACTACTACTACTACTACTACTGCTGCTACCACTGCTACTATGCTACTACTACTACAACTGCTACGACTACCATTGCTAATACGGCTAATACAACTACCACTACTACTGCTATTACTATTATTGCTACTATGACTTCTACTACTGCAACCACAACTCCTACTACTGCTGCTACTCCTACTACTACTGCTCCTACTACTACTACAACTACTACAACTATTACTATTGCTACTACTACTTTTATTACTACTACTACTACTACTCCTATTACTACTACACCTACTACTACTCCTAATTCTACTGATACTATGATACTACTACTGCTGCAGTTGTTCCTATAACTACAACAACTATTGTGACTACTGCAACCGCTACTATTACTTCTACTACTGCCACTACTACTACTACTTCTACAGCTACGCCTACTACTAGTACGACCACTACTACTACGACTACTACAGCTACAACTACTGCTAATACTACAACTACTACTAGAACTCCTACAACTACTACTACTACTACTACTACTACTACTACTACTCTCACTACAACTAATACAACAACTATTACTACTACTAGTACTCCCTAAACTTCTACTACTACTACTATTACTGATGCAACTACTACAACTGCGACTCCTACTACTACTATTACTACTACTACTACTACTACCACTACTACTACTACTGTTGCTACTACTACTTCTTATACTACTGCTACTACTACTATAACAACTACTACTACGACTACTACTACTACCAGTACTACTTTATGTCCTACAACTACTACTACTACTACGACAACAACTAATAATATAATTACTATTACTACTACCACTACTTCCCTAACTACAACAAGTACAATGACTATTATGACTACTACTACTACAACAACTACTACTACTACTATTGCTGCTGTAGGTACTACTGCTACAACAGCTACTACTACTACTACTCCTGATACTCCAACTACAAAAGTGACTACTCCTACTACTACTGCTACTGCTACAACTGCAACGAATACAATGATTACTGCAAGTACTACTACTGCTATTATTACTATAACTATTACTTCTACTACAGCTGCTATTAGTACTACTACTCCAGTTACCACTGCACCGACTAATGCTCCTACTCCTACTCCTAATCCTACGGCTATTCCTAATACTACTACTTCTCTTAATTATACTGAAACTACTACTACTGTGGTTGTTGCTAGTACTACAATTGCTATTGTTAGTAGTAGTAATACTACTAGTACTATACTACTACTACTACATCTACTATTGCTACTATTACTTCCACTACTAGAACAACTACTACTATTACTGCTACTTCTACTTCTAAGCCTACTACTACTCCTCCTACGATCACTACTACTAATACAACTAATATTATAATTACTAGTACAGCCCAAAGTTCAACTACTACTACTACTAGTGCTACAGCTACAATTGCAACTACTATTACTACTAATGCTACAACTGCTACTCCTGCTACTACTACTACTACTACAACTGCTACTACTACTATGACTATTACTGCTACTACTAATACTACTACTACGGCTGTGACCACTACTACTACTAATACTACTACTGCTTCTCGTACTACTAGTATCACTAGTACTATTACTACTACTACTACTACTACTACTACTACTACGACTACTACTACTACTAGGACTACTACTACTACTACTACTAGGACTACTACTACTACTACTACTACAACTACAACAACAACTACTACTACAACTACTGCTGCTGCTACAACTACAACTGCTGCTATTGCTACTACTGCTACAGCTAATACTCCAACAACAACAACAACTACTGCTACTATTGCTACTTTTCTACTTCTCCTATTACTACTACTATGGCTACTACTACTGCTACTACTACTTCAGCAACTGCTACTATTTCTGCTACTATGACTACTGTTGCAACTACTACATTTATTACGATATTACCATTACTATTACTACTACTACTTGTGCTACTACAACTACTTCTGCTACTACTGCTACTACTGCTGCTGCTACTACTACACCTTTTATTGTGGTTGCTACTGCTACTACTCATACTACAACAACAACTACTACTTCTACTACTATTATTACTACTACCATTACAGCCAGTACTACTGCTAGAACTGCTATGACTTCTACTACTACTACAATTGCAACCACGGCTACTATTGCTACCACAACTATGACTGCTACTACTGCTATTTCTATTACAACAATAACTACTACTTCTGCTAGTACTACTACTACTATGGCTATTGCGACTCCTACTTCTATTACTGCTGCAACCACTACGGCGGCTACAGCTACTACTGAAACTACATATATTGCTGCTAC
Source organism: Trichopus zeylanicus subsp. travancoricus (assembly GCA_005019695.1). Classification (NCBI taxonomy): domain Eukaryota; kingdom Viridiplantae; phylum Streptophyta; class Magnoliopsida; order Dioscoreales; family Dioscoreaceae; genus Trichopus; species Trichopus zeylanicus. The sequence goes on along the minus strand of RXID01014624.1, from coordinate 56,180 downwards.
TACCACTACCGCTGCTACTACTGCTACCACTGCTGCTGCTACTACTACTAGCACTACTTGCACTACTGCTACAACTCCTACTACTACTACCACTACTACCACCACTACTACTACTACCACCACCACCACCACCACCACCACCACTATGGCTACTACAATTATCGCTGCTACTCGTGCAAATCTGACTACTTGCACTACAACTACTGCTACAACCACAACTACTTCTACTACTACTACTATTACTACTACTACAACTACTAGTACTACTACTATAACTACAACTACTACTACTGATACTAATACTACTACAATTACTACGGGTCCCACAACTACAACATCAACTACTACTACTACTTCCCAAAATACTTCTACTATTGTTGCTATTGCTACTGCTACAACTACTCCGACTGCCACTACAACAACTACTACTACTATAACTACTGACATAGCTACTACTATTACTACAACTACTACTGCTACTACTACCACTACTACTTGTACAACTACTACTACTGCTACTGCTGCTAACACAATAACTACTACTACTACTACTACTGCTACGACTACTACGACTACTACTAGTTCCCTTACTGCTACTACTGCTAACACTACTTCTATTACTGCTGCAAACACCACTACCACCACTAATACTACTACTAATATGGCTACTTCTACTATTACTGCTACTGCTATTATGGCTACTACTACTTGTACTACAACTACAACAACTACTGCTACTACTACTACTACTACTACAACTGCTACTTTTCCTATAATTATTGCTACTGCTAGGACCACACCTATGACTAATATTGCAAGAACTACTACAATGATTGTAACTACAACTATTGCTACTAATACTTCTACTACTACTTCAACTACTGCTAATGCTATAACTACTACAGCTATTACTTCTACTCATACTAGAACTACTTATGCTAGTACTGCTGCTGCTGCTACTACTACTAATACTACTACTACTACTACTACTATTACTGCTATTACTACTATACGACTACTACTACTGCTGTTGCTGCTATCACTACTGCGGCTACTACTACTACCACTACTACTACAACTGCTACAATAGCTACTACTACTGCTAGTCCTAATTGTTCTCCTTCTGCTACAACAACAACTACTACTGCTACAACTACTACTACAATAACTACTACTACGACTGCCACTACTACCACGACTGCCACTACTACTGCTACTACTGCTGCTGCAGTTACTACTACTGCTACTTCTGCTACTGCCAACACTACTACTACGACTTCTTCTACTACAACCACTACTACTGCTACTATTACTACCACTACTGCAATGACTGCTACTGCTATGACTGCTGCTACTACTACCACTACTACTGCTACTACTACTTCTACTACTACTAACACTACTACTGTTAAGGCTACTGCTGCTAATACAGCTAGTACTACTACTACTAATGCTGCTACTAATACTTCTTCTTCTACTAGTACTGCTTGAAAAAACTATAACTGCTACTTCTTCTACTACTGCTACTAATGTAACTACAACTACTACTATTAATACTACGACTGCTACTAGTACTGCAACTACTACTACTAATACAACTATTGTAACTACTATGACTAGAACAACAATTACTACTACTAGTACTACAAAAACAACTACTACTATTACTGCAAATACTACTTCACTATGACTGTTGCTGCTGTTGTTCCTTCTAGTACCGCTACTACAGCGACTGCTACTACCAGTATGACGACCACTAATAAAACAACTACTGTTACGACTACCACTGCTTCTATTGCACCTACTACTACCACTACTAATATTACCACTACTTCTACTACTACTACTACTGCTACTCCTGCTTCTACTCTTACGACGACTACTACTGCTACTACTGCTGCTGCTGCTGCTGCTGTTGCTACTTCTACTCCTACTACGACTACTACTGCTACTACTACTGCTGCTGCTGCTGCTGTTGCTACTTCTACTCCTACTACGACTAGTACTGCTTCTACTCCTACTATAATAACAACTACTACTACAACTCTTACTACTAGTATAACAACAACAATGGCAACAACTGCTACTTCTACTACTACTACGACTGCTGCTACTACTACTATCACTACTACTACTACTATTACTACAACTACTGTTACTACTACTACAATTACTACTACTACTATTACTACTACTACCACTACTACAAGTACAATGCTTACTACTGCTACAACTTCTTCAACCACTACTCCTAGTGCTACTATTACTGCTACCACTAATATGACTACTACTTCTACCATGACTATTACTACTACTACAACTACAACTTCTAATACAACTACAACTCTTGCAACCACTACTACTACGAGTACTACTTCAACCACGACTACTCCAACCACTACTCCAACTCGTACACCTATTCCTACTACAACTGCTTCAACTACTATTACTACTACTACTGCTGCTACTACTACTACTACTACTACTACTATTAATACTACTACTACTACTACCGCCACCACCACCACCAATACTACTACTGCTACTTGTACAACAATTACTACTTATATCGCTACTAGTACTACTACAACTACAACAACAACTACTACTCCTCCTACTACTACTATTATTCCTACTATTACAGCAACGACGATGACTACTACTACTAATACTACAATTTCTAGTACAATAACTACTGCTACTTCTACTACTGCTGCAACTGATATTGCTACTACCACAACTACCACAACTACTGCTCCTACTATTACTACTACTATTACTGCTACTACTACTACAACACCTAATATAATGGGTACTACTGCTACTACAACAACAACTACTCCTACTATTACTACAACTACTACAACTACTACTAACACTACAACTCCTACTCCTACTGCTACTAATAGTACTTAAAGTTACAGCTATTACTACTTCTACTACTACCACTACTACTGCTACTATTACTACCACTACTGCAATGACTGCTACTGCTATGACTGCTGCTACTACTACTTCGACTACTACTAACACTACTACTGTTAAGGCTACTGCTGCTAATACAGCTTGTACTACTACTACTACTAATGCTGCTACTAATACTTCTTCTTCTACTAGTACTGCTTGACAAAACTATATCTTCTACTTCTTCTACTACTACTAGTAATGTTACTACAACTACTACTATTAATACTACGACTGCTACAAGTGCTGCAACTACTACTACTAATACAACTATTGTAACTACTATGACTAGAACTACAATTACTACTACTAGTACTACAACAACAACTACTACTATTACTGCAAATACTACTTCACTATGACTGTTGCTGCTGTTGTTGCTTCTACTATCGCTACTACAGCGACTGCTACTACCAGTATGACGACCACTAATAAAACAACTACTGTTATGACTACCACTGCTTCTATTGCACCTACTACTACCACTACTAATATTACCACTACTTCTACTACTACTACTACTACTACTGCTTCTACTCTTACGACGACTACTACTGCTACTACAACTACTGCTGCTGCTGCTGTTGCTACTTCTACTCCTACTACGACTACTACTGCTTCTACTCCTACTACAATAACAACAACTACTACAACTCTTACTACTACTATAAGAACAACAATGGCTACAACTGATACTTCTACTACTACTACGACTGCTGCTACTACTACTATCACTACTACTACTACTATTACTACAACTACTGTTACTACTACTACTATTACTACTACTACCACTACTACAAGTACAATGCTTACTACTGCTACAACTTCTTCAACTACTACTCCTAGTGCTACTATTACTGCTACTACTACTATGACTACTACTTCTACCATGACTATTACTACTACTACAACTACAACTTCTAATACAACTACGACTCTTGCAACCACTACTACTACGAGTACTACTTCAACCACGACTACTCCAACTCGTACACCTATTCCTACTACAACTGCTTCAACTACTATTACTACTACTACTGCTACTACTACTACTACTACTACTACTACTATTACTACTACTACTACTACTACCACCACCACCACCACCACCACCACCAATACTACTACTGCTACTTGTACAACAATTACTACTTATATCGCTACTAATACTACTACAACTACAACAACAACTACTACTCCTCCTACTACTACTATTTTTCCTACTATTACTTGTACGACAACGACTACTACTACTACTACTACAATTTCTAGTACAATAACTACTGCTACTTCTACTACTGCTGCAGCTGATATTGCTACTACCACAACTACCACGACTACTGCTCCTACTATTACTACTACTATTACTGCTACTGCTACTACAACACCTAATATAGTGGATACTACTACTACAACAACAACAACAACTCCTACTATTACTAAAACTATTACTACTACTACTAACACTACAAATCCTACTCCTACTACTACCAATAGTACTTAAAGTTACAGCTGCTGCTACTACTACTACTCGTACAACTAGCACAACTACTAGTGTTGCTTCTACTACTACTATGACTACCACTACTACTACTTCTACTACTACTACCACTACTACTACTACTATTACTAGTAGTACTACTACTCCAGCTACTACTACTACTACTAGCATAATGTCTACTACTAGCACGACTACCACATCTAGTACTACTACTACTTCTACTACTAATACTGATACTACTACTACTTGTCCTCCTCCTCCTAATACTCGTACTACTAACACAACAACTACTACTACTCCTAATACTCCTATTACTAATACTACTACTATTACTACTATAACTATTGCTACTACTTCAATTATGAATACTATTGCTCCAACTATAAAAACTACTACCACTCCTACTACTACTATTGTTGCTACTATGACTGCTACTACTGCTAATACTTCTAACCCTACACCTACTCCCACTAATTGTACTCCTACTGTAACTACTACTACTACTACTACTACTACTGCAATTTTTCCTACTAATAATACTGCTACAAGTTCTGCTACTACTATTACTACTAGTACTACTACTCCTAGTGCTACTGCTACTACTACTACTACTTCTACTACTACTACTACTATTATTACTACCAGTACTACTACTACTACTACTACAACAACAACAACAACAACAACAACAACAAAAACTACTACTACTACTACTACTATTACTACTACTAATATTTCTGCTACTACTGCTTGTAATGCTACTATTGCTGTTACTACTGCTACCCCAACTACTACTTCAACTACTGATACTACTACTAGTACTGCTACTATGACTATGACTATTTCTGTTACTGCTACTACAACCTCTTCTCCTACTACTAGTTCCTCTGCTACTACTTCGGCTGCTACTAATACTACAATTACTAATACTGAAACAACTGCTACTATTACAACTCTTGCTACTACTGCTACTACTACTACTATTACTATGACTGCAACACTACTACTACTTCCATTGTTGATACTATTATGACTGTGACTATTTCTGTTAATTCAACTTCTGCTACTCCTAATAACACTACTTTTGCTACTATTACTACTACAATTACTAGTATTACTACTACTACTATTAATACAACTACTACTATGACTATTACTACTACTTCTACTACTATTAGCGCTACAACATTTACTACTACTTTTGCTACTACTACTACAGCTACAGCTACTACTACTATCACTACTACCACAAGTCACTATAGTCGTTGCATTGGTAGCAGTAGCAGCAGCAGTTATTATTGTTGTTGTTGTAGTAGTAGTAGTTGTAGTAAGAGTAGTAGTAGCAATAGCAATAATGGTAGTTGTAGTATTAGTAGTAGTAGGAGTAGTTGTAGTAGTAGTTGTTGTAGTAGTAGTTGTTATTGTAACAGTAACAGCATTAATTGCAGCCGCCGCGGTAGTAGTAGTAGTAGTTGTTGTAGTAGGAGTAGTGGTGGTAGTAGTAGTAGCAGCAGCAGCAGTAGTTGTAGTAGTAGAATTAGCAGCAACAGCAGTAGTAGTTGTAGTAGTAGTATTAGTATTAGTAGTAGCAGTAGTAGTAGTAGTCGTAGTTAAAGTAGTAGTTGTACTATTATTTGTACTTGTAGTAGTAGCAGTAGTAGTTATAGTAGTGCTACGAGTAATCGCAGAAGTAGTAATAGTAGTAGTTGTAGCTATAGCAGTTATTATAGCGGCAGTAGTTGTAGTTGTAATAGTAGTTGTAGGAGAGGTAGTATTAGCTATAGTAGTTGTTGTTGTTGTTGTTGCATTAGTAGTAGCATTAGTAGTTGCACAAGTGGTAGCCGAATAAGTAGTAGTAGTTATAGAAGACGTAATTGCAGAATTAGTTGTAGTAAAAGTAGTAGCAGTAGTAGCGCAGTAGTAGTAGTAGTGGCACAGTACTAGTAGTAGCTGTAGTAGTAGTGGTTGCAATAGTAGTAGTAGTAGCGGCTACCGTAGTAGTAGTAGTAGTAGTAGTAGAAGTCGTAGGAATAGTTAGAGGAGCAGTACTAGTAGGAGCTGTAGTAGTAGTTGGAGCAGTAGTACCAGTAGTAGTAGTAGTAGAATTTGTAGCAGCAGTAGTTGTTGTAGTAGCAGTAGAAATAGTTGCAACAATAGTTTGAGTATTTATAGTAGTAGTAGTACTGCCAGTAGTAGCAACTGTAGTTGTAGTAGAAGTAGTAGTTGTCGCAGCAATTGTGGAAGTAGTAGAAATAGTAGTTGCAGTAGTAGTAGTTGTAGTAGCCGTATTAGTAGTATTAGTAGAAGCTACTAGAGTAGTAGTAATAGTAATAATAGTTGTAGTTGTTGTGGTGGTGGTGGTAGTAGTAGTACTAGTAGTATTAGTAGCAGTAGAATTAGTAGCAGTAGTCGTAGTAGCTATAGTGGCAGAAGTGGTAGTAGTAGCAGTGGCCATAGTAGTAGCCGAAGTAGCATTAGTCGTGGTGGCTATAGTAGCAGCAGCAGTGGTAGTAATTGTGGTAGTAGTCGTAGTAGAAGTAGTAGCAGTAACAATAGTAGTACTAGTCACAGTAGTCATAGTCGTAGTAGCATTATTAGCAGTAGCAGCAGTAGCTGTAGTAGGAGTAGTAGGAGTAGTAGGAGTAGCAGTAGTTGAAGTAGCAGTAGTCATGGTAGTAGTTGTTGTAGTAGGAGTAGTACTAGCAAAAGCAGTAGTAGTAGGAGTAGTAGTAGTAGTAACAATAGTAGTAGTAGTCCTTGTACTAGTAGTAGTAAGAGTAGAAGTAGTTGTAGTAGTACTAGTAGTAGTACTAGTACTAGTAGTAATATTCGTAGTAGTTGTAGGAGTAGGAGTAGTAGTTATAGTGGTAGTAGTAGTAGTAGAGGTAGTAGTAGTAATAGTAGTACACGGAGTAGTAGCAGCAATAGTAGTAGTAGTAGTAGTAGTAGTAGTAGTAGTAGTAGGAGCAGGAGTAGTAGTTGGAGGAGGAGGAAGAGTAGTAGTTGCTGTAGTAGTAATAGTAAGTCATTGTGGCAATGCTAGTGATTGTTGTACCAGTAGGAGAAGTAGTAGTATTCGAAGTAGTTGTAGTAATAGTAGTACTAGTAGTAGTAGTAGTAGCAGCATTAGCAGCAGCAGTAGTAGTAATAGCTACAATAGTAGTTGTAGTAGCAGTAGTTGTAGGAGTAGTAGTAGTAGCAGCAATAACAACAACTATTACTACAACTACAACTACTACTTCAACTACTACTACAACAACTACTACCACTACTGCTACTAATACTACTACTACAATTACTCCTACTCCAACTCCTACCGCTCCTCCTCCTCCTCCTCCTCCTACTACTACAACGAGAAATGCTACAACTGCTGCAACTACTACAACAGCTAGTACAACAACAATGACTACCTCTACCACAACAACAACAACAACTACTCCTCTTACTACCACAACTACTACTACTACCACTACTACTACAACCATTACTACTATTACTTCTACTACAACTACTACAACTACTGCTACAACAACTACCACAATGACTACTACTACTACTCCTCCTGCAACTACGACTACTACTACTACTACAACTACAACTATCACTACTACTACTACAACTACTATTACTGCTACTGCTGCGGCTCCTACTATTACCAATACTACTACTACTTCCACTACTACTACTACTAATATAGCTACTACTACTACTATTACTATGGCTACCACTACTACACTACTACTACAACTGCTACTACTAGTACTACTACTGCTACTACTACTACTACTACTACTACTACTATTGCAACAACAACAACTACTATTATTACTATTGTTGCTACTACAGCCACTACTACTACTATTTCTCGCAGTACTACTCCTGGTACTACTACTACTATTAGAACTACAATTACTAATGCTGCTACTACTACTTCTACTACTACAACTACTACTCCTACTACAACTCCCACTACTACGACAACTACTACTACTACTACTACAACAACTACCACTATAAATACAGCCACAACTATCACTACTACTACTATTACGACCGCTGCTACTACTACAACAACTACTACTACTCCTACTACTCCCACAATTACCGCTACTACTACTACTACGACTACCACTATAAATACAGCCACAACTACCACTACCACTACAACTACTGCTACTCAAACTACAACCACTGCTACTACTGCTAATAATACTACTGCTACTTCTACAACAACAACAATAACAACTACTACTACAACTATTGCTACTATTACTACAACAACAACTACTACTACCACAGCTACTACCACTACTACTACTGACTCTACTACTACTAATACTACTACTACAACTACACTAGTACTACTACTACTACTACTAGTACTATTTCCACAACTACAACTACTACTATTACTACTGCTAATACTACTTCTACAACTACTACTACGACTACTGTTACTACTACTACTACTACTACGACTACTTCTACTACTACTACAACTGCTACTACTACTATTTCTACTTCTACTACAACTCCTACTACTACTACTACTCCGACTTCTACTACTACTACCACTACTAGTACTACTACTATAACTATTACTAGTTCTACTACCTTTACTACTACTACTACTACTACTACTACTACTACAATAGTACTACTACAACTACTACTCCTACTCCAACTCCTACTCCTACAACTTCTCCTACTTCTCCTTCTCCTACTACTACTACTCCTATTGCTTGTACTACTACTACTATGACTTCTACTACTACTACTACTACTCTTCCTCCACCTCCTACTCCTGCTACTCCTCCTATTACTACTAAAACTAATGCTACTACTCCTCCTCCTCCTCCTCTTACTACTCCTACAACTACTCCTACTAGTACTACTACTACTACTACTACTACTACTGCTGCTGCTACAACTACTATTCCTAGTACTGCTACTCCAACTACCACTATTCCGACTACTACTATTGTTCCCATTGTTACTACTACTACTCCAACTACTACTAGAACTACTACTGCTGCTGCTACTACTACTTATACTACTAATACTGCTACTGCCTCTACTACTACTACTACTTCTCCAACTAATACACTACTACAACAACTACAACTACAACTACTACTACTTCTACTCCTACAACAACAACAACAACTACTACTGTTACTACTACTACTAGCACTACTACAATTACTACAACAACTACTACTACTTCTGATACTACTTCTACTATGACTACTACTACTACCACCACCACCACTACTCCCACTACTACTACCGATGCTATTGCTACTACAGCAACTACTACTACAACAACTACTGATACTACAATCGCAACTATTACTCCTACTTCCACTACTACTATTACTATCACTACAACTACCATAATTACTTCAACTACTCTACTATTACGACTACTTCTACACTTACTGCTTCAACTACTACTACTACTACTACTTGTATTACTACTACTACTATTACTACTGCAGCTCCTGTGGCCACTACTACAATACAACAACAAAAGCTACTTCTATAGTTGTTGTTGCTACTAATACAACCACTACTTGTAGTAGTATTGGTACTATAACTACTACTACATCTTCTACTACTACTACTACGGCTGCTGCTACTACTACTACTACTACTGCTACTAATACTACTACCACTAGTACTACTACTACTACTACTACTTCTACTACTGCTACTTCTACTACCATAATGACTATTGCTACTACTATTACTACTATTACTACTACTGCTACTACTACTGCTACTACTACTACTATGACTACTACTACCACTACTACTGATGTCATTGCTACTACTACTACTACTACTACTGCTGCTACTATTATTACTACTACTACTGCTATTACTACTACTACTACTGCTACTACTACTGCGGCTACTGCAGCTACTACTACTACTACTACTACTACTACTACTATTATTATTATTATTACTACTACTACAGCAACTCCTACTACTTCTGCTATTTCTACTACTACTATTATTACAACTGCTACTACTACTTCTCTTACTTCAACTATTTCAGCTACTACTACTGCTACTACTACTGCTGCTATTACTAGTGCGTCTGCTACTACTATTACCACTATTGCTACTACTACTACTACTACTACTTCACTACCACTACTATTGTTGTTGCCACTACTAATACTGCTAGAAGTGCTACTACGACAACTACTACTACTACTATATTACTACTACTGTTGCTGTTGCCGCTACTACTGCAACTACTACAATATTTGCTGCTACTATAGCTACTACTACTACTACAACTTATACTACTGCTACTCCCACTGCAACTATTGCAACTACTACAAATATTACTACTACTACTGCTATTACTTGTGCTACTACTACAACTTCTACTACTACTACTACTTGTCTCTTGCTATTAATACTATTGCTACTACAGGCAATAACTGTTACTGCTACTTTCACTACCATGGCTGGTACGAGTTCTAGTAACATTATAATTACAACTACTACTACGAATATCATTACGATTATAACTACTACAACTTCTATCACTACTACTACTACTGCTGCGGCTACTACTGCTACTACTACTACTACTACTACCACTGCTACTGCTACTGCTACTACTATTACTGCTATTACTACTTCTACTACTAGTACTAATACAACAACTTCTCCTTCTACAACTATAACGACAGCTACTACAACCTCAACAACTACTGCTACTACTGCTACAACTATTAATACTCCTACTACTATAACCCCTACTACTACCACTACTACTACTACTACTAATACTATTACTATTATTGCTACTACGATTACTGATATTACTACTGCTGTAGTTGTTACAACTACCACCACATTTGTTGTTGCTACTACTACAGCTACTACTGCTACTACTGCTACTACTAGAACTACTACTTCCATACGATCACTACTATTGCGGTTGTCGCTACAACTGCTACCACTAGACAAATTGTCGCTACTACTGCCACTACTACTGCTACTACTTCTACTAGTGCTGCGACAACCAAATTTGCTATAGCTACTACTAATACTACTATTACTACTGCTGCTACTGCTGCTACTACAACTACTGCTCTTACTAGTACTACTGTTGAAACTACTATTACAGCTACTCTGACTAATGCTATTGTTGCTACTAATACTACTGCTACTACAAGTATGAGTACTCCCACAGCTACTACTACTTTGACTACTATTCCTACTACTACAACTAAGACTGCTACTGCTACTACTTCCACTACTACGGGACACTACTGTAAGTGCTACTACCACTACCATGAGTACTACGACTTCTACTACTATTACCACTACAACTACTACTACTATTACAACTACTGCTATAACTATGACTACTACTACTACTACTACTATTACTACTACAACTTCTACTACTGCTACTACTACTACTACTGCTACCACTATGACAACAATGACTAGCATGACTACTACTACTATTACTGCTTCTATTGCTGCTGCTGCTACTACTACTACTACAACAACTATTACTGCTACTACTGTTGTTGCTGTTGCTGCTACTGTTGCTACTACAATGACAACAACAACAACTACTGCTGCTACTACCTATACATTTACTACTATTAGTTCTACTAGTACTGCTACTACTACAACAGCTGCTACTACTTATACTAGTACTACTATTACTACTACTACTACTACTACTACTACTACTATAGCCACTACCTATACACCTACTTCTACTCCATCTGCTACTAATACTACTACTACTTATCCTACAGCCACTATTACTGCTACTGCTACTACTACTACTACTACTTTTACTACACAACTACTACAACTACTACTCCTACCATCTTTTCTACTACTACCGCTACTAATACTACTACTGCTACCAATGCTACTATTGTTACTACAGCTATTGTTGCTACTACTACTACTACTACTACTACTACTAATGTTACTACCGCTACTACTGCTACTACAATTACTATCACTACTACTGTTACTACTGCTACTACAATTACTATCACTACTATTGTTACTACTGCTACTACTACTACTTCTACAACTACTGCTGCTACTACTACTACTGCTACTGCTACTGTTGCTACTACTACTATTGCTACTGCTACGACTACTACTACTACTTCTACTGCTCCTTCTACTACCCTACTACTACTATCATTACTACTACTACAACTACAACAAGTTCTCCTACTACTACAACTAGCGCTACTACTTCTACTAATACTACTACAATTGCAACAACTACAACTACTGATACTGCAATAGCTACTACTACTGCCATAACACCTATTACTGCTGCTACTACCACAACAACTTCTACTACTATAAATACTACTACTACTTTTGCTGCAACAACTACTAATGTTGCATCTCCTACTATGACTATAGCTACTACTACTACTACTACTACTACTACTACTACTACTACCACTTCTGCTACTACTACTACTCCAGCTGCTACGGCTACTACTTCTACTGCTGCTACTGCTCAACACTTCATCCCACTACTAATATTACTACTACTACTATTACTGCTACTATTACTACTACTGCTGCTACTAATACCGCTGTTGCAACTACTACTGCTACTACTATTACTACTGCTAATAGTGCTGCTGCTGCTACCACTACAGCTACTACTACTACAATTACCACTGCTACTACTTCCACTACTTCTTCTACTAATATGACAACTATCACTACTACAATTACTACTATTACTACCACCAATTCGACTACTACAACCACTACTTTTATTGCTAATATTACTACCAATACTACTACTACCACCACTACAACCACTTCTACTACTACACCTATTACTACTACTACAACTTCCCCTACTACTACTACTAGTACTAAAACTTCTACTACTTTGACTACTGCTCCTACTACTACTGCTACTGCTACTACTTTTTCAACTACTGCTGCTGCTATTAGTACTAGTACTACTGCTGCTACAACTACTACTGTTACTACTGCTCCAATTGCTACTACTGCTACTACTGCAACTTTTGTTACTACCACTACTACTACTACTGCTACTACTATCACTAGTACTGCTAATACTACTACTGCTACTACTATTACTACCACGACTACTTCTACTACTTCTACTGTCCCTTTTGCAACTCTACTACTACTCCCATTACTATTACTGCAACTACAACAAGTTCTCCTATGGCAATAACTAGAACTACTACTTCTACTACTACTACTACTAATGCTACTACTACTACTACTGATACTTCTACAACTACTGCCACTACTATTATTGCTACTACTGCTAGTACAACCACTACAACTGCTACTATGACAAATACTACTAGTACTATTGCTGCAACTACTACTACTGTTGCTTCTCCAACAACTACTACGACTTCTACTACTATTACTACTACTACTGCTGCTTCTACTACTGCTACTACTACTGCTATTATTGATACTACTTCTACTACTACAACTACTGCTACAACTGTTGCTGCTATTGTAACTATAGCTACTTCTCCGACTACTACTACTTCTGCTCCTACTACAACAACAACAACAACAACAACTACTACTTCTACTACTGCTGTTGCTACTGCTTCTACTGCTGCTGTGGCTGTTGCTACTACTACTACTACTACAACTGCTACTGCAACTACTACTACTAGAACTACTATTACTAATACTACTATGACTACTACCACTACTGCTGCCACTCGTGTTGCTACTACTGCAACTACTCTAACTACCATATCACATGCAACAACTAGCTCTACCACTACTGCTGCTACTACTTCTACTCCAGCTACGACTACTTCTACTACTATTACTACTACTACAAGCAGTTGTTACTACTATAACTACTACAGTGGCTATGGCTGCAACTACTACAACAACTACTACTACTCCTACTACAAGAACTACCACTACTATGACGATAACAATAACAACTACTACTACTACTACAACAACTACTGCTACTATGGCTACTGCTGCTATGGCGACTACTACTACTATTACTACTACTACAACTGCAACTACTACTACTACTCCCGCTACTAGTACTATTACGACAATTGCGACAACTACTACCACTAGTACTGCGGCCACCACCACTACTACTACTACTATTACTATTGCTACAACTGCTACTACTACAGCTGCTGATGCTGCTACTACCACTGCAACTACTAATACCACTACTACAACTACTAGTACTATAACTTCTACTCCTACTATTACAACTACTTCTGCTACTACTCCTACCATAGTTACTACTACTACTCCTACTACTACTGCTACTGTTGCAGCTACAACTACAACTATTACTACTTCTCCTAGCGCTACTACTCCAGCTACTACTACTACAGCTACGGCATTCGATACTGCTACTACTACTACGCATTCAACAACTGCTACAATAACAACCTCTACTACTATAAGTACTGCAGCATCTATCGCTGCTACTACAAATACTGCTAAGACCACTACTACCACTACATCAACTAATACAACTGCTAGCACGTCCGCTACTACTGCTGCTACTACTACTACTTATGCCACTACTAGTGCTACAACTACTGCTACTTCTCCTTCTACTAGTGCTTCTAGTACTAATGCTACTACCTCGGTTACTACAACTACTATTGTTACGTACTATTACTAATTCTACTACCACTGGAACTGCCAGTGCCACTACTACTACTACTATTCCTCCCACTGCAACTGCTACTGCCACTACTACTGCTACTACTACTTCTACTTTTACTATTGCTACTACTACGGCCACTGCGACTGCTACTATTACTACATCTATAATCGCTGCAGCTACCACTGCTACTGCTATTACTATTGTTGCTACTACTACTATTACTATTGCTACAACTACAACTGCTACTACTACTACTACTACTATTGCACTAAGTACAACTACAACAACAACTACTACTTCAGCTACTGCTACAGGATTTTATACAAGTACAACTACTACTACTACGTCTACTACTACTACTAATACTACTACTATTAATACTACTGCCAAGGCTACTACTGTCACTACTACTCCTACTACTACCACAAATACTAATGCTACAATTGTTAATACTACTTTAACTACTATTGTTACCACCACTACTACCACTACTACAACTTCTGCTTCTATAACTACTACAACAAATATTACAACAACCCCTAATACTTCACCTACTACTACTACGGCTGCTACTGTGACAAATGCTACTACTATTGCTAACGCTGCTACTACAACTAGTTCTACTGCTTCCACTGCTACTACTATTACGAATGCCACAAGTACTACTACTACTGTTGCTGCTGCCACAAATGCTACCCCTGCTACTACTACTATACTGCTACTACTATACTACTACAATACTCCTACTACTACAACTCTACCACTAACACAACAATTACAGCCACTGCTAATAAAACTACTACTACTACTTCTACTACAGATACTACTGCTACTACTCCTACTCCAACTCCTACTGCTACAACTACTCCTACTCCAACTGGTACTACTACTACTACTGCCACAAGAATAACAACAACAACAACTACTACTACTACTACTACTACGACAACTACCACTACTGCTACTACTAGTACCATAACTCCAAGTACTACTACTCCTACAACTACTCCTACACCAACTTCTATAATTACTACTACTACTACTAATACTACTACTGCTACTAATACTACTATGACTACTACTACAACGACAACTACTACTAATACTACTACTACAACTACTACAACAACTACTACGAATACTACTACTACTACTACAACTCCTACTCATACTCCAACTACCACTCCTACAACTAGTACAACTACAACCACTACAACAACAACAACAACTACTACTACAACTACTACTGCTGCTGCGACTACTACAAGAACTGTTACTACTGCTGCTGCTACTACTACTGCAACAACTATTACTACTATTGCTACTGCAACTACTACTACTACTATTGCCATTACTACTGCTACTACTACTACTAGCTACTACTACCTCTACTAATCCAACTCCAACTCCTACTGCTACGACTACAACAACTACACCTACTACTACTCCTACTCAAACTGCTACAACAACCACTACTACTACAACTACTACCATAGCCACTACTACAACAACAACAACTACTACTACTATTACTGCTACTACCACTACTACTACTACTATTTCTACTACTATTACTAAAACTACTAGAAATACTACTTTTACTATTACTACTACTCTTGCCAGTACTGCTCCTACTATTACTACTACTACAACTACAACTTGTACTAGTACTACAACTAATACTAAAAATACTACTACGGCTGCATCCGCATCAGTCGCTAGTACCACTACTACTACAATAACAAGTACTACTACGACTGCTACAACCACTTGTACTAGTACAACTACTAGTACAACTACAACTACTACTGCTCTTACTGCTATGACAACTACTACTACTGCGACTGCTATTACCACCACAACTGCTACGACCACTACTACTAACACCACTACTTCTACTACTAATACTACTACTACCACACTACTACTACTGCTACTGCTCATAATAATACTATTACTGCTATTGTTGCTACTACCGCTCCTACTGCTACTACTACTGCTACTGCCGCTACTACTGCTACTGCTGGCACAACTACTACTACTGTCGCTGTCAATACCACTACTAATACTACTACTAGTATTGCGGCTACCACTACTAATAGTACTATTCCAACTACTGCAGCTTCAACTACTGCTACTACTGCAACTACTACTACTATTGCTGCAGTTGCTACTACTACTACTGCTGCTGCTACTACTACTACTATTATTGTTGCAGTTGCAGCTACTACTACTGTTGTTGCTTCTTTTGTTGCTGCAGCTGCTACTAACACTACTACTACATCTCCGACTGCTACTACTAATGCTACAAGTATGACTGCTACTACTACGACTTCTACTTCTACTTCGACTACTACATGTAATACTACTACTACCATTTCTAGAACTACTACTAGTAGTACTACTACCACTACTACTACTACTACTACTACTACTACTACTACTACTACTACTACTACTACTACTGCAACAACAACTACAGTACTACTAGCACAACTGATACTACTGCTACTCCATCCACTACTTCTACTATTACAACTACTATGAATGCTACTACTACTACTACTTCTACTACTACTGCTGCTACAACTATTGTTGCTGCTACTTTTACTACTACTACTACTATCCCTACTCCTACTCCAACTACTGCTACTATTACTACTCTTCCTACTACTAACTACAATAGCTACTTTGACTCATACTCGAACTCCTACTGCAACTATTACTACAACTACTGCTGCTTCTGCTACTACTACCTCTATAACTATTTTTTCTACTACTAATACAAGTAATACTACTACTATTGCTACCATTACTACTATTAATACTACTACTATTGCTACTACTATTACTACTATTGTTACTACTGCTACTATAGCTGCTTCTAGTCCTACTACCACTCCAGTTTCAACTGCTAATAATCTAACTACTACTACTACAATTGCTAGCGTTATTGCTACTACAACTACTACTACTTCTACTACTATTACCACAACAACAACAACAACAACTACTACTGCTGCTTCTACTACAACTGGTATTACTACTACTGCTACAACTCCTCCAGCTGCTGCTGCTATTACTAATACGACTACTACAATTACTACTCTTACTGCTACTGCTGCTGCTACTACTAATACTACAACTATTACTGCTACTACTACTACAAATACCGCTGCTACTGCTACATATACTACCAATACAGCTACTACTGCTACTGCAACTATTAGTCTTACTACTACTACTACGACTACTATTACTACTTTTACTACTATTACAGCTAGTACTAGTACTACTACTAGTACTGCTGCTACTACTACTGCTACTACAACAATAATAACTACTACTATCGCAGTAGCTACTACTACTACTACTGCTATTATTACAATTACTACTACTATTGCAACTATCACTACTACTTCTACTACTACGGCTACTACTGCTACTATTGTTACTACTACTAGTTCTACTACTACTGCTTCTCCTACTACTGCTGCGACTACTACTTCCCCTACTACTTCTGCTGCTACTGCTACTGCTACTAGCACTACAGCTACTGCTATTACTACTCATATGACCACTATTACTACTACTGCCGCTACTTCAACTGTTACTATTGCCACTACAGCTACTACTACAACTACCGCTACTTCTGCAACTACTGCTAGTACTACTACTACTACGACTACAACAACAACTACTACTACTATTGCTGCCTCTATTACGACGGCTGCCACAACAACTAATACTGCTACTACTTCGGCTACTATTGCTACTACTACTACTACTACAACTACTACTGCCGCTAATATTACTACTAGTACAACTACTACTACTACGTCTAAAACTACTAGTAAGACAACTATTACTACGACAACTGCTACTGTTGCTATTATTGTAACTACTACTACTACTGCTACTATTGCTACTACTACTACTGTTACTGCTGCTGCTGTTACTACTACTACTACTACTACTACTTCTTTTACTACAAATACTACTACTACTACTACCACTACAATAGCTACTGCTTCTGCTAGCACCACTGCAACAGCTCCTACTACTACCACAACTACTAATGCTACAATTGCTAGTACTACATCAACTACTACTGTTACCACCAATACTACCACTACAACAAGTACTACTTCTATGACTACCACCACAAATATTGCAACAACCAATAATATTTAACCTACTACTACTATGGCTGCTACTGCTACAATTGCTACTACTATTGCTAAGGCTTCTACAATAACTAGTTCTACTGCTTTCACTACTACTACTATTACGAATGCCACAAAACTACTACTACTACCACTAGTACCATAACTCCAAGTATTACTACTCCTATTACCACTCCTACACCAACTTCTACTATTACAATACTAATAGTACTACTGCTACTAATACTACTATTGCAACTAATTCTACTATGACTACTACTACAATGACAAGTACTACTAATACTGCTACTACTACTACTACAACTACTACTACTAATACTACTACTATTACTACAACAACAACTACTACTAATACTACTACTACTACTACTACTACAACTCCTACTCATACTCCAACTACCACTCCTACAACTAGTACTAATACAACCACTACGACTACTACTACCACTACGACTACAGCAACTACTGCTGCTACTACTACTATAACAACTGTTACTACTACTGCTACTGTAACTACAACTACTACTATTGCTGTTACTACTACTGCTACTACTACTAGCTACTACTACCTCTACTAATCCAACTCCAACTACTACTGCTACTACTACTACTGCTACACCAACTACTACTCCTACTCAAACACCTACAGCAACTACTACTACTACTACTACTACCACCACAACTACTACTACCACTACAACAACAACTACTACTACTATTACTATTACTCACCAGAAGTACTACTTTTACTATTACTACTACTCTTGCCACTACTGCTCCTACTATTAATACTACTACTACTACTACTACTACTGCTACTACTACTTGTACTAGTACTACAACGAATACTAACAATACTACTATGGCTGCTTCCGCAATAATTGCTAGTACCACTACTACTACTATAACAATTACTACTACGATGGCTACAACCACTTCTACTAGTACTACTATTGCTACAACTACAACTACTACTACTGCTCTTACTGCTATGACAACTACTACTACTGCAACTGCTATTACCACCACTACTACTACGACCACTACTACTAATACCGCTGCATCTACTACTACTAGTACTACGCCCACACTACTACAACTGCAACTGCTAATAATACTACTACTACTCCTGTTGTTGTTGTTACTACTGCTGATGCAGCTAATAATACTACTATCATTGTCACAATTACTACTACTACTACTACTAATGCTACCACTATTGTCAATACTAGTACTAATACTACTACTAGCACTGCGGCTACCACTACTCATAGTACTACTACAACTACTGCAGCTTCGACCACTGCTACTGTTGCTACTACTACTACTGCTGCCGCAGCTGCTGCTACTACTATTACTGCTTCTTTTGTTGTTGTTGTTGCTACTACTACTACTACTACTGCTTCTTTTGTTGTTGTTCCTGCTACTACTACTACTACTACATCTCCTACTACTACTACTACTAATACTATGACTATGACTGCTACTACTACAGCTTCTACTTCTACTTCGACTACTACATGTACTACTGCTGCTACCATTTCTAGGACTACTAGTAGTAGTAGTAGTACTACTACTACGACTAGTACAACACCAACTATTGCTATAGCTACTATTGCTACTACTACTACTACTAGTAGTAGCAGTACATCACTACTGGTTCTACTACTTTTGTTGCTACGGCCGCTTCAGCTACTACTACTACTATTACTACAACTACTGTTGCTTCTGCTACCGCTACTTCTACTACTATTGTTGCTACTACTACTACTACTACAAGTACTGCTACTACTGCTGCTACTGCTACCACTACTACTACTGCTACTATTACTTCTGCTACTACTACTACTAATACTACTACTACACCTACTACTATTACTACTATTGTTGCTACTGCTACTATAGCTGCTATTAGTGCTACTACCACTACAGCTACTACAGCTACTACAACAACTAGTGTTACTTCTACTACAACAACTACTACTTCTACTATTATTACACCTACTACTACAGCTGCTGCTTTTGCTACTACTAGTATTACTACTATTACTACTACTACTACTCCTGTTGCTGCTGCTATTAGTAATACTACTACTACTATTACTTCTCTTACTGTTACTGCTTCTACTACTACTACTACTATAGCCATTACTGCTACTACTACTATGGATACCACTGCTATTGCTACATCTACTACCACTACCGCTACTACTGCTACTACAAGTATTAGTCTTACTACTACTACTACTACTATTACTACAACTACTATTACTACTACTACTACTATTACTACAACAACAACAACAACAACAACAACTACTATCGCTATAGCTACTACTACTACTACTACAATTGCTACAACTACTACCACTAGTACTGCGGCCACCACCACTACTACTACTACAATTACTGTTACGATAACTGCTGCTACTACTGCTACTACTACTACTGCTGCTGCTGCTGCTACTACTACTACTGCAACAACTAATACCACTACTGCAGCTACTACTACTATAACTTCTACTCCTATTATTACAACTACTTCTGCTACTACAACTACCGCAATTACTACTACTACTGCTACTGTTGCAGCTACAACTACAACTACTACTACTACTCCAAGCGCAACTACTCCAGCTACTACTACTAGAACTACAGCTTTTGATACTGCTACAACTACTACGAATTGAACAATTGCTACTACAACAACCTCTACTACTATAAGTACTGCAGCCTCTACTGCTGCTACTACAATTACTCCAAAAATTACTACTGCCACTGCATCAACTACTACTACTACTTCTACGACTGCTACAACTACTGCTACTACGTCCGCTACTACTGCTGCTACTGCTACTACTACTGCAGCAACTGCTACTACTACTACTTATGCCACTACTAGTGCTGGAACTGCTGCTATTTCTCCTTCTACTAGTACTGCTAGTACTAATGCTACTACCTCGGTTACTACAACTACTATCGTTACTTCACGTACTACTACTACTTCTGCTACCACTGGAACTGCCAATGCCACTACTACTCCTACTATTGCTCCCACTGCAACTGCTACTACCACTACTACTAATACTACTACTACTACTACTATTGCTACTGCTACTCCCACTGTTACTACTGCTACTTCTACAACAACAATTACTACTCCTACTTCTACTACTTCTATTACGACTACTACCACTACTACTACTACTTTTCTCCTACTACTACTTCTTCTGTCACTACAACTACTACTACGGCCACTGTGACTGCTACTACTACTACATCTACAATCGCTGCGGCTACCACTGCTACTACTATTACTATTGTTGCTACTACTACTACTACCATTTCTACAACTACAACTTCTACTACTACTACTACTACTATTGCACTAAGTCCAACTACAACAACTACTACTACTTCAGCTACTGCTACAGGATTTTCTACAAGTACAACAACTACTGCTACGTCTACTACTACTACTAATACTACTGCCATGGCTACTACTGTCACGACTACTCCTACTACTACCACAACTACTAATGCTACAATTTCTAATACTACTACAACTACTATTGTTACCACCACTACTACCACTACTACAACTATTGCTTCTATAACTACTACTACAAATATTACAACAAGCTCTAATACTTCGCCTACTACTACTACGACTGTTACTCTGACAAATGCTACTACTATTGCTAACGCTGCTACTCCAACTAGTTCTATTGCTTTCACTGCTACTACTATTACGAATGCCACAACAACAACTACTGCTGCTGCTGCTGCCACAACTGCTACTCCTGCTACTACTACTATACTTCTACTACTATACTATTACTACAATACTCTTACTACTAGAACTGCTACTACTAACACAACAACTACTGCTACTGCTAATAAAACTACTACTACTGCTGCTAGTACAGATACTACTGCTACTACTCCTACTTCAACTCCTACTTCTACAACTATTCCTACTCCAACTGGTACTACTACTACTACTGCCACAACAACAACAACAACTACTACTATTGCTACTACTACTACTACAACTACTACTGCTACTACTAGTACCATAACTCCAACTACTACTACTCCTACTACTACTCCTACACCAACTTTTACTATTACAACTACTACTACTAATACTACTACTGCTGCTAATACTACTACGACTACTACTACAATGACAACTACTACTAATACTACTAATACAACAACTACAACAACTACTATGAATACTACTACTACTACAACTGCTACTCATACTCCAACTACCACTCCTACAACTAGTACCACTAAAACCACTACAACAACAACAACTACTACTACTACAGCGACTATTGCTGCTGCGACTATTGCAAGAACTGCTACTATTACTACTACTGCTACTGCAACTACTACTACTACTATTGCTATTACTACTACTAGCTACTACTACCTCTACTAATCCAACTCCAACTCCTACTGCTACTACTACAAAAGCTACACCTACTACTACTCCTACTCAAACTGCTATAGCAACAACAATAACTACTACTACTACCACCACAACCACTACTACAACAACAACTACTACTACTACTATTACTACTACTACCACTACTACTACTATTCCTACTCTAACTAAAACTACTGGAAATACTACTTTTACTATTACTACTACTCTTGCCACTACTGCTCCTACTATTACTACTACTACAACTACTACTTGTACTTGTACTACAACTAATACTAAAAATGCTACTACAGCAGCTTCTACATCAGTCGCTAGTACCAATACTACTACAATAACAATTACTACTACGACTACTACAACCACTTGTACTAGTACTACTACTACTACAACAACAACTACTACTACTCTTTCTACTATGACAACTACTACTACTGTGGCTGCTATTACCACAACAACTGGTACGACCACTACTACTAACACCACTACTTCTACTACTAATACTACTACTACAGCTACTGCAAATAATACTACTACTACCGCTGTTGTTGTTGCTACTACTGCACCTGCTGCTACTACTGCAGCTGCTGCCACTACTACTGCTACTGCTATCACAACAACTACTACTTCTACTACTAATGATACTGCTGCTGTCAATACCACTACTAATACTACTCCTAGTATTGTGGCTACCACTACTAATAGTATTATTACAACTACTGCAGCTTCAACTACTGCTACTGTTGCTGCTACTACTGCTATTGATGTAGTTGCTACTACTACTACTGCTGCTGCTGCTACTACTATTATTGTTGCAGCTGCTACTACTACTACTACATCTCCGACTGCTACTACTAAAGCTACGAGTATGACTACTACCACTACGACTTCTACTTCTACTTCTACTACTACATGCACTACTCCTACTATCATTTCTAGGACTACTACTAGTAGTACTACTACCAGTACTACTACTACTGCTACAACTACAACTACATTACTACTAGCATAACTGATACTACTGCTACTCCATCCACTACTACTACTATTACAACTACTATGAATGCTACTACTACTACTACTACTTCTACTACTGCCGCTGCTGCTACTATTGCTGCGGCTACTACTACTACTACTACTACTACTACTATCCCTACTCCAACTACTGCTACTACTACTCCTCTGCCTACTACTACTGCGATAGAGACTTTGACTCGTACTCGAACTCCTACTGCTGCTACAACTCCTACCAATACTAATCCCCCTGTTCCAATAACTACTACACCTGTTACTACTCCCACTCCAACTCCTCGTACAAATACAGCAACACTTACTACTACCATTGCTCCTACTACTACTATTGCCAATATAAGTAATGTTGCTACAACTACTACCCTGACTTTTACTACTACTACTACTACTACAACAACTATAACTACGACTTCTACTACTACTATTACTACTACTACTTCTACTACTACAACTTCTACTACAACTTCTACTACCACTACTTCTTCTACAACAACTCAAACTACTACAACTACTGTAACTACTACTGCTATCGCTATTACTACAGCTGCTTCTACTACTACTACTACTACTACTATTACTAGTACTGCTACTACTGCTGCTACTACTACTGCTATTACTATACTACTAGTTCAACAACTACCGTTGTTGCTATTGCTATGACTAGTATAACTACTACTACTATAGCTACTACTATTGCTACTACTACTATTACAAGTAGTAGTAGTACAACACTACTGGTACTACTACTGCTACTATTACTACAACTACTGCTGCTTCTTCTACTACTACTTCTACAACTATTTTTGCTACTACTACTACTACTACAAGTAATACTACTACTATTGCTACCATTACTACTGCTAACACTACTACTGCTGCTACTACAATTACTACTATTGTACTATTGCTACCAAAGCTACTGCTAGTGCTACTACCACTACAACTACAACTGCTAATAATCAAACTACTACTACTACAACTACTAGCATTATTGCTACTACAACTACTACTACTTCTACTACTATTAAAACTGCTATTACTACTACTACTATTGCTTCTGCTATTACTGGTATTACTACTACTACTACTCCTTCTCCTGTTGCTGCTGCTATTACTAATACTGCTACAACAATTACCACTCTTACTGCTACTATTGCTGCTACTACTACTAGTACAACTATTACAGCTAATACTGCTACAGATACCGCTGCTACTGCTACATCTACTACCACTACAGCTACTACAACTATTAGTCTTACCACTACTACTACTACTACTACTACTACTATTACTACTTTTACTACTATTACTGCAAGTACTAGTACTACTACTAGTACTGCTGCTACTACTACTGCTACTACAACAATAATAACTACTACTACTACTATTATTACAATTACTACTACTACTGCTACTACTATTACAACTATCACTACTACTTCTACTACTACGACTACTACTGCTACTATTGCTATTACTACTAGTACTAGTACTAGTACTTCTGCTACTACCGCTGCTCCTGCTACTAGCACTAAAACTACTGCTATTATTACTACTATGACCACTATTACTACTACTGCCGCTACTTTAACTATTACTATTGCCACTAGTGCTACTACTTCAACTATTACTATTGCCACTAGTGCTACTACTATAACTACTGCTACTTCTGCAACTACTGCTAGTACTACTACTACTATGACCACTACAACAACAACTACTACTATTGCTACTCTGTTACGACGGCTGCCACGATAACTAATACAGCTACTTCTACTACTGCTACTACTTCTGCTACTCTTGCTACTACTACTACTACAACTACTGCCGCTAATATTACTACTACTACAACTACTGCTACTACTTCTAAAACTACTAGTAACATAACTATTACTACTACAACTTCTACTACTGCTATTGTTGCAACTACTACTACTGCTACTGTTACTGCAGCTACTGCTGCTGCTACTACTACTACTACTACTACTACTACTACTACTGCTGCTGCTACTACTACTACTACTACCACTGCAACAGCTACTACTTCTGCTACCACCACTGCAACTGCTCCTACTACTACCACAACTAATAATGCTACAATTGCTAATACTACATCAACTACCACTACAACAACTACTACTTCTATGACTACTACTACAAATATTGTAACAACCTATAATACCTCACCTACTACTGCTATGGCTGCTACTGCTACAATTGCTATAATAGTAGTAGCAGTAGTTGTAGTAGAAGTAGTAGTAATAGCATTAGTAGTAGTAGCAATAGTATTAGTAGTAGCTGCTGCAATTGTAGTAATAATAGTAGTAGTATTAGTAGTAGTGTCATCATAGCAATAGTAGCAGCAGTAGTAACAGTAGTAGTAGCAGGAGTGGCAGGAGCATTAGTCATTGTAGCAGTAATAGTTGTAGTAGGAGAAGCAGCAGTAGTAGAAGGAGAAGTAGTAGCAGTAGTAGTACCTATAGTTGCACTAGAAGTAGTAGTATCAGTAGCAGTAGTAGTAGTCATAGTAGTAGTAGTAGTAGTAGTAGTATCGGTAGTTACAGTAACAGGAGTAGTTATAGCAATAGTATTTTAACAGTAGCAGTTGTAGTAGTATTAGTAGTAGTAGTAGTAATAGCAATAGTAGTAGCAGAAGTGGCAGTCGTTATAGTTGTAGTATTAATAGTAGTAGTATTAGTTGTAGTAGTAGTCATGGTAGCAGAAGTAGGAGTAGTAGTAGTAGTATTAGTAGTAGTAATAGTAGAAGTTGTAGTAGTAGAGTAGTAATACAAGTAGCAGTTGAAGCAGCAGTAGTAGCTTCGGTAAGAGTAGTAGTAGTAGTAGTTGTTGTTGTTGTTATTGTTGTTGTTGTTGTTGTAGCAGTAGTAGCAACAGTAGGAGTTGTAGTAGTACCAGTAGTAGCAACTGTAGCAATGATAGTACTAACAGTTGTAGCCGTAGTAGTAGCAGCAATAGTCACAGTAGTAGTTGTAGTAGTTGTAGTAATAGTAGTATTTAGAGTACTAGTAGTAGTAGTAACAATAGTATTAGTAGTAGTAGTAGTAATCGTAGTGGTAGTAGTAGTATTGGTAATGGTTGTAGAAGTTGTAGTGCGGTTGTAATGATAGTAGTAGTAGTAGCAGTAGTTGTAACAGAAGTATTGGTAGCGGTTGTAGTAGTAGTAGCAATAGTAGCAGTAGTATTGGTAGAGGTTGTAGAAGTTGTAGTGCAGTAGTAATAGTAGTAGTACTAGTAGTAGCAGTAGTTGTAGCAGAAGTTGTACTAGTAGCATTAGTGGCAAAAGCAGTAGTTGTTATCATAGTATTAGATGAAGTAGCAGTAGTTATAGCATCAGTAGCAGTGGTAGCAGTTGTAGTAGTTATAGTCGTACAATAGTAGCATTAGTAGTAGAAGTAGCATTTGTAGTAGTGGTAGCAGTAGTAGTAATAGTAGCTGTAGTAGTTGAAGCAGCAGTAGTAGCCGTCGTAGCAGTAGTGGCAGTAGTAGTAATAGTAGTAGTAGTAATTGTTGTAGCAGAAATAGTAGTAGTAGTAGTGATAGTAGCAGCAGTATTAATATTCATTGTAGAAAAACTAGTAGTAGCAACTGTAGTATTAGTGGGGGTAGCCGTTGTAGTAGTAGCAGTGGTTGTAGCAATAGTAATAGTAGTAGCAAAAGCAGTAGAGGTTCTAATAGTAATATTCGTAGTAGTAGTGGTTGTAGCAGCAGTAGTAGCATTAGTAGTAGTATTTGCACGAGTGGCAATTGCAGTAGCTATAGCTGTAGCTGTAGTGGTAGTAGTAGCCATAGGAGTAGTGGTTGTAGTAATTGTAATTATTGTTGTTGTTGTTGTAGCAATAGTAGCAGTTGTAGCAGAAGTGGTAGAAGTCACAGTAGCAGCAATGGTAATTTTAGTGGCAGTCAAATTAGTGGTAGCAATAGTGGCAGTAGTAGCAGTAGTACTAGTAGTAGTAGTTGTTGTTGTTGTTGCAATAGTAGCAGTAGTAGTAGTAGTTGTAGAAGTAATAGTAGTAGCAATAGTTATTGTACCAGTAATATTTGTAGTGGCAGTCAAAGAAGTGGTAGCAGTAGTAGCAGTAGTAATCGTAGTAGCAGTAGTACTAGTAGCAGTCGTAGCAATAGTAGCAACAGCAGCAACAGTACTAGTAGAAGCAATAGAAATAGAAGTAATAGTAGTAGTAGTAGTTGTTGTTGTAGTAGTAGTAGTCGTAGTAGTAGTAGTAGTAGTAGCAGCAGCAGCAGGAGCAGTAGTAGTAGTAATACTACTAGTAGTAGTAGCAGCAATAGTAGTAGCGATAGTAGTATTAGTTGAGTAGCAGTGGCAGTAGTAGCAGTAGTAGTAGCAGTAGGAGAAGTAGTAGTAGTAGCAGTTGTAGCATCATCAACGGTAGTAGTATTAGTATTTGCTGTAGTAGTCGAAGTAGAAGTAGTAGTAGTCATAGCAGCAACTATAGTAGTAGAAACAGTTGTGGCAGTAGCTATAGTAGTAGTAGTTGTAGTAGTAGTAGTAGTAGCAGCAGTTGTAGCAGCAGTAGTAGTAAAAGTAGTAGTAGTAGTAGCAGTTGTAGCAACAGTAGCAATTATAGTAATAGTAGCAGTAGTAGTAGTAGCATTCATAGTTGAAGTTGTAGTAATGGTAGCAGATGTAGCAGAAACAGCAGCAGCAGTAGTTGCAGTAGTAGTAGTAGCTGTAATAGTAGTGATAGTAGTAGTAGCAATAGTAGTAGTGGTGGTGGTGGTAGTAGTAGTAGTAGTAAGTGTAGTAGTTGTTGTAGCAGTAGTGGTATTAGTAGCTGTAGCAGCAGAAGTGGTAGTAGCAGTAGTTATATTAGTAGTAGTAGCAACATTAGTGGTAATAGTTATAGTCATCGTAGTAGCAGTAGTAGTAGTTACAGCAGTAGTTGTAGTGTTAGTACTAGTAGTGGTCGTAGTAGAAGAAGTAATTGTAGTTGTAGCCATAGTGCTAGTGGCAGTAGTTGCAGTTGTAGTGGTAGTAGTATTAGTAGTCATTGCAGTAGCAGTAGTAGAATCTATAGTAGTAGTAGCAGTAGTGTCAGGAGTTGGAGAAGTTGTAGTAGTAGTAGCAGCAGTAGTAGTAATAGTAGTAATAGTATTAGTAATAGTTGCAGTAGTCATAATAGCAGTAGCAAAAGCTGAAATAGTAGTAAAATTTGAAATAGTTGAAATAGTAGAAGTAGTAGCAAAAGTTGAAACAGAAGTAGCAGCAACAGTTGGAGTAGTAGTAGTAGAAGCAGTTATGGTAGTAGTAGAAGTAGCTGTAGTAGTAGTAGTAGTAGTAGTAGCTGTACGAGTAATATGACTAGTAGTAGCAGTAGTGAAACTAGTATCCAAAGTAATTGTAGGAGGTTTTTTAGTAGCAAGAGTAGAAATAGTAGCAGTAGTTGTAGTAGTAGTAGTAGTTGTTGTTGTTGTTGTGGAAGCAGCAGCAGTAGTAGTTGTTCAAGTAGAACTAGTAGTCGTAGTTGTAGTAGAAGTAGTAGTAGTAGTAATTTTAGTAGTAATAGTAGTAGGAGTAGTAGTAGGAGTAGTTGTTGCAGAAGTAGTAGTATAGGAGTAGTAGTAGCAGTAGTAGTTGTTGTAGTAGAAAGAGTAGTAGTAGTTGTTGTAGTAGTAGTAGTGGTTGTAGTTGTCGTAGTAGTAATAGTAGTAAGAGTAGTAGTTGTTGTACTAGTAGTAGTTTTGCAGTTGTAATGTTGTTGTAGTTGCGGTAGTGGTAGTAGTAGTAGAGGTAGTTGTAGTAGTAGTAGTTGCAGTAGTTGTATTAGTAGTCATTGTATTAGTAGAAGCAGAAGTAGAAGTAGTAGTAGGAGTAGTAGTAGTAGTTGTTGTTGTTGTTGTAGAAGTAGAATTAGTAGTAGTAGTAGTAGTAGAAGTAGTAGTAGTAGGTGTAGTAGTAGCAGCAATTGTAGTAGTATTACTAATATAAGTTGTACGCATAGTAGTAGTAGGTGCAGTATTAGTTGTACTACTGGTAATAGTAGTAGTAGTAGGCATAGTAGTAGCTGTAGAAGTTGGAGTGGGAGTAGTTACAGTGGTAATAGTGGTGATAGTAGTAGTAGTAGAAGTAGTAGTAGTTGTAGTTTTAGTAGTAGTTGTAGTTTTAGTAGTAGTAATAATAGCAGTTGTAGTTACAGTAGTTCTTGTAGTGAGAATAGTAGTAGTTGTTGTAGTAGTAGTAGTAGTAGTAGTAGTAGTGGCAGTTGTTATTGTAGTAGTAGTAGTATTAGTAGTAGTAGTAGTAGTAGTAGTAGTAGTAGTAGTAGTAGTAGTCGTAATAGTAGTAATTGTAACAGTAATAGTAGTAGTTGTTGTTGTAGTAGATGAGGTAGTAATTGCAATGGTAGCAGCAATAATAGTAGTAGTAGTAACAGGAGTGTTAGGAGTAGGAGTACTTGGAGTAGTAGTAGTAATGGTCGTAGTAGTAGCTGTAACAGTAATGATAGTAGTCATAGGTGAAGTAGTAGTAGTAGCAGTTGCAGCAGCAGTAGTCATAAAAGTAGTAGTTGTTGTATTAGTATTGGTGGTAGTGGTAGTAGCTGCAATAGAGTTGTAGTAGTATTCGTAGTATTAGTAGTAATAGTAGTAGTTGTTTTTGTTGTTGTAGTAGTAGTAGCAGCAGTAGTAGTTGTAGTAGCAGCTGTGGTAGTAATAGTAGAAGTAGTAGTAGTAGTTGTTGTTGTAAGACTAGTTGTACCAAGACTAGTAGTAGTAATAGTAGAGAAGTCGTAGTAGGAGTAGCAGTAGAAGTAGTAATAGTAGTAGCAACAATAGTATAAGTAGAAGTTGTATTAGCACCCACAGCCAGAGCTGGAGTATGAGTAGCGGTAGTATGATCAGGAGTATTAGTAGTTGTAGTAGTAGCAATATTTGTAGTAGTAGTAGTAGTAGCAGCAGTCGCAGTAGTTGTCATAGTAGCAGTACTAGTAGTACTAGTAGTGGTAGTAGGAGTAGTAGTAGTCGTAATAGTAGTAATATTAATAATAGTAGTAGTAGTGGATGTAGTAGCCGAAGTAGTAATTGTAACGATTGCAGCATCAATAGTAGTAGTAGTAGCAGGAGTGTTAGGAGGAGTAGTAGTAGTACTTGGAGTAGTAGTGGTAGTAGGAGTAGTTGTAATAATAGTAGTTGTAGCAGTAATAGTAATGGTAGTAGTAGTAGGAGAAGTAGGAGTCGTAGAAGTAGAAATAGTAGAAGTTGTAGATATAGCAGTAGCAGCAGCAGTAGTTTTTATAGCAACTGTGGTAGTAGCAGTAGATGTAGTAGTAGTCATTGTTGTTATAACACTAGTTGTAGTTAGACTAGTAGTCGTAACAATAATAGAAGTAGTAGTAGGAGTAGCAGTGGAAGTAGTAGCAGCAGTAGCATCAGTAGACGTAGTAGAAGTTGTAGTAGCAGCAGCAGCCACAGCAGGAGTACGCTCAGCTATAGTAGGATCAAGAGTAGTAGTAGTAGTAGCAAGAGTAGGAATAGGTGTAGAAGTAGTAATTATAGTGGCAGTAGTAGTAGTAATTGTCGTAGTAGTAGTAGGAGTAGGAGAAGTGGTAGTATCAGTAGTAGTAGCACAAGTTGGAGTAGTAGTAGTAGTAGTAATTATGCTGCTGCTACTACTACTACTACTACCTACCCCACCACTAACACTACTGCTACTACTACTACTGCTAGAAGCACTGCTACTACTTCTACTGTTGCTAAAACTACTGCTACGGCTACTTCTTCTGCTACTACGGCTGCTTCTTCTTCTACTACTACTATTACTAATATTGCGACTACTACTGCTGCTACTTCCACTGCTATTGCTTCTATTACGGTTACTGCTACTATTGATGCCACTACTACTGCTACTATTGCTATTGCTGCAACTGCTACTTCTATTACTTCTGCAACTGCTACTACTGCTACTACTACTGGTACTGCTGTTCATACTGCTACTGCTAATACTACTACTAGTACTACTAATTCTACTATTACTACAACTACTAATACTAGTACTACTACTACAACAATAGCAACAACCACAACTACTACATCTCCTACAACAATAGCAACAACCACAACTACTACATCTCCTCCTACAATTTTTGTTCTTACTAGTACTACTGCTACAACAACTACTACTGCTACTACTATTACTACTACGACTACTACAAGTTCTACTACTGATACAACTGCTAGTACTACAACAACTGCTACTACTGCTGCTGCTGCTACTACTACTACTACTACTACTACTACTACTACTACTACGACTACTACTACTGTTATCGCGACAGCTACTACTTCTGATAAAACAACTACTACTGCTACTATTATTATAGCTACTACTCCTACTACTACTAGTTCTCCAACTACTACTTCTACTTCTACTACTTCTACTACTATTGCTGCTGCTGCTACTATTACTCCTGCTACTATTGCTACTACTCCTGCTATTACTATGACTACTACTACTACTACGGTGATTACTACTGTTATTACTACGGCCGGGGCTACAACTACTACTTCTCGTACTACTATTACTACTATTACTACTACTGCTCCTATTACTACGGCTAAGGCTACTACTACTACTACTAATATTACGGCTACTACTACTCTAACTACTACTACTACTATTGCTACTAATGCAACTACTAGTACTACAACTTTTTCTACTGCTGCTGTTGTTACTACTACAACTTCTACTACTATTTCTACTACCATGACTACTACTACTACTATTACCACTACTACTACTACTACTAATAATACTACAAATACAACTATTACTACTACTTTTGCTACTGCTACTAGTACGATTACTAGAACTACAGCAAATACTGCAATTAATACTACTACTACAACAACAACGACTACTCCTACTGCTGCTGCTACTCTTTCTACCACTACTGCTGCTAGTACACCTACTACTACTGCAACTACAACTAGTGCTGTTGTTACAACTACTACAACTATTGGAGCCACTATTCCTACTACTACTACTACTACCAATAATACTGCTGCAACTACTACTAGTACTACTGCTACTACAACTCTACCACTACTACTACTATTACTATTATTACTACCACACCTGCTACTGCTGCCTCTACTATTACTACTACTACTACAACTAATGCGACTATTACTACTACTCCTAATACTGCTACTACGACTGTTGGTACTACGAATATTACGACTACTATTATAACTAATACAACGATTACTACTACTACTACTACTACTACTACTACTACTACTACTACAACTACTCCTACAACTACAACTACTCCAACAACTATTCCTGCTACTACTCCTGTGACAACAACAACTACTACTACAACTGCTTCTACAACTATTACTACAATAAGCACTAGTACTACGACAACTACTACTACAACTACTACTATTACAAATACTATTCCAACTCCTACTACAATAACTCCGACTACAACTACTACAACTACAACTACTACAGCTACTACTACTACTTCCACTATAGCTACTACTAATACTACTGCTGGTACTACTACAACCACTACTACTACTACTGCTATTACTGCTACTGCTACAACTATTACTGCTACTACTACTACTACAACAACACAACAACAACTACTACTACTACTACAACTACTACTGCTACAACTACTACTACGACAACTACTACTACTTCCACGACTACCACTACTGCTACTACTACTACTACTCAGACTACTACAACTGCAATAACAACCACCACTACTACTACTATTGCTATAACTACTATTCCCTGTCCTACTTCCATTTTTGTTACCACTATTATTTCTACTAGTACTTCTCCTACTAGTACTACTCCTATAGCTACTACAACTCGAACTCCTATATCTACTACAACTACTACTACTACTACTCCTACACCTCCTAATACAACTCCGACTACTACTCCTACTCCAACTCCTACTACAACTACTACTATTACTACTACTAATACTACTAGTACTACTACTACTACTAAGACTAATATTACTACTGCAACTACTACTACTACCCCAACTACTACTACCACTACTACAACTACTACAACTACTATGCCTACTACGATTGTGACTACTACTACTGCTACGACTACTACTACAACTACTACTACTATAACTACTACTGCTGCTATACTTCTACTGCTACTGCTACCACTACTACTATAACTACTCCTATTACTACCACTACTGCTACAGCTATAACTACTAATACTGCTACTACTACTTCTACTACTATTAGTACAACTGCTAATACTACAACTATTACGAATACTACAACAACAACTATAACTACAACTATTCCTACTAATATTGCACTACTGGTGCTACTAATACTACGACAACTACGACTACTGCTACTACTACTATTCACAGTCCAACTCCTGCTACTATTACTGCTATACCTACTCCAACTACTACTTCTAGCACTACTGCTACTATTATTAATATTGCTATTGCTACTACTACCACTACTCCAACTGCTACTACTCCTAGTACAACTCCTACTCCAGCCCCTACTGCTACTACTGCTAGTACTGATACTACTGCTACTATTACTACAACTATTAATATTACTACTACTACCACGACTATTAGTACTACCATTACTAATGCTACTTGTGCTACTGCTACTTCTACTATTGCTACTGCAACAACTGCTACTACTACTACTAATCCTGCTTTTCCTGCTACTACTGCTTCTACTACTCCTACTGCTACTAAAGCTACTGCTACTACTACTTCTGCTAGTCCTGCTACTACAGCTACTATGGCTCCTACTACGATTGCTACTATTATTACAACTACTGCTACTACTGCTCCTACTGCTACTTCTACTACAATTAATGCTGCGATTATTGCTACTGCCTCTACTACTCCTTCTACTAATGTTACAACTACTGCTACTACTACTTCTATTACTAGTAGTACTGCTACTACTACCAATATTACAACTGCTGTTGCTACTACTAACAGTACTAGTGCTACTACCACTCCTACAACTACTGCTACTACTACGACTGCTGCAGTTACAACTGCCACGATTGATGTTGCAACTACTGCACTACTATGACCACCACCACCAGTACTACTACTACTCTTACTACTAGTACTAATTCTAGAACTACAATAACAATAACTACTACTACAACTACTAAAATCACTGATACTACTACTGCTGCTGCTACTACAACTCCAACTGCGATTATTGCTCCTATTACTACTACTACACCTAAAACTATTCCAGTTCCTACTACTACTACTACTATTGTTGCATCTACTACTACTGCTACTATTGCTACTGCTGC
>RXID01014624.1:0-17500 GCA_005019695.1 Trichopus zeylanicus subsp. travancoricus | reverse complement strand
TACTTGTACTACTACTAGTACTACTACTAAACTCCTCCTCCTCCTACTACTACTACTAATGCTGCTGCTATTTCTAATACTAATACTACTACACTACTACTAGTACTACTACTATTGCAACTTCTACTGCTACTGCTGCTGCTGCTGCTACTACTACTGTTGTTGTTGTTGTTGCTACTGCTACTACTATAACAACTATTACAACAACTACTGCTACTACTCCTGCTACTACTACTACTACTGTTACTACTACTAATACTACTACTGCTACTGCTACTACTACTACTACTACTACACAACAGTTACAACTGCTACTACTAGTACTAATACAACTCCTACAACTACTATTATTACTACTACTACACCTCCTACTACTACTATTCCAACTACAGATGTTGTTGTTGTATCTCCTGCTACTACTACTACAACAATAATAACTACTACTACTACAACTACTACTATTCCTACTCCTACTCCTACTACTGCTACTACTACTATTCCTATTACTCCTACAACTGCTACTACTACTGTTCATACTCCAACGCCTACTGCTACTACTACTACCCATACTCCAACTACTACTACGACACCTACTCCTACTCATACTACTACCAATGTTATTACTTCCACAACTACTCATACAATAACAACAACAACAACAACAACAACTACTACTACTACTACTATTACCACTACGACCACTATTACTGTTGCTGCTGCTACAACTACTACTGCTGCTACTACTGCTAGAACTTCTACTACCACTACTACTACTACAACAACAACTACTACTACCAAAATAACTACAACTACTACCACTACTAAAACTACAAGTACAACTACTACTATTAATTGTAACTCTTGTGTTGTAGTAGCAGCCGCAGTAGTAGTTAGTAGAAGTAGTGGTAGTGATAGTAGTAGTAGCAGTAGTAGGAGTCACAGAAGTAGTAGCAGTATTAGTAGCAGTAGCAGTAGTGGCAATAGTAGTAGTAGCAGTAGTAGTAGCAGTAGCAGCAGCAATAGTGGCAATAGTAGTAGAAGTTGTAGTAATAGTAGTAGTATAAGTCATAGTAGTAGTAGTAGTAGTAGTAGTAGTAGTAGTAGTAGTAGTAGTAGCAGCCATAGTAGTAGTAGAAGAAGTAGCCATAGTAGTAATAATAGTAGTACTAGTAGTACTAGTAGTAGTAGTAGAAGCAATAGTAGTAGTAGTAGTAGCAGCAGCAGTAGTAGTAGCCGCTGTAGTAGTAGTAGTAGTACTAGTAGCAGCAGTAGTAGCGGTAGTAAGAGTAGTAGTAGTAGTAGTCATAGTAGTAGTAATAGCGGTAGTAGTTGTAGTAGTGGTAGAAGTTCCAGTAGAACTTTTAGCCGTGGTAGTAGGTGCAGCAGTAGTGGTAGCAGTGACAGAAGCAATAATAGTAGCAGCATTAGTAATAGTAGCTGTAGTAGCTACAACATTAGCGGCGACAAAAACAACAATAGTACTAGAAGAAGTAGAAGTAGAAGTAGTAGTAGTAATAGTAGTAATAGTAGTGGTAGTAGTAGTGGTAGTATGAGTAGTAGTTGAAATAATAGTAATAGTATTCATTGTAGTAGTAGTAATAATCGTAGTAATACTATTAGTAATACTAGTAGTTTTGGTAGGTGTATTACGAGTTGTAGCAACTGTAGAATCAGTAGCAGTAGTAGTAACAATAGTACTAGGACAAGTAGCAGTTGAAATAGTATCTGTAGCAGTAGCAGTAGAAGTAGTAACAATAGTAGTAGTTGTAGTAGTAGTACGACTGCCACGACTGCTGCTACAACTACTACTATAGCTACAGTGCTGCGGCTACTTCTACTACTACTATAACTACTACTGCTATACTACTACTACTATTACTACTTCTTTCTTCAGTTACTGCTATTACTACTACTACTACTACACGGCGACTAGCACTACTATCGCCAATAGTACAACTAATGTTACTACAATTACTGCTACTTCTACTATTGCTAATACTACTGCAACTACTACTACTGTTGCTGCTACTACTGCAATTGCCACTACTATTATTGCTACTACCGCTAGTACTACGACTACTACTACAGCTAAATATCTAACTACTACTACTACTACTATGGCTATTGCTACTGCTACTACTACTACTACTACAACTACTACTACTACTACTTCTACTACTACTACTACTGTTACTACTACTACTACTAATACTACTACTACTACTGCTGCTGCTGCTACAAATCGCTATGGCTCCTTCGACTACTACTGCTATTATAACAGCTGCTACTCCCACTACTACTACAATTACTGGTACGACAACTACTTCTACTCCTATTATTTTTACTACTACTACTGCTTCTGCTACTGCTGCTGCTCCTAGTATTACTTCTACTACTTCTATTACTAGTCCAACTGCTACTACTACACCTGCTATTATTACTATTAATACTACCATTACTAATGATACTACGACTATGACTACTATCGCTGCTGCTGCTCCTGCTATTACAACTAATACTACTATTACCCAAGGTTTTAAATCTAAGATTCGGTTTTGGTTTCGGCACCCAGCGAAATCGATATGTTTCGGTTGTTTCGGCAGTTTCGGTTTCAGTTTCGACCAAAAGATTTTTTTAAGTTATTAATTATGTATTGATCGAAGTTTGACTGTATTTTGACTGTGCTATGACTTCAAGTTAAAAATACGATAAAATTTTTTAAAAAATTTTTAAAAAAATTAAAATTAGGAAAAAAATATAAATAATTTTACCATAATATTAAATATTATTTTTATTAATTAAAATTAATTTTGATAGTTGATCATTGATATAGTCCATTTTTAATATATATTACTGTATAAAAAAGAAAATATACTAGAAATAATATGAATATGATTACAAGTTAAAAATTAATATAAGCAAATTTAATTTATCATTAAAAGGTACTTAACACATACATAATATATGAATTATAAGATAATACAACTAATTATCATGATCATAATAATAATCAATTGAGTTTGAAATATCTGGGTGTGAAATTACAAATTCAACACTTGAACAATCCGGACGAGCATTTGTAGGCATACAAGCCAGAACAATTAGCTCTGCGCAATGTCATGCCAGTGGTTCTGAAGAATAACTATACATCGAAGTTCAAAATGAAAATGATAACTAAATTCATTAACAGCACATAGTAAAAGTGGTCTAATAACCCATGAGAAAATTAATATCACACTGTATGAAGTGCTCAGGGGAAATTACGACCACAGAGGTGGGACCGACATTTTGCTTTTGGTGGAACAGCCATGCGTTCCACTATACACGCATGTACGTCAACAGTAGACCGGCATGCACGCCCACACGTGAACAGTATTACGGCTCCATTGTTCACTCAGCTACCATGCGAATGCGCAGGCACTAGCGCGCAGCCGGTGAGGCATGGCCTCGGCAAGGGTGCACGGCCGGTAAGGGCGCAGGCGAGGGTGCGAGCGCAAGGGCATAAGGCTGGCGAGGGCGAATGCGAGCCCATATCGGTGAGCGCAGGCGAGAGCACCCACGCCTCACCTGCATCCTCGCCGGTGAGCCCGCACTCGCGCCCGAACCTGCACACTCTGGGGCCTGCACCCGAGCCCACCCGCCGGCAAGCCCCCACCTACACCCGCACCTGCACCTATGACCTCTGGCCCCTACACCCACCCCCTCACACTGGCGAGCCTGAGCCCGCACCATCACCAGCATCGAGCCCGTGCCCTCACGCCGACCTCTGGTGCATGCGAGTGCACGGGCGACCACCAGAGGCTGGCCCTGAGGGCACGAGCGCGAGGCCGGCGACGACTACGTGCTATCCCTGTGCAACCTTGCTGGGTGCTCTACTCGCATGAGCTCATCGTGCGATGTCCTCGCATGAGCTCACCGTGCGCTATACCCTCTTGAGCTCGCCACGCACTCTACCCATGCGAGCTCGCCGCGCACTATCCCTGAGCGAGCTCGCCGTGCCCTGTCCCTGCATGAGCCCTACTCTCCGTGCTCGATTTGCACTCGCCACCATAAAAAAACATAAACCAAAACAAATTCGGCATATACATTTCGGCATCGGCCGAAACCAAACCGTTTCAACTGAAATTTAAAACCTTGCTATTACTACTACTACTACCACTTCCACTACGACCACAACTACTATTACTATTACCACTCCTATGACTAGTACAACAACTACTACTATTACTATAATTATTACTATTCCTGCTACTACTACTATGACAAATGCTACTACTATCACTACTATTGCTACTGCGACCACAACTACTATTGTTGCTGCTATTGCTACTACAACAACAACTGCTACTACTGCTTCTACTGCTACAACTATTACAGCAACAACTACTACTACTACTACTATCACTACTGCTACTACTACTAATAATAATAATACTACTGCTACTAATACTGCTTTCACTACTACTACAAGCCCCTCATACTGCTACTACTGCTCCTTCAACTAATACAACTGTTGTTGCTGCTGCTACCACTTCTACTACTACTATTATTATTCTTACCACTACCAATACTACACTTGCTACTACTACTACTACTTCTATTGCACCTATTACTACTACTACTGCTGCTATTACTACTACTACTACTACTACTAATACTACTACTATTACTACTACTAATACTACTACTATTGCTACAAATACTAATATAGATACTATTGCTATTACTACTGCTTTTACTCCTACTACCACTACAAATGCTACTGCTTCTAGTACTTCCACTACTAGTACTACTAGTTCAACTTTAGCTGCTACTACTACTGCAACTATTTCTGCTACTACTGCAACTATTTCTGCTACTACTTTTGCTAGTATAACTACTTCTACTACTATTACGACAACTGCTACTACTTCTATTACTACAATTGCTACTACTACAAGCACTCATGCTACTACTACTGCTACTCCTACTCCTACTAATCCTACTACTACTACTACTACTACTACCACTGCTACAGTTGCTACTACTGCTACTACTACTGCTACTAATTTTATGGCTATAATTGCTACAAGTACTTCTACTACTATTACTACTAGTTCTACTACTACTACAACTACAACTCCCACTACTGCAATTACTACTATTATTGTTACTACTATTGCTACTATCACTATTGCTACTACCACTACTGTGACTACTACTACAGCTACTATGACTACTAGTTGTACTATTACTACTACTACAACTACTTTTTCTATTCTTACATGTATGACTCCAACTACTACTACTCCTACTACTACTTCTACTACTACCACTTCTCCTATTAGTACCGCTACTACTACTACTACTACTTGTACTGCTACTACTACCACTACTACTACAACTACTTCTAGTACTACAACTACTTCTAATACAACTACTGCTACTACTACTGCTACTGCTACTACTACTGGTACTACTAGTAATGCTACTATTTCTACTACGACCACTACTACAATAACTGCTGCTGCTGCTGCTACTGCGGCTACAACTCTTCCTCCTACTACTACTCCTGCTTCTATTAGTACTACTACTACTACTCCTACTATTACTACTACTACACCTACTATTACTACTAGTACTTCTACTTCAACTACTACTAGTACTTCAACAACAACAACAACAACAACAACAACAACAACTACTACTACTACTACTTCTAGTACTGCTACTTCTTCTAGTACTACTACTACAACAACTACTTCTAGTGTTACTACTACTACTACTACAACTACTACTAGTACTACTACTACAACAACTACTTCTAGTGTTACTACTACTACTACTACAACTACTACTAGTACTACTACTACAACACCTATTACAGCAAATACTACTGCAACTACTACCCCTACTATGACTGCCACTATTGCTTTGGCTACTATTACTACCACCGCTACTACTGTTAGTATTACTATTACTTCTACTACTATTTATGTTGTTGTTGCTGCTACTACTACTACTACTACTACTCCTGCTACTACTGCTGCTGCTACTACTGCTACTGCTACTGCCTCTACTTCTACTACTACTCCTACTACTACTACTATTACTACTACTACTACTAATACTACTCCTACTGCTACTACTACAACCACTACTATGACTACTACTATTACTATGACTACAACTACTACAACAACAACTACTGCTACTACTCCTACTACAAGAACAACAACAACAACTACTACTACTACAGCGACTAATACTACTAGTACTACTATAACTTCTACAACTACAACTCCAACTCCTACTCATACTACCATTCCAAATGCTACTACATCTACAACTACTACTATGACTTCTACTGCTGCTACTACTTCTAGTTCTACATCTTCTACTACTACTACTACTACTTTTGCCTCTACTACAGCTACAACTACTAATATTACTACTACTACTACTACAACTACTAGTACTCCTACAACAACAGCTAGCACTACTATTACTACTGCTACTGCTACTGCTGCTGCTATTCGTAGTACTCCTGCTACTCCAACTACTGCTATTACGACCACTCCTAGAACTACTACTATTGCTACTTCTACTACTCCTATTACCACTAGTACTCCTACTCCGACGACTACTAGTACTACCATTCCTCCTACTACTACTCCTACTACTACTACTGCTACAACTACAACTTGTATTGCCACTGCTACTCCAACTCCTACTCCAACCACTCCTCCAACAACTACAACTATTATAACTACTACAGCTACTACTACTCCTACTACTATGGCTAAAATTTCTACTACTGCTACCACTACCACTGCAACTGCTACTACTATTAGTATTGTTACTACTATTACCACTACTACTCTAATTTCTACTACTACTACTACTAGTGCCACAACTACTATAACTACTACTGTTGCAGCTACTAATACTACTAACTACTTCTATTACTAGTACAACTGCTACTACTCCGACTCCAACTCCTACTGCTACTGCTACTCGTACTACTGCTACTACTACCACTGCTCCAATTACTATTACTCCTACTCCTACGCTTACTACTACTACTAATACAACTACATCTAATACTATGACTACTAGAACTACTACGACTAATACTACTTCTACTACTACAACAACAACTACAACAACTACTACTCTTAATCCTGGTCCTGCCACTACTACTACTGCTGCTGCTACTATTGCTACTACTACTCCTACTCCAACTCCTACTCGTACTACTGCTACTTAACATACTACAACTACTGCTACTACCACTACAACAACTACCACAACTACTACTTTTGCTACTATTGTTACAACAACAACTACTACTTCAACTTCTAATATGATAATTGCTGCTACTACTACTACTACTTCTACCATTACTACTACTGCTACTGCTACTGCTACTACAGGAACTACTGCAACTACTACTACTACATGTACTATTGCAACTACTGCTACTAATGTTACTAATACTACTATAACTTCTATAACTACTACAACTACTACTACTCCTCCCACAATAATAGCTACTACTACTGTCGTTGATTCTACTACTACTATGGCTACAACTACTACTATTATTACTTCTCCTATTACTACTACTGCCGCTACTATTGCTATAACAGCTAGTACTGCTACAGCTACTACTACCACTAATACTACAACTGCTACTACTAATGCAACTACAACTACTACTATTACTACTACTAGTACTACTGCTACTTCAGCAACTAATGCTACTACCGCTACTACTACTACTACTACTGTTAATACTGTGACTACTATTGCAACTACTGCTACTCTGACTATTCCTATTACTACTACAACTGCGACTACTACTACTTCTGCTGCTGTTGCTGTTGCTGCTGCTACTACTATCTCTACTACTATTACAACTACTACTCCGGCTACGGATACTACAGCTTCCTCTCCTACTACTAACACAATTGCTACTACAACTGCTACTACTACTCCTTTTGAGACTAGTACTACTACTATTGCCACTACTAGAACTCCTACTAGAGCTACTACTACAACGATAACTGCTACAACTACTACTAATAATATGACTACTACTATGGCTACTATTGCTACTAATACTTCTAATTCTAAAACCACTACTGCTATTATTACTGCTACTTTTACAACTACAGCTACTACTACTACTACTCCTACCATATCTTTGGGTATAATTACTACTACATCTCTACTAATACTGCAATTTCTACTATAACTAATACCACTACTATTGTTACTACTACTACTACTAATACTACTGCTATTATAACTACTA
This sequence comes from Trichopus zeylanicus subsp. travancoricus, assembly GCA_005019695.1. Lineage (NCBI taxonomy): Eukaryota > Viridiplantae > Streptophyta > Magnoliopsida > Dioscoreales > Dioscoreaceae > Trichopus > Trichopus zeylanicus. Next base: position 9,201 of record RXID01014624.1, on the reverse strand, counting down.
TTCCTAAAAGTTTTGGTACTTCAGCTACAACTACTACAATTGCTTCTTCTACTACTAGCAAAGCTATTGCTGCAACTACTACTCCTACTATTTCTACTACTACTACTACTATATCTACTGCTGCTGCTACTACTACTAATACTACTACAAGTACTAATAACACTTACTCCAAATACAACAACTACTATTACTGCTGCTGCTGCTGCTACTATTTCTACTACTACGACAACTATTACTACAACTGCTACATCTAATGGTACTACTACTCCTACTACTGCTACAACTGCTACTGCTGCTATTACTGTTACTACTACTACTATAACTACTGCAGCTTACACCATTACTGCCATTACTACTACTGCTAGTATTACTAGTCATACTTCTATTACCAATATAGCTACAACTGCTACCACTGCGACAACTGTTGCTGCTACTACTGCTACTACTTCTACCACTACTTCTACTAAAACTATTACTATTATATTTAATTCTGCTTCTATGATTACTACTTCTACTACTACTGTTGCTGCTGCTACTACTACTACTAATACTACTACTACTTCAACAACAACTACTGCTATTACTGCTACGGCTACTAGTACTACTACAATCGCTACTACTACTCCTTCTACCACAACTCCTACTATTGCAACTATTACTGCTACTACTCTTACTACTACTACTTCTGCTGCTACTACTGCTACTACTGTTACTAGCACAACTACCATTGCGACAACTGCGACTACTACTGCAACAATTGCTACTACTACAACTCCTACTACTACTGCTACAACTATGACAACTACTACTACAACTGCTATTACTGCTACTACGGCTACAGCAACTACTACTACTACTCGTATTGCTACCACTACTGCTATAACAACTGCGACTACTACAACTACTGCAACATTTGCTACTACTATTACTATTATTACTATTGGTACTACTCGCACTACTACTACTACTGCCACTACTACTTCTACTACTACTACTACTTCCACTAGTACTACTATTACATCTACTACTACTGCTACTACTGCTGTGCCTACTATTGCTACTCCTACGACAATAACAACAACAATAACTACTACTGCTACTATTATAAGTACTACTTCAACTACTACTTCTACTACTACTCCTACTACTACTACTATAACAATGACAATAACAACAACAACTTCTACTGTTACTAATACTGCTACTGCACCTACAACCATTACTACTACTGCTACTATGACTACTACTACAACTGCTGCTAGAACTATGACTACTATTGCTATTATTACTACAATTGCTACTACAACTACTACCACTACTGTCGCTGCTTCTACTACGGCAACTACTACTGCTGCTACTGCTACTACTACAACTACTACTCCTACTGCTATTGTAACTACTACTACTACTAATAATACTATTACTACTACTACTACTAATATTGCTTCTACTACTACTACAACTCTACTTGTACTACTACTACAACTCCTTCTCCTCCTCCTACTACTACTCTTACTACTACTATTACTGCTACAATAATTAATTCTACTACTACTACTACTACTCCTACTACTACTCCTCCTCCTCCTCCTACTGCTTCTCCAGCACCTATTCAGACTACGACTCCTACTACTACTACTACTACTACTACTACTACTACTACTACTACTACTACTATTATTACTGCTACAGCTCCTACTACTACTACTTCTACTGCTACTTGTGCTACTACTACAACTACTGGCACTACGAACGCTGCTATTGCTACTACTTCTACAATGACTGCTACTACCACTACTACATCTATGACTACAACTACGACCACTATGACCACTACAACTCCCACTGCTGCTTCTAGTACTACTACTACTGCTGTTGCTACTACTCCTAACATGCCTACTACTACTACTTCTACTACTCCTATTACTACTATTACTACTATTACTACTATTACTACTACTATAGGCACTACAACAACAACAACAACTACAACTACTACTTCAACTACTATTATAATAAGTACAACTCCTACCACAACTGCTACTCCTACTATTACTACTACTACTTCAATTATTATTACTACTACATCTACTACCACTACTACTACTACACTACAACTACAGCTACTTTTGCTACTGCTGCTACTATTTCTATTACTACTACTACAAACACTACTGCAACTACCAATACTACTATGACTATTGCCACTACAGCTACTCCTACCACCACTGCTACTACTCCTGCTACTACAGCTACTACAACTACTACAACTGCTACTGCTGTAGCTACTAGTACTACTACTACTACATCTACTACTTCTAGTACTACTACTACAGCTGCTACAACTATTGTTACTACTACAACTACTATAACTACTATTACTACTGCTACTACAAGTGCCCCTACTAGTGCTACTACAATTGCTGCCACTGCAGCTCCTAATACTACTTCTACTGCTACTACTTCTATTACTACTATAGCCACAACAACTACTACTACTTCTGATACTTCTACTGCCACAATTGCAACTACTACAACTATTACTACTCCTTCTATGACTCCTATTGCAACTACTACTACTACCACTACTCCAACTATGACTACTCCTACTATTGCTCCTACTCCAACCCCTACTACTACTTTTACTACTTATTCTACTACTACTACTACTACTACTATCAATACTACGATTGCTACTACTATACCTCTACTACAACAACAACTACTACTACTGCTGCTATCGCTACTAATGCTACTACAAATGCTACTATTACTTCTACAGCTGATACTGTTGCTACTGCAGCTATGACTACTAGATGACTACTTCTTCTACTAATACTACTGTTACTATTGCTATCAATACTACCACAACTACTACTCATACTGCTACTACTGCTAGTACTACAACCACTACAAATATTAGTACTACTATTACGACTACAACCACCACTACTACTACTACTCCTACTCTGATAACTACTCCTACTACTACTACCACCACCACCAACACAACAACAAAAATTACTATTATTGCTACTACTATTACTGCTGCTGTTGCACCTACTACTACTGCACCTACTACTACTACTCCTCCTACTCCTCTTGCTGCTACTACAACTATTCTTTCTAGCACTATTATTACTACTACTACTTTTTCTACTACTCCTACAACTACTCCTACTACAACTACAACTGCTACTACTACTACCACAACTACTCCTACTACTTGTCCTTCTACAAATACTACTAATACTGCTATTGTGACAACAACTACTACTAGTACAATTACTGCTACTACTACTACTGCTACTGCTGCTGCGGCAACTACTACTACTACTACTATTACTACTAATATTGCCACTCCTACTACTACTACATCTAATACTCCTATTGCGACTAAAACAACAACTACTACTTCTGCTACTACTACTGCTACAACTGCTACAACTTCTACAGCTACTGCTACTACTACCACTTCTCCAACTATTGTAACAATAACTACAACTACTACTTCCAATACTACTACTTTGGCTACAACTATTGCTACTACTTCTACTACTACTACTACCACCCCTACTCCAACTAGTACTACGACTATTACAACCACTACTACTACCACTACTACCACTACTACTTCTACTAGTACTACTACTACTACTACTACTATTACTACTACTACCGCTACTACTACTACGACTACTACTATTAGTACTACTACTACTACTACTAATAATACTAATAATACTACAACTACCACTACTACTACTACTACTACTGTTGCTGCTGCTATTGTTACTACAACAACTACTACTACTAGAACTACTACACCTACTAGAACTCCTGCTGTTGCTGCTGCTACTCCTACTACTACTACGACTACGACTACTATTACAAAAAGTATTACTCCTTCTAATGCTGCTACTCCTACTAGCACAACAACTACTACCACTACAACTACTACACTTACCATTACTGCTACTACAACTACTGCTACGACTACTACTATTACTACAACAACTACTACTACTCCGATTGTTACTACTACTACTGTAAATACTACTACTACTCCTAGTACTACTACACCAACTACTACTCCTACTCCTACTCCTACTACTAGTCCGACTACTGCTCCAACTACTACTACGACAACTACAACTAATAGTACTCCTGCTATCGCTGCTGATGCTATTGCTGCTATTCCTACTACTTCTCCTACTACTACTACTGCTAATACTACTACAACAACTATGACTTCTTCTACAACAACTACTACTACGATTACTATAACTACTACTCCTACTACTACTACTGTGACTACTACTACAACTACTACTAGGACTACGACTACAATTGCTACTATTACTACAGCTACTACAAGAACTACTACAACTACTAATACTACTACTACTACAACTCCTACTGCTACTACTACTACTACTCCTACCACGACTACTACTACTACTACTACTACTATAACTACTACCACTACTATTATTGCTACTACTACTACTACTTCTTCTACTTCTACTACTACTACTACTGCTACTAGTACTACTACTACTACTGTTACCACTACCAATACTGCTATTGCTATTAGTACTACTACTGCTACTGCTACGACTAGTACTAGTACTACTGCTGCTACGGCTACTCCTACTGCCACTATTACTACTACTACTACTACTACTACTTCTTCTTCCCCTATAACTAATATTGCTGCTACTACTACTGTCACTTCTTCTACCACTAATACTATTTCTACAACTCCTACTACTTCAACTGCTTTAACTACTACAACTATAGCTAGTTGTCCCCCTACTACTTCTGCTTCCACTTCTACAACAACTACTATTGATAATACTACTACTACTACTACTACTATTACTACTATGACTACCACTACTCCTAACACTCCTACTACTACTTCTACCACTGCTTTGACTACTACTAAAATAACAACTACAACTACTAGAACTACTACTGCTGCTGCTGCTGCTACTACCATTACAACAGCTACTATTATTGCGGCTGCTACTCCTATAATTACAACTACAACTACTTCTACAACTACTACGCCTACCACTACTGCTACTATTGCTACTGATACTACAACTACTTTTACAACTACTACTTGTACTATTGTTACTACTACTATTGCTACTACGACTACTACTCATATTACTACTACAATGACAACTACCCCTATTGCTACTCCTACTCCTTCTACGGGGCATACAGCTACTACTTCTACTCCTACTCCTTCTACTACTCATACTGCTACTACGACGACAATTAACATTTCTTCCACAGTGACAACAACAATAACAACTACTATTATAACTCCTCCTCCTCCTCCTGCTACTCCTACTACTATTCCTACAACTACCATTACAACTATGACTACTCCTTCCAATGCTGCTTCTCCTACTACTACAACTACTGCTACAGCTACAACTACAACATTAGCTACTATATCTATGAAAACTACTGTTGCAGCTGCAGCTACTACTATTATTATTACCACTAGTACTGCAACAACTACTTCTACTCCTATTACTATTATTACTACATCAACTACTACTATTGCTTCTACTACTACAATTATCACTACTACCAGTGCGACTACTACTCCAACTCCTACTCCTTGTCCGACTCTGACTGCTGCTCCTACTAGTACTACGATGACAAGAACAATAACTACTACTATTATTAGGAAGACTACTCCTACTACTACTACTATTACTACTAACACTACTACTGGAACTACTACTACTGCGGCTTCTACTACTACTACTACTACTATTACAACAATAATAACTACTACTACTACTAGCACTACTACTACTACAACAACAACAAGAACAATGACAAATACTACTATTGCTATTACTGCTGCAGCTGCGGTTACTACAACCGCAGCTACTGCTACTACTCTTACTCCTACTACTACTACTACTACTACTACTATTACTAGTATAACTACTCCTATTACAGATCCTACTACCACTACAACTATGACTAACCCTACTGCTACCCTTACTCCTGCTACTAATACTACTACTACTACTACAACTACTACTATTACTACTACAACTACTGCTACTCCTACGACTACTACTATTGCGACTACTACTACTCCTACTATTACTACTACTACTCTTACTACTACTGCTATTGCTACAACTCCTACTACTACTACTACTATTATAGCTACTACAGCTGCTGCTACTACAACTAGTACTACTGCAACAATTACTACTGCTGCTGCTGCTACAACTAGTACTACTACAACAATTACTACTACTAGTACAACATTACCAACAACAACTACTACCATTATTGCTACTGAGGCTACTACTGCAGCTGCTACTGCTACAACAACTACTACTACTAATTCTACTACTACTACTATGACCACTACTACCATAACTACGGCTACCCCAACCATTCTGCTACTACTACTTCTATGACCACTACTACTATTACTACTACCACTAACACTATTGCTGCTACTACTATTTCTACTACTACTACTATTACTACCCCACTACTACAACTATTACTAATAGTACTAATTCTACTCCTACAACTACTACCATTACTACTACCAATACTACTACTACTAATGCTACTATTGCTACAACTACTACTCCTACAACTACTACTGCTATTGCTACTACCACTAATACTACTACTGCTAGTACTACTCCTATTGCTTCTGATGCTATTGCTACTACTATTATAACTACAGCTATAGTTACAACTACAACAAGAACAACAACAACTACTACTATAATTACAACAACAATAATTACTACTACTACTACTACCACTACTATTCCTCCTCGTCCAACTACTACAACTAATGCTACTGTTGCTGCTGCAACTACGATTACAGCTGGTACGACTAGTACTATTGCTACTGCTTCTACCACTACTACTCTTCTTAGTGCCGCTACTACTTCTACTAGTACTACTACTAGTACTACTACTACCACTAGTACTTCTACTGCTAGTCCTGCTACTACTACTACTATGACTACTACTATAACAACTACTGCTGCTACTACTACAACAACTACTACTACCACACTACTTGTACAACTGCTACTACTAATACTATGACTACACCAACAACTATAACTATTACTGCTACTAGTCCAACTACTACTACTACTACTACTACTGCTACTGCTAAGACTCTACTACATGCACTACTACTACTACAACTACTCCAATTGCTACTGCTACTACCTCTACTAGTATAACTTCTACTACTACTACTACTACTAAAACTAATACTAGTATTGCTGCTGCTACCCCTATTGCTACTACTATTGCTCCTTCTGCTACTGCTACTACTACTACTTCCCCTGCTACTACTGCAATTGCTGCACTTCTACTACTACTAGTACAGCTACTATAGCTACTGCTTCTACTACAACTACTAGTAGTACTGCTGCTACTACTTCAGGTACTACTACTACTACCACTACTGCTACTACAACTACTACTTCAACTACAACTAATGTGGCTACTAAAACTACTACTGCTATTGCAACTACAGCTATAGCTACTACGCCTATCACTACTACTATGATAACTATTTCTAATACTACTTGTACTACTCCTACTGCTACTACATCTGCTACTGCTTCTACTAGTACGACAACGACTATTCCCACTGCTACTATCGCTATTACTGCTACAACAGCTACTTCTATTACGACTACCGCTGCTACAACTTCTTCTCCTGCTACTGCTACTACTACTACTATTACTACTATTTCTATTGGCAATAGAGCTACTACAACAACTACTACTACTATAACTACTACCACTACAACGACTAATACTACTACTTCCCCTACAACTAAAGCTGCTATTGCAATTTCTTCTTTAGAACTATTGCTACCACTACTACCACTACTACCACCACTGCTATTACAGCTACTGCCGCTAATACTGCTACTGCTTCTACTACAACTACTACTTGTACTACTACTACAACTTTTGCTACTTCTGCTACTGCTACTACTAGTACTCCTAAAAACAACACTACTGCTACTGCTACTATTGCTATTGCTACTACTATTACTACTACTGCTACAACGACAACTACTACTTCCCCAACTACTACTGCAATTGTTGCACTTCTACTACCACTAGTACTGCGACTACAACCACTGCTACTACTGCTACTACTTCTACTACAACTACTACTAGTACTATTGCTACTACTTCTGGTAGTACCACTATTGCTCCTACTACTACTACAACTACTACTACTAAATCTACTTCTATAGTTGCTGCTACTTCTGCTACCACTACTATTGCTACTGCTTCCGCTACAGCTGCTGCTGCTAGTAATACTACTACCGCAACTAATGCTGCTGTTGTTGCTGCTATTGCAACTACTACTACAACAACTCTTGAGGCTACTACCCTGATAATAGTACTATTTTAGCTACTAATATTGTGACTCCGGCTACTGCTACTACTGTCGCTATACCTACTACTGTTACTACTACTACAATTGCTAGTACTACTAAAACTGCTACTACAATAACTACTACTATTGAGGCTGCTCCTATAACTACTGGTACTACAGCAACAACTACCACTGTTAATGCAACAACCATTGTTGCTACTATAGCTAATACTACTACTACTACTTCTACTTCCCCTACTGCTATTACTACTATAATTACTACTACTACTATAATGGCTAAGACTACTAGTACTAACACTACTACTAGTACAGCTGCTACAACTGCAGCTGCTGCCACTACTACTACAGCTGTAGCTACTACCACTGCTACCACTACTGCTACTACTACTGCTGCTCTACTACTGCTACTATAGCTACTACTACTGCTGTTATTACTACAACTACTTCTACTACTTCTACTACCAGTGTTGTTGCTACTTCTGCTGCTGCTACTATAACTACTACCCCTACTACAAATACTTCTTCTTCTTCTTCTACTACTACTGCTGCTATTACTACTCCTGCTACTACGACTACTATTACTACTGCTACTACTACTACTACTTCCACTATTACTACTACTGCTACTGCTACTACTCCTACTACTACTATCACTACTACTACTACTCCTACAAATACGGCTACTACTATTACTATTACTGCTGCTAATTCTACTACTAATACGACTACAACTACTCCCATTGCTGCAA
>RXID01014623.1:0-308680 GCA_005019695.1 Trichopus zeylanicus subsp. travancoricus | reverse complement strand
AGTCATGAGAAAGACTTAATTTGTGCTTTGGAAGTGAATAATCTACGACATTTGCCATCTTTGGATTCAAAATCTCAAAATGCCATCTTATACATAGAAATATTTCTCTTTTATCACGCATGGATGCTTTGGAGTTTTTGTATGAGTTTTTTGTGGAAACTATAAATATGGCTTGGAATTAGTTTCTATCTAATAAAGAACCCATTAGTCATTCTGATCAGATAAAATCATTTTCAGAATGCACTAAATCAGTTCTCTGATTTATCCCTCTGAGCCGTCAAGTAAGCCTTTTCTTTGAGGGAATGACCATCATCATCATCATTATCACCATTCTCATCATTTTGAGCAAGCTGGTCACTCTTTATTGTATTGTTGCTGTATCCATCTACCTTGTGATAGCATCCATAAGTTTTGCACTACAATGCTTCTTAATAGTCAAAAACACATTTAGAGGAGTTCGGTTATGTGAACATTTTGCCATTTCATAGGCAAACCAATATATCTGAAAGGGACAGACAGCGCTGTGGGAGATTCATTCGGTATTCCTTCAAGTGGTAGTTTCGGCTTTTAAGATCACTATTGTAACAAAAGGAAGTTTTCAGGTTTGTTCCTTTTGCCCATCGTATTGTTTGAAGTGAATTTATTTTGGCATCATTTTATTGCTTATCTTTTTCTCCATTACAGAAAATCCTGGAATCTTTGGATTGCATAATTTCAAGTAAATGGATTGAAGTTCAAGAGCTCAAGTTTCAGAATTTATCTCTCCATAATATTGCTGCACTACCACACAATATTAGACACTTGGAACAGGTAAGTGTTATCATGGGTGTCTTCTTCAGTCTACTCCTATTATAGATTATTAGAATATAAAATCAGATCCTAATGTACCTAATCCAAGTAGGCCTTATATATTTGTTTGGGTTATTGATTGGAATGTCTATTAAGGACTTGGACTAGGTTCAAGGGTATATGTAGGTCCTGTCTATGATTCTGGGGACTAAGCTAGGGTTTTCTCAGTATTCTGTTTTCTTCTTTCTTCATTCTTTGTTTTATTCTGAATGTCTGAAGCAACAATGGCCTAGTTTTGGCACCCTTGTCATTGGAGTTGAGATGTCTAGCTCACACATTGTTGAATTCAACATTTGCAAGGGAAGTAAAGAAGTGAGGACAACTGTGTGTAAGAATACTTCGAATGTTTCGGCCTTTCAGTTTCATTTTCTACACATTTCAGATAGCAAAGGAACAGGGCTTTTTGCTTTTTTTTCTCATTAGATGGGGAACTGAATTCTGTTATGCGTCTGGTTTTTGTAAGAAATTATACATGTGGAAGGCAATTTTCTTAACAAGTCACTGTGGAAATTATTTCCCAATTTATTGAATTGATATGGGCTAACTACTCAGTTTTGTCAGGCATCTGATTACAAAAAGTGGTCTATTTGTTCAATAGACAAACACTTCGGTCATGATTGTTCTTGAGCCATTTATGTCTTGTAAAACCAATGACTCAGTGGATTTGGTTGGTGGAAGTTGCATAAAATGTTGCCTATTTATACTTCACATTTAACTTGATTTTGGTTCTTTGGCTTTTTCTTTCCACCCGTAACCTATCTATCAATCAGGTTAACCCACCTACTTTTGTCCAAGATTATTCCCAATTAAGTCAGTCTTGGAGATCGCTATCTTGTTAGTTCGGATGGACTATAATGTGGTGGGTTGCCCTAATTTCTTGTTGCCTCCATTGTCCCGTCAGTTTTTCTGGTGAAAGGTCTCTTGATTAGGAAATAACTTTTAATGGTAAGTGTTTGGTGATAGTTGTGCATGTTATCATAATGACTGATGATTAGACGAATTCCTGGTTTCTAGTCTTTGATGAATTCTCTATCATGCATGATAAGTCTTGCATAAGTTGTTTGGTTTCTATTTTTAAGCCTCTATTCTTGATATTGAATGCAAATATATGTTTTTTTTGTAGCTTTACAAGTATGCTATAAAACAATTTGGATGTGTGCAAATCTTCTTTGTTGCATCATCAGAGACAATACGAAGGACATTAACAAGGATGTTTCATTTGCTGACACAATTAATGATGTTTTTACAGGCACATTTGCGACTATTGCTATGATGTTCGATGTTTTTCATAAATGTGGAGCAACTAATATCCATGAAATTGTTGGAGTCTCTTTTTTAACTTCTATTCTGCACTAGGTATCTGCCAAGATCCTGGTATCTCATTGGTATTGGTTAAGCAATGGGTTAAGGTACTGCTCACAATCTTCATTATTTTCCCTTCTACTTAACTTTTATAGCAAATCATCTAGCATTTATAAGACAAACAGGCTTTGATTATAGATTTGAAGGAGGTTGATGAAGCGGATAATGCTCCAGTACTCCATTCATTGCTCCTTGATTGTAATTCAACATGACAAAAGAATACATTGGTCACTATTGTGGAGCAGGCACTATTCAGCTACTCCATACTGTGACAATATTTGACAATTTTTTCTTAGATATTGCAACAGTCTGACTATTATAATTTGTGGAATACTACAGGAGCTTTATTCATATGAAGCGATGGAAATTTGGAATGCAAACCCATGCAAGAAAATGCATCTAAAAGTCATCAATGTTATTTTGAATGATGTTTACAATACAAAAACCTTGTATCTTCAAAGATTAAGGTTACTTATTAAGAAGTGAAGGGTTCTAAGGACTCATGGTCTGGAATTCTTGGCAGCTGCATTGAATGTCTTTCTGAGGCTATTTCATTACTTGTAAGTTATTTGCAAACTTTTTTCTTACTCATAATACAATGTCCTATTTGGATTTTCTTTTTTATGTGGTTGATGTTCACTTTTGATCAAGCAAAAAAGTGTATCAATCAATCCTTCTAGTTGATTCTTCCAATTGCCATCACTTGGCCACTGCATACTGCTTGCATGCCTATTGCATTCAGGATGCCAATGAAGATTTTGAGGTGACTTAAACCATGCTTACCATAATGTCAAATCCCAGTGATCTTTCAATTCTTTTTTCATACTTGATCATAGAGCTGCTTTTGCAAAGGAATCAACAGCTCCTTAATTTCTATTTTTAATTTTGTCTGGTGCACAGGTGATTGCTGCTATATATGCTGCATCTTAGATGTGTATCTTACCAATTATCTATTGAACAAGTCAAATTACTTGCGATATGTGGTCCACATGAAAACACACATTTGGAAGTGTAAAATGCCATGATGATGCACACATACCGATAGGTTTTGCAGCTTAGGTTCTAATCAATCCTGTTTAGAAGTCAGCACTTGAGGTCAATCTTTTCTATTCTATTGCAGATTTCTTATCTCTTCTATTCTATTGCAGATTTCTTATCTCTTCTATCTACTATATTTACCAGCAACTGGCTGTCTTTACCTTTTATGTTTGGTAATGTAGGTCTATAAGCTTCTCTGTAGTTTATTATTAATAACCACGATAAGTGGCCCCAATTTGTTACCATGCATTTCTGAAAAGTCTCTTTCTATAAGTTATCGGGCTGCATGTTTCCATCAAGTTTCTGTTGGTGCTTACTTTCATTGTCAATATTCTTCTTATGTGATTGATAAGGCTTTCAAAACTGTGACTTTAGAGGTTTGTGCATTTACTCTTTCTTGCATTCCCATGCTTTAATAGAGTATTGTATATTTTTTATGAAAAAATGAAGTGTATATTATGTTGCTTTTACTATGCTTTCCTCAGCACATTTGCTTAGTACTTTTTGTCTCTCTCTCATTTCTCTCTCATTGCCTTATGGTTTATGAGCCAATATAGTTGATGGTCAGTCTCCTGGTCTCTACTCCATGTGCATTTCACGATGTTCGTTGTCACAGATAGCTTAATAGACTTGTTGATTATTTTCTTGATCCAGGAATTGGTCAGGAGTAAATCCTGTTTCCCATATCTTTCTTTGTCTCTCATTCCTCTCTGATTTTTCACTAGGGTGAACTTTTATGATTTTCCATTATACATGTAGTTGAGGTACAGGACCTTATTATAGGGTGGTTCGCCTAAATTGTCAAAAAAATCTCTTGATTCTAAACATTTCTATTTATTTATTGACCTCAGGAGGATTATCGAAGCTCTAAATTCAAATTTATCTCATGCTTATTGAGCATGTCAAGATTACAATTATAGACCTAAATTGTGTTTCCTCTTGTTACTTCTACTGCTTAGGTCTCTTTAATGTTCTTTTTCCATCTTTTGTTTAGACGAACACTAAACTTCATTACATTATCCTAGCTGGGACTGAAGTCAATAGATGGAATGTAGCACTTCTTTCTCTATCTTATCATGCTCAGTTGTCCATAGCTTTCTCAATTACACTCCATGCTTCTGATCCAATTAGAATTCCATGCTTGTAGGTAAACCACCTTGACCTAGCTACTATGTGTAAGAATCATATTCTTAATTGTGAGATAATCAGTTGAAGCAATTAGCCAATGTTATTACATTATCAATTATGCAATTGTCTCAGTGGTAAGGCATATTCTACCACTCCTTTTTCCTGCATGGTTTGTCATCTCAATTTTGCATGGTTTTTGCGATATCCCTAGTCTTCACCAGACTCAAAAGAGCGTGCCAAATTTTTTGCATCTCAAGGAGGCATTCCGAACTAATTCTTGACAACATAATTTAGTCATGCAACTATTGCCTTTGGGCCCTCTTTCTGTGTTTAAACTGCCCACAAACTGCGCTTTTGGAATTAACCTACTAGCATATAGTTAGTAGCTTAACCAATTCAATGAAAAAAAAAATCATGTTATTAGGTCTCTGTGATATCTCATTGATAACTATGTTTCATGTAGCTGATGTCTTTTAAACCCTGATTGTAGTAAAGATTTAAAAGTGTCTAGCTTTATGCATCCACATAAGTGGCTCATTTACTGTCAAACATTAAATGCTTTGGTGTTGCCTGCCTCATTCTATTTTTGTGTTTCCAAGGACTTTTGGTTGGATGGCAAGCCTTCAGGTCAGTGCTGATTTGTTTACTTAAGTACCAATAATTTGTTTAGCACTGCACTGAGCACTATATATGTCAATTATAATCTCAAGCTGTGTACTTGAAAATTTAGTTTTGCTAAAAGAGTGCCGATAGAAGTTAGTTGCTGAGCACCTAAAAATTTAGTTATCTCAGCTATGGCTATTCCCTCTGAAATTCTAAACCAATTATATCTTGTGTTGCATATTATAGATGTATTTGAAAGTCCTCTTGCCTACTTTTTAGGTTGGGATTTATTAGGAACAAATTCTAAATTATTTGCTTAGTCAATAAGTTAATGGATCTAATATTTTTGTGTGCAAACTGATTTCATGAAAAATTTCCTATAATAGAGAACCTATATTTCTAATGAAGTAGGCCATCACATTTATAGGGTGGATATTCATGGAGTTATCATCCCCAACATCATCAGTTGCCATCAGTCGCAAATGATGATCTCTAGCTTCAAAGCCTTCATATTTGATTTTGGTGGTTTGCAAGGTTATCCACATGTATTAATGGAAACAGTTGTTAATGCATTGACTTCAATTTATTTTTTGTTTTCATTTAAATTTTATTCATTTCTGTTTTAAAGGACTTACACTACACTGACCATAAGTTCTGGTTATGTCAAATATGCACTAGAAAAACTCGATGATCTGGAAGAATTTATAAATAACAGTACAAGACTCTTCCTAGCACTCCTATAAATTGTATCAGCATACTTCCTTGGAGATTACTTTGTAGGCCTCCTTGGAGAAGCAGTGTTTCATCCTTCCTTCTTTCCTGCTTGGATGTTGCTCAAACTACATGCAGTTGAACAACCACTCACCTGGCTACTGCTCCTGGATTTCATCTAGGATGGTATTTTTCATATCAAGACAAGGTTATATCTTTCTTTTCTTCTAAAGAAATTTTTGCTAATATATATTTCATCTCTTAGTTGATACGAGTTCTGGGAAGGAAATGTTCTGTGGATCCAACACACATAATTGGGAGTGCCCTTGGGATTACTCTATTGTGGACTCTTATTGTTCCAGCTTATAAATTGCTGCTGAAAGAGAATTTTACATCACCTTCCAGCAGAACTTCTACTCCAGACAAAAGACAGATGAATTATGTAAGATGGTGGCCAGAGAGAGCTAAACTCAATAATTGCTTAAACAAGTTGTTGAGGTAAACTTATTAGCATTTTTGGTCTCCATATTGCTCTCATTTCAATGTTTATTTCAATGTTATTCTTTCTTGCACTAAATATAGTGAGGGGTATTATAAGTTCTTAAAAACATTATGTATACTTCTTTCTTTTCTATTTGTCCAGTGCTTGTTTAGTTTTTTATTTCTCATCTAAATAAATTAGTAGAGCTAGCAACAGGCTGAGCTGGTCATGGTCTGAGGGCTCCTCGAGCCCGTCTTTGATCTGATTCAGCCCTAAATCGTACACTGGGACTATAACTGTTTAGACCCAAACCTGTTTTTCTATTTTTCCATTCAGCTCTTCATTTTTCTTGTTATTTTATTTTTTTATAATAGAGATGTTCAAGAGTAAAGCATTTAGGAATAATTTAGGGAGGTTAAAAGGCTTGAAATTCAGGAAAATTGCCTGGAAATTTTAAAGGTAAGTTTGGAATAGTAATTATTATTAAATAAATTGTGTACAAATGCAGCATTCAAATGTCAGGAATGGCAGTGGATGCCACAGCCATTATCTCCTATTTAGCCACGTAAATAGGAAGGCCACTTTGTTGTAATACCAGAAATGTGGCTATTATGTGGTCTGCATTTCCAACTCGTGTTCATCCTCATTTATCATCACCACTACTATGATCATCCTGACTAACACGTCAACACATGATGGTGAGGATCTATGTCAGCCAATTTTGATGTCCTTAGTTCCATCCACCGTGATTTTACACTCCAACGCGATGTTTGACCTCCACCTTCTCTTTTGTTCACTAGTCCTTCCAATCACCTGCCAGGCCTCATGTTGCCAAACTTTCCCATTTATCATCACCACTACTATGATCATCCTGACTAACACGTCAACACATGATGGTGAGGATCTATGTCAGCCAATTTTGATGTCCTTAGTTCCATCCACCGTGATTTTACACTCCAACGCGATGTTTGACCTCCACCTTCTCTTTTGTTCACTAGTCCTTCCAATCACCTGCCAGGCTTCATGTTGCCAAACTTTCCCATTACGTGCCCTCATCCTCTCATGACTCCTCCACTAACCCACTTCTGCGAGTTGCTGCCCCTTTCCATGGTGTCCTTGCTCAGACTCCTTTTCCCCCAGCACTGTCTCCTGTGAGCTTCAGGAGAAGCCCTCTCAATGGTGGCCTTGCTCAGGATGCCAAGGAAAATGGGATGCAATTTCTTGTTCACATTGTGCCTTGATTTTTGAAATATTACCACCAATGCAAGTATAACCCAAATTTATAGAAATTTCTATCAATAATTTATATCTGATTTGATGAATTAAACAATGTTTTTATTTCTTTCCTTTGTGATTCATGAATTAATTGCACAGCTATTTTTCCAAAACTCAATGTGTTGTGACCGTGCAATCTGAATTGTATCTCTTGTGTTTGAGCAGTGGTATGAAAGATTCATGGCTTGTATCCTGGAGATGGTTGCTTTTGGGTGAACTTTCAGATAGCAAGTATCTCGACACAAATTCTCTAAATCGTAAATGAACTGAAATTTCAGGGCATGCTTGAACTGATAAAAGCTATCCTTGGTGTTGCAAAGTTGGCTGCTGATGCAGAGACAGGTATGGCTCAATTACTGTTTTATAATGGATATTAGGTAGTGGACCATGTCGTAGGCAAGAAAGGTTTAGAGCCTTCTCTACCACATACCATGGAGCTGAAAGTTTGATTGAGTCAGCTCTGGATCTTATACAACAGAGTATAGCGAGTTCACATAACCTATTGATAGAGAACCGATGATTTTGATTTTGGATTCTGATGTTCGCGTCCTCCATCTCAATGCTTTCCATTTTAATGTAATGTAATATGATCTATTTGATGGTAAGGTCAGACTTCCATCTTGTTTTGTGTTTTGCTTATTCTAGCATACTCCAAAAGCCAGAGAATAACTACTTAATACAACAAAACCCTTCGTGAATTTTACTGGTAAGATTATGTTATCCCTTTCAATTGACATTTGTCCATTTTTGGAGTTCATAAGCTTCATAAACCATTTGCATTGTTACCAAATTGTCAATTGCAATTGCTTTCTATGAACTAATTGCAAATGCTTCCTTTGGAGAATCTTCCAATTCTGAGGGGTCAAGAGGCTTATCCGGTTGCCATCAGTAGGCTGTTTTGTCTTATGGCTTCAACATAAGAGGTTGCCAGGGCAAACAAATCAAGTTATCCGCAGTTAAATTTTTACCATTTCAATGCCTACTACTTGAACCCTAGTGGCAACCTCCGACAGGAGCCTTTGGCAGCGACCAACGAGGCTAGGCACGAGGGCGCCTTCCCTCAGAGTGGATGAACCGGGTCACGGGCGGGATAAGTTGGGCTATGAGCCAGGTTTTAAAGCTCATGGGTTTTATCCACGTTTTCATGTTGGGATTAGCTTCAACCACCATCAACAGAAAAACCACCCTCACAAGCAATCGAGGGAGTTGGATTACTCTTTTGGAGAAGATGATGACTTTCGTTTTAACTATCGGCCTAATGAATGATATTAGAATATCAAAGAATTTATATTGAGCGGATATAAAATCCTGTCGATAGGATTTTAATCTTAATGCTATCAGCTTTTAAATTGTTATTTTTATTTAGGGATTGGTAAAAATGGTATGTAACGCTGCAGCAAAATTTACCGGCAATTCAGTTTGGCCCAATTCAAAAACACAGACCGTAAACCCTAAACCCTAAAATATAAATCCTAAACCCTAAATCCTAAATCCTAAACTCTAAACCATAAGCCCTAAATCCTAAATCCTAAACTAAATTGAGCCAGACTGTTAGTAAATTTTATGATACTATTATAGACCAAATTTTTAATTATCAATTATACTAATTTCTTGATAAATCTAATAGTTTAAAACCTAATAGGATTGAGGTTAAAATCTTATCGACGAGATTTTATATCCGCTCATTTTATATGTTCTTTCTCTCCTATTTTGTGGCTTCTTCTTTTCTTAATTTTGTTTTCTCTCCTATTTTGTGGCTTCTTCTTTTCTTAATTTTGTTTTATGATTAACTTTTGTTTCGTAACTTCTCTTAATTTTTTATTTGTCTATTTCTCTAAGGGCTGAGGTACGATGTTCTCATCTTTGTTTGGGTGTTGTGTCAGTCCATTACTAGATTATGGGTTTTAGGTTTTTATATAAATTCTTCTCATCGTTACATTTGATTTGTGTCTTTGTTTGAGTATGTGAGATGACTTAGAGTGATTGGAGAAAATTGGAGGTCAAGGTACATCTTTGTGGGTTCAAATATGATTTCTTGATTGTTTTGCTAGAGCTGATGAGTTAGGGTTTTGTATGTGAAGTCATAGACAACCATTTTAGGTTTTAGACTATTGTTGTCCTGTCATTGCATGTGATTGGAATCCTAGAGTAACGGAGAAGGCATTATGAGGTACGTCATTATGATCTTTTTGGGGGGTTCTGAATTTATTGTTTCTCAAATTCTCCTGATTATTTTTTTGGATTTTATGAGTTGGAATTCTGTTCTAATTTAAAACCATAGCAGGTTTAGCAACTGATTATGGATTACATATTATTTTTTGAATCATTGCATTGCATTGTATGTGATCGGTCGGAATTCTTCGAGACTGTTTTGGTGGCTTCGGGTGATTTGAGGAATTCTAAGCTTCGAGGACTGAGGTATGCCATTCTTATTTTTATGTGGATTTAAATTAATTGTTTCCTTGGAGCACGTATTGGGTTTTCTATTCAGTAAAAAAAAAAATAAATCCTACATAGCTATTTTTGGTTTTTGGGTAAATTTAATCTTTCCACTGTATGTGATCGGGCTTCTTGTTTCAGGTTTGTACTCGGGCTTGGAATGATTGGACAAATTTGGAGTTATGAGGTATGTTGTTTCAATCTTTATTTGCCAAGTGATACCGAGTTGGGACAAAGGTATCTTTGCCATCCTATTTGCCAATCTTTGTCATATGAGAATTAACTCGGAATTGGACTATATCAAAGACTTTGACACTTCATCATACGTAAGTGCGTAGACAATGCTATGATTAGTCTTGCAAGCTTGTTTGTCTACTTTCTAGCATCCTCAGTGAAGTCATTTGCAGTTTTTTCTCCACCGTGATGTTATTTGTATCCTACTTCATCTTTTCTTGACAGTCTTAATTTGCCTGTTTAGGTTCTCATGCCACATGAACAGTTTGGGAAACAATTCCCTGAGAAATTGCAGCCCGAGCCCTATAATTACATGCTCAGATTTGCTTCTGTTCAAAATGTAATACCAGACCCGGATATACCTCAGCTGTAAATCAAGTTGGTCAGAGTATGATTTGTACAATATAAATACTGATCACTCTACTTTGTATTGTATTGGATCTAATTTTGTTATTTTTATTTCCGACCGAGAACTTTTCCTCCTGGAGCGAAGCCAAGGATTGGAGATGGGGATAGAGATGCTGCTATCATGGGATTGTTGCAAAATTTGTCGCTGGAAGGATTGGGTCCTCAATGGATGAGGCCTAAGCCTCCAAGGCTTCCAGTTCTAGATGGAGAGGTCCGATGTTCGCTCATTATTAGATTAATATGAATCTCATCCATGCATTGAGCTTATTCTGAGGCTCTTGCAGCTTGTGTGGCTCAATCCTGATGACACTCATGAGTTATTGTGGGATTATGGGATGTGTGCTGACACTGGTGGTGGAGCTGCGTTCAGGGATTTGATAGCAAAAGCCTTGAAAGGCCCCCTTGCTCCTGCACAACAAGAGGTTTGTCAGTATTATGAACTTCTGAGCTGAAAAAGCGAATGTCATCTTGTGCATTGCACCTTGCTATAAGTTGCTGAGTTTGGTGTTTTTGGATGCTAGTTTGTTTTGTAAAAGAAATGAAACTGAGAAAGGAAACATATTTGTTCTACCATTTTCTTGTACAGAAAATACAATGGCAGAACTCCTGTGCTTTGCGTTTACTATTTCTTTCAAATAGTTGTGATCGCTGATTTTTGACTGCTTATTGTTATTTGGAAGTCCAGCATGGGCAAAACAGTTATATCCTTGCTTCTTGCTGGGAACTTCAGGTAATATAACTCTCTTCGGTATCATGGGATTTTTTTTGTTGTTTGATTTATAACTATTCAACAAATTAGGTTTATTGTGATTTTCCCCTCTGTTGTTCTTGAAGTATGAATTCTTATGCTTATGCTCCTTCATTGAATAAGTAGGCAGAAGAATATGAAAACTCCAAAGACTACTGATGGAGATTTGAAATGCAAGGAGGTCCCGGCAAGTTTTAGATTTGACACAGCAAGCAAGGTAAATTTGAGTCGATTATCTTCTAATTGTGCCTGTAGTTATCTCGTTTCTTCTACTATCGCAAACTGTGACATTATGACCCTTTTCATGCAATTTTGAAGCAACATTTGGAAGGTATTTATCTTGGCCAATGTATTTTTTTTTCTCCAATGTGCTTGTAAAATTCTACTTTTCCTCGTCTATTTTTTTTATTCTCCTAAATCACCTGACTCTTCCTGTTTGAACATTTGCGAGCTTATTTCTTATTAGGCTTCATGTTGAATGTATATCATTCATCTTCCTAATAGAGAAGGTGCTCCCTCTGCTTCTATCTTGTATATTTGATAATTTCTCTGAGTGTCTTGATCTTGGAAGTCATTTACATTGTCCCTTTTTTTTCCTCTTCTGCAGTGAGAATAATTGGTCCTCTCTCCTGTAGCATGAAGCTTCTTGGAAGGCTGGAAACTGGGATTTCTCGTTACTCGCAACATATAATTTAAACCTTTTCCGTCTGAGCAACATCTCGGGGGCAACCATTTCAGCGAAAACTTATACAGGTTCTATTTTGAGACATATTGGTAAAATTGTCCAACTCTATTGTCACAA
Source organism: Trichopus zeylanicus subsp. travancoricus (assembly GCA_005019695.1). Classification (NCBI taxonomy): domain Eukaryota; kingdom Viridiplantae; phylum Streptophyta; class Magnoliopsida; order Dioscoreales; family Dioscoreaceae; genus Trichopus; species Trichopus zeylanicus. The sequence goes on along the minus strand of RXID01014623.1, from coordinate 296,602 downwards.
TCAATTTATCTCTACCGTGGCTGCTTGAGGGCTTCGCGTGAGGGAGTTCCATCTGATGGGCTGAAAAAAAGGTGATAATGCAGACTTTTTTGCTTTTATATTTTTGAATTATTTACGACATGCATTATCGTTCTTTTAGCCATTAGATAACCACCTTGGTGTCTAATCATTGTCTAGGAGCTTGTGCTATCCATCTCCAATGCTAGTCAGGAGAGTAAATATATTTTTTCTACTATTATTAAGCTCCAGGTAATAGTGTTGTGGAAATATTTACAGCTCTGCTCAGAGTTTTATTTCCTGCCGTATTTGTTATACCATCTATGTAGATGTTGGAACAGCTTGACTTGATCTGAAATTTACGGTGGATTGACCCAAATCAAACAAAAAATTCATATTTCAAGCTTGATAGAATTTTCCGTGGACCTGTTAGTCCAGCAAAACTCGAGGTCTCTCTCTCTCTCTCTCTCTCTCGCAGACACACACGCATTCCCTGAGTTGTCTTACTTGTCGTGTATCATTTACCATTCATTTGTGTATCTCACATTTTTCTTCAAATTCTTTCTGGATTTATAATTAGGCACATGATAGAAGATCCAGTTAATGACTGAGGGCCCCTCAGGGCTTTAACACATACTATCCTTTACAATTCAGTATTAAAATCTCGATTCTGACCAATTTTATGATTTCAACCTTGTCCATCTTAACCATTTGGCCTGTCTTTGCATGCCGAAAATTTGTAAGCAAATATGATTTTTGGAGTGGCTATAGATATGGGTCATATCGCCAGAATTTTGTGCTTTCTTGTGGAAAGACAACATCATGGTCTTTTTATCAAAGCTAAAACTAGTTTAGGGTCTGATATTTCACAAGTAGGGTTATGTTGATAGAGAAGATGACAAGGTAGAATACAAGGCTAAAGTCTATAAGCCCTAGATACAAGACCCCCTTATATATCTAGTGGGCTTCACTAATGGCCCGATTACATCAAGTCCCAGGTCACTGGGAATAGCCAAAATTAGAGAGGATAACTCTTTAGACAGAGATAGATAACTATTGTATTTAAAAATTTTGACTTCAGGAAGCAGGATGCATGTTCTCATAGATATGTTTGCGTCAATTTTTAGATAAGTTTAATTTTCTGGGATCACTCCTCGTCAGCACCTTGTTTAAATGCTGATTCAATAATCTGCATATCGTCAAACTTTGGGGCTCATCGGTAGATGATATCAAAGTCTTGTGTTGCTAAATGATTATCTAACTGGAGTTCTTCAAATATATCTTCGTAGTTGGAATCATTGAACAAAGCATGGGGCTTCATTCAAATGCAAGCAAGGCTAAATTGGAATGTGCTGGAATCTTTTACTGCATTTAGACATACTTTACTTCAAATTTTGGACTGAAAAGAATGCACTTTGGAACACCTTCTAGAGTCTCCTTGCTTAGTTCGTAAGATCGGCCTTTTCATTTCATCCTCAATTGTGAATCCTTTTCTGAAGGACCCTGCTTTCAGCTTGACACACTTTTTTATTTCTCGGGGTTCTCGGTTTTCTGTGGCAGCCACTGCTTTGCATGAATTTTGGCTACTCTATTGTCAAAGGAAAGAAGTTGCAACTTCTCATACCTATCCTCTTGGAAGGGTTAGTATCAGGTTCAACTTCAGCTGCCAATTATTTTCCTAAAGCTGATTCTGTTGCTTTCTGTTGTAGTATATATAAAAATAGTAGACCATCGAGTCCTCATATAGGTTATGAATTTGTGTGTTGTTTTACAATAGCTACACTCAATTATGCTATTCTTGATGATCTTTAGCTTTCGAGTTTCGTTGGCACAAAAATTTTGTACAAAATTTTTTGTTTTGTATTTTATGATATATATATATATATATATATATATTACTTTTCTATTTTACGCCTTGTTCCTCCACTCTTAATTTTTTTTATTTTTCTATTTTATGTATTTAAATTCTTTTAATTTTCTCTCAAATATATAATTTTCTGATTTCTTTTTTTCTTATTTCTATTTTATGATTAACCTTTTGTTTCATCCCTTCTCTTAATTTTCTATTTGTTTATTTTATATTCTTATTTTTTCTATATATTTTATTTTTTATATCTTTCTCATTTTTTCTCTATTTCTGGTTTGTAGTTAATTCTACATTTTATATATTTTTTGTCCCAATTTTCTATTTTATATTTCGCTCTTTTTTCCTACTAATTTTTCTTTTATATTTTTCTTTATGTCTTCTATTTTAAAATTATGTTCTTTATCTTCTTAATTTTTTATTTCATCTTTTATTTTGTCTTCTCATTTTTGTCCAAAATTTTCTAAGTTGTTGTCTTCTACTTTATACTTAGTTTTATTTTTTATAAGATTTTCTCCTAGTTTTCTATTTTATGCTTTTTGTTTTATACTTATTTTGTTCCCTTAAAATCTATTTTATATTGAGCGGATATAAAATCCTGTCGATAGGATTTTAATCTTAATGCTATCAGCTTTCAAATTGTTATTTTTATTTAGGGATCGGTAAAAATGGTATGTAATGCTGCAGCAAAATTTACCGGCAATTCAGTTTGGCCCAATTCAAAAACACAGACCCTAAACCCTAAACCCTAAAATATAAATCCTAAACCCTAAACCCTAAATCCTAAACTCTAAACCATAAGCCCTAAATCCTTAACCCTAAACTAAACTGAGCCAGACTGTTAGTAAATTTTATGATACTATTATAGACCAAATTTTTAATTATCAATTATACTAATTTCTAGATAAATCTAATAGTTTAAAACCTAATAGGATTGAGGTTAAAATCCTATCGACGGGATTTTATATTCGCTCATTTTATATGTTCTTTCTCTCCTATTTTGTGGCTTCTTCTTTTCTTAATTTTGTTTTATGATTAACTTTTTGTTTCGCAACTTCTCTTAATTTTTTATTTGTCTATTTCTCTAAGGGCTGAGGTACGATGTTCTCGTCTTTGTTTGGGTGCTGTGTCAGTCCATTGCTAGATTATGGGTTTTAGGTTTTTATATAAATTCTTCTCATCATTGCATTTGATTTGTGTCTTTGTTTGAGTATGTGAGATGACTTAGAGTGATTGGAGAAATTTGGAGGTCAAGTTACACTGTTATGATCTTTGTGGGTTCAAATATGATTTCTTGATTGTTTTGCTAGAGCTGATGAGTTAGGGTTTTGTATCTGAAGTCATAGACAACCATTTTAGGTTTTAGATGATCGTTTTGTCCTGTCATTGCATGTGATTGGAATCCTAAAGTAACGGAGAAGGCATTATGAGGTACGTCATTATGATCTTTTTGGGGGGTCTGAATTTATTGTTTCTTAAATTCTCCTGATTATTTTTTTGGATTTTATGAGTTGGAATTCTGTTCTAATTTAAAACCATAGCAAGCTTAGCAGCTGGTTATGGATTACATATTGTTTTTTGTATTATTGCATTGCATTGTATGTGATCAGTTGGAATTCTTCGAGTTTGTTTTGGTGGCTTCGGCCGATTTGAGGAATTCTAAGCTTCGAGGACTGAGGTATGCCATTCTTATTTTTATGTGGATTTAAATTGATTGTTTTCTTGGAGCCCGTATTGGGTTTTCTATTCAGTCAAAAAAAAAAAATCCTACATAGCCATTTTTGGTTTTTGGGTAAATTTAATCTTTCCACTGCATGTGATCGGGCTTCTTGTTTCAGGTTCGTGCTCAGGCTTGGAATGATCGGACAAATTTGGAGTTATGAGGTATGTTGTTTCAATCTTTATTTGCCAAGTGATACCGAGTTGGGACAAAGGTATCTTTGCCATCCTATTTGCCAATCTTTGTCATATGAGAATTAACTCGGAATTGGACCATTGTATGCATTGTTTCTTGGCTGTCTTTTTAGACAGTTCTTTGAAAGATTAGTTGGACTGTTGTTCATCCCATTTATGTAGTATGATGGGATTATAATTAGGGAACCATTAAAATGATCTGTTGGAGCATCCAGTTACAGCACACTTATTTTCGGTGGAAATTGGGTAGCGTTAACAAACTATTTTTCAATGTTTGTGAATCAGTTCAGATCGCGATTAGTGAAGAAAGCTTCACAAGTTCTATTTCTCCATTTTAGATTGAAGAAACGGGCACTGATTGAGGAAATTCATGAGCAGGTATATTCATCCAACACTTTGAAGTTTCTCTTATAGGTCTTGCAGCAACTAATGTGTTACACTATTGTGCAGTGCCACCGAGATCATTGCTTTTATATTCTCGAATGGTTTGCCAATTTTGTTGGCTGTAAATTTAGAAAAAAACTCATGGGTATCTCTTACACTTTCTCTTGCGAATTCTCTGGTTTTGTTCTTCCAATATTCCTCTTTGTTTTTGCTATGGAGATGGTTCTCAAAATTTTCCATTGTTTAGATTTGGATGCTATGGATGATATCTGTTTTTTTATTGCGAACATATGAAGTGGGTGCAAAATTGCAAATTATAAGTATGGATTTCTTTGTTTTTAATTTCTTTGGCTCCTATGAATGACATCTGTTCTTGATTTCGATTTAGTTGGTCATTGTTCTAATTTCTCTCAAGATATTGATTTTGTTTTTTGTTATTATTTTGTTGGTAGAGACTCTGGATTGATTTGTCTTCTACTGTGTTTTTTACAGTGGTTAATTGTTCCAATGGGACAGAGTTTGATACAGCAGATGCCCACTTTTCCTGACACTGAAGTTCTTCTATCAGTAGATCCACCTATTTACAGGTCAGTTCTGGACAATCTTTAGCAGCTATTCACAATTCATAATTTAGGTGTGAATTGTTCCCCAATTCATAAAAAATAAGTATGAGGATGCACAAACCAATCAATTTAACCAAACATTTGAGCATTAAAAGTGAGAAAGAAAATGATTTTGACTATATCTTAGTATTATGCAAGGTCAAGCATGACCACCAGATTCGTTTTTTTCATTTCCAGGTTTAGCAAATTTTATCAACTCCCAAATATCTCTAAGAATTTGAGGTAATCATCCAATTTCTATTCCTATGAAAAGTGGGATGCTTGCTTCCATTCAGAATATCCCTGAATTCTACATGCAAAGAAGAATGTTATCAGTTTTCTGGTCTCTCTGAATGCTCAGACTTGTAGCAATTAGCAGTTGATAAGTCAGCTGCATAACAACTGAAAGTAGAACTCACCATTAGCAACAATAAGTAGCGAACTTAGAGCAAGAAGCTATAAATGGATATTTCTAACTGCAGCTTAAAAGTTGAAGGAACTACAAAAAGATAAGTTTCTTGGTCCAGCTGGTAATATAAATAAATAGCAGTTTAGTTTCTACCTTTTGGCTGTTCAACTGTCCTAAGATTGATTTCTGGAATGGTTTCGTTGAAATAAAATTTGCAATGATCATTCAACCTCAAAGTACCAATGACATAATCAATAACTTCTAGATTAGCAAAAGTGAAAAGAAGATATTAATAAAGGGTCATAATGTCTTGGCAGAATAGACTTTTTGCTCAATTGGACCCATCAAGAGGACATAGAGATTTCTAACTGTAGAAATAATAAGTAATAAAAATGCAAATTTAAACCATTTTACAGCTTATTGAAAATTTTGGTTCTGTAAGGAAAAAGTGCAATTCTTTCAGAGGGAGAACATTATTATACCAAAAAATCACTCTTTCTTGCTAATAAACATAACTTCAAATGAAAAAAATGTATGTACTACAAATAGGATAGTTTTGTCAAAAAGAAAAGTTGACCTTTCACCACCAATGATGCAAACTGCACTATACCAGTTGGAGCAGTCTCATTTTCACAATATTGGGCCTGCATGAGCACTGCATATATGTTTGATTAGATATCGTTCATTTGATATAAATCGGCTATCATTTATGTGTGTGTGTATATATATTGTTCTGCATAAGTCTGATGATTATCCAATTATTATGTCCTAAATTGTTTTTGTATTTTCTGCAGAATGTAAAAGTGATATGTACTGATTATCTGGTAGAAAAGGTAGAAACAGGTATTCATTTTGGAGGGAATGTGCTTTGCACTGATAGCCAGTTAAGGCATGCTCACTGCTAGTTTCCTTGTATGGATAGTGTTGTACGATATTACCTGCAATTTATCCATTATATCTGGCACCTATACTATTAATTTGGAGGGTTTACTTTAGTTCTATTTCCACTTGTACCTTTGATCTGGAATTTACAGTTGGAGCAGTCTCATTTTCACAATATTGGGCCTGCATGAGCACTGCATATATGTTTGCTTAGATATCATTCATTTGATATAAATCGGCTATCATTCATTTGAAATGTTACATCCACAAATGTACTCAACTTTGTACTTAGTTGCTAGTCCATCATACCTGTGATAAGACAGATATACTTTATGAGCAGGAAATGGCTAGCAACAAGTAGACATGCATGCTTTGACATTTATGTGCATTATGTTGAATCTGCCTAATCAAACTTTAAGCGACAAGCATAAAGCATGAAAGCCTTCTAGCTTTGTTACTCTTTCCATTTAATCTAAAATATGAGAAGTGTAATGATTTTCAAAAAGGATAGCTCTGAACACAAATGTAAACAAGGTATGGTCGGGAAGAGTTGGACCTTGACCCGGACCTTTCACGGGATAGAAAGTCAGAGCTCGTATCGAGGAGTGAGGTAGTTCACCGAGCAATTGCTCCCAATCGGGGTATTAGGTGTGGGTTTCTTTCATTTTCTTGCGAATTCTCTGATTTCTCTCTCTTTCTTTTCTCATTGAGATACTTCTTGAAAGTTCCCGTTGATTGCATTTGACTGCTACACTGTGATCTATATTCTTGATTTTGAATGTTAGTTGGTTTGAGATTACGAATGGAATGGAATGGATATCTTTTATTTCTTTTCATTTCCTTTTCTCTTTTTCGCTTTTCATGAGCAACCTGGGCATAAGTATGGATTTCTCTTTGTTGTTTTGAAATGACTATAATTATGAGTTTATGTGTGGTTGCCTTTTGACGTATAACTTTTTGTGCAACAAGGATGATAAAGCTCTGTTATGGCATTACAAAAATTTCTGCAACTACAAAATAATAAGGCCCAGGAGGGAAACACAGCAGCTTTAGCGTCGTTTGGCAGATATCATGGTTTTGTTAGGGTTTGTGTCAATCGCTGTTAGCTTTGTTTCTTGTTGATATTTTGATTTATTTTTGTCTTATGCCTTTGTGTGATCGGTGTTCTTGTTCAGGTTTCTGCTTTGGGCTTGGAGCCATTAAAGAAATTTGGAGCTCTGAAGGATCCAAGAACGAAGGTCCATTGAGGCAACATTCTCATTCTCCATCTCTATCTCTATTTTTTTTCTTTTTTCTATTTCTCATTGATTTTCGGATTTTGCTTTGATTTTGTCTTCTGTGTGTGATTGTTGTTCCTGTTTAGGTTTTTTATTAGGGCTCCCAGCTAGTGAATGAATTTGGAGCTCTGAAGGTAACCATTTTCTGAATTTTTTGTGGTTTTGTTTAAAATTTAAATAGATTGTTTTTGTTGCAAATCGTATTGGTCAGGGTTTTGGAGTTTGTGTAGTGTTTTCTTTTCCCTGATCTCTATTCTTTTGTTTTTTTTTCTTAACCTCATTGTTTAGGTATACATATTGCTTTCATTCCTTGTGATCCTTCCATACAAGAGCAGGGAATTGGTTTCGTTATAGGGTGGCATGTGAAATGTTAGCTCCCTGGATGAAATGATAGGATCGTGTCTGTTAAAATTTGATATGATGATATTTGTTGTTGAACTTTGATTTCTATTGCAATCGGAAACCTGAGACAGTTGGTTTTAGATTTTGGATAGATTTATGTTGTCATTGTGTTTGGTTGATAGTCTTGTTCTGTTTTTTCTTGCCAGGGATTGAAGCGATTGGATGATTTGGGGCACTGCTAGTAAACAGGTTTTGATCTTTATGTGCATTTAAAATTGATTTTTGTGATTCAAATTGTCTTCTATCCAGTATTGATTGTGAAGTTCATGGAGGAGATTCTTTTAGTTGGTCATTGTTCTGATTTCTCTCAAGATATTGATTTTGTTCTTTGTTATTATTTTGTTGGTAGAGACTCTGGATTGATTTGTCTTCTACTGTGTTTTTTACAGTGGTTAATTGTTCCAGTGGGACAGAGTTTGATACAGCAGATGCCCGCTATTTCTGACACCGAAGTTCTTCTATCAGTAGGTCCACCTATTTACAGGTCAGTTCTGGATAATCTTTAGCAACAGTTCACATTTGAGCATTAAAAGTGAGAAAGAGAATGATTTTGACTATATCTTAGTATTATGCAAGGTCAAGCATGACCACCAGATTCGTTTTTCTCATTTCCAGGTTTAGCAAATTTTATCAACTCCCAAATATCTCTAAGAATTTGAGGTAATCATCCAATTTCTATTCCTATCAAAAGTGGTATGCTTGCTTCCATTCAGAATATCCCTAAATTCTACATGCAAAAAAGAATGTTATCAGTTTTCTGGTCTCTCTAAATGCTCAGACTTGTAGCAATTAGCAGTTGATAAGTCAGCTGCATAACAACTGAAAGTAGAACTCACCATTAGCAACAATAAGTAGCGAACTTAGAGCAAGAAGCTATAAATGGATATTTCTAACTGCAGCTTAAAAGTTGAAGGAACTACAAAAAGATAAGTTGCTTGGTCCAACTGGTAATATAAATAAATAAATAAATATATATATATATATATATATAGTGATTTGAAATATTACCTCCACAAATGTACTCAACTTTGTACTTAGTTGCTAGTCCATCATACCTGTGACAAGACAGATATACTTTATGAGTAGGAAATGGCTAGTAACAAGTAGACATGCATGCTTTGAGATCTATGTGCATTATGTTGAATCTGCCTAATCAAACTTTAAGCGACAAGCATAAAACATGAAAGCCTTCTAGCTTTGTTACTCTTTCCATTTAATCTAAAATATGAGAAGTGTAATGATTTTCAAAAAAGATAGCTCTGAACACAAATGTAAACAAGGTATGGTCGGGAAGAGTTGGACCTTGACCCAGATCAAAACGCATAGAAAAAGACCTTTACCCAAAATTCTATATTTATTTTTTTGGCAAAAAAGATCTTAGGATAGCCTTTCAGATCAGTCAGCTTATTAAAAAGGGTAGCTTATTAAGCAATTAAGAAATAATAAACCAAGGCAAGTGTATCACCACTCTTGTTATACTGAATAATCTTGTAGCAATAATTTTTGTTGTAGCTCTTTTAATCAACTTTTTTTTAATTTAAATTCTTTTTCTGCTTTTAATTTTTTAGTTCTTTCGCTTAATATTATTGTTTGTTTTAGTTCTTTCACTCTTCTTGTTTTTGTTCTTTTAGTTTTCTTTTCTTCTTCGTTTTTAATTTTTCTTTCTTTTCTCTTTTTTCTTCCTGTTCTTATTCTTCTTTTAATTGTCATTTCTGCATTTTTTTTAATTTTCAGTTCTTTTTTTGTTGTTCTTCCATTAGTTTTCATTTCTTGTTCTTGTTATTCTATTCTTTGTTTTGGTTTTTTTATTTTTTCTTTTACATTTCGGTTCTTCTTTTTTTTATCTTAATTTTGGTTTTAGTACTTTTGTTCTTTTTTTCTTCTTCTATTAATCTTTCATTTTGGATGTTTATTCATTTTCCTCTTCTTTTAGTTTTGTTTTTTTATAATTTTTATCACTTATTTTAACTTTATCTTCTTATTCTTTTTCTTCTAACAATCTTTGTTTTAGTTGTTTAATCTTCTTGTTCTTTTTTTGAATTTTAGTTCTTCATTTTTATTTTTTTTTATTTTGATTCTTTTAATCTTCTTCTTCTTAGTTTTTATTTTGTTTTTTAGTCTTTTTTCTTAATATTTGGTTTAGTTCTTTTAATCATCTTTTTGAATCTCAGTTCTTTTTTCGCTTGTTGCTGTTAATAATAATGATAATAATAATATTATTGTTGTTGTCGTTGTTGTTGTTGTTATTATTTATTTTAGTTCTTTTAATATTCTTGTTTTTCTTCGTTTAGTTTTCTTTTCTTCTTTTTCAATTTTTAATTTTTTACATTTTTGTTTCTTTTTTTTGTTCTTGTTCTTCGTTTGATTTTCTATTCTTTTTGTTCTTGTTCATTCTTTAGTTTTCATTTCTTCTTCAACTTTTTAATCTTTATTTTGAATTTTTTTATATCTTTTTGTTCTTTTATGTTTTGGTTCTTGTTCTTTTTCATCTTAAGTTTTATTTTAGTTTTTCTCTACCTTTATTTCTTTCTTCTTTTTCTTCTTCTATTTGTTTTCAGTTTGAAAGTTCATTATTATTATTATTCTTTTATTTTTTGACTTCTTCTAGTTCTATTATTTCAATCTGTTAATGTTCTGTATTTATTTTTTAGTTTAATATTTTAATGTATTTTTTCTGTTGTATTCTTCTTCTAGTACCTTGTATTCTTCTTCTAGTACCTTGTTTTAGTTCTTGCAGTCTTCTTCTTTTTCTTCTTTAATTCTCTATTTTATATTTTAGTTCAAGTTCCTTTATGATGCAGCAGGAGAAGGGGGGGCACGAGGGGTAGGAGGAAGGGCATCGACTTCTCTTGATGCAGCGAGAGAAAGACACGAGGAATAGGGAGAAGATCACCGTCTTACAATGATAGATCCGCTTGATGCAGCCGGAGGTGGCACGAGGGATAGGAAGAAGATTACTGTCTTCTCACCATGATAATCCTTGAATCCACAAGGAAGATAAAAAGGGAATAAACCCAAAATAAGATAATATTATTGATAGCGAAATTTTCTCCTTTTGTTACAATCTTGGGCTGTATATATAGTCCTCTAATAAACTTAGAGTCCTACTTGGTGTAGACTAAAAATAGGACTTAGACTCTACTAAGAATTTTACTTAATATATCTTAAATAAAGATATATAAATCCTATTCCTTATTTGGCTAGGACTGTTATTAACTCGGATTGATAAATAAATCCTAATTTTGATCAATAGAAAGTCTAAATAATCCAAAATAGTAAATAAGAGACTTGTAGGAATCGATCTCAGCTTTCCAACGGATAGTTATTTGCTGAATTTGGGTCAATATCTTAGGAGATATGACCTTCAGATTGTAGCTGTACGAATCTTGACGGATCCTAATTGGAGTTGGAATTCAACTTGGACTGGATCTCTAATTTTACTGTGAAAAAAAGATGTAGTTATCCTACATCACTTTAGCAGTTAAATTTTATAGTTTAGTTCAAGCTTTTTGTGTTTTAGCTTGTATTTTTTTTTGTATTCATTTTCTTCTTAAGTTTTTTTTAATTTTGTGCTTATTATATTCTTATTTATTCTGTTTATCTCCTTAGAATTTCATCTCTTGTTTTATCTTTCTTTTCTTTCTTTTCTTCTAAAAATATTTGTTTTAGTTCTTTTAACCATTTTCTTATTTATTCTTTGATTTTCAATTCTTTATCTTCTTTTTTTTAATTTTTTTTTTGTTCTTCTAATTTTCTATTTTTTAACATTTATTTTAGTTTTTTAAAATTTTTTTTAATTTGTTTTTCTTTTTTGCTTTTAATTTTTTAGTTCTCCTTCTTAATATTAATGTTTGTTTTAGTTCTTTCAATCGTCCTATTTTTATTCTTTTAGTTTTCTTTTCTTCTCTTTTTTAATTTTTGGTTATTCCAACTTTTAATTTTCCTTTCCTTTTTTCTTTTTCTTTTTTGCTCTTAATCTTCTTTTAATATTCATTTATGGTTTTTTTAAATTTTTAGTTCTTTTTCTTGTTCTTACTATTTTCTTTATTCTTTGTTTTGGTTTTTAAATATTTTTCTTTTATTTTTTGGTTTTTGTTTTTCTTCATCTTAATTTTCATTTTAGTTCTTATCTTATTTTGTTTCTTTTTCTTATTATTCTTCTTGTGTTAATCTTTTAGTTTGAATGTTTATTTTTTTTCTTTTTCTTCTTTTAGTTCTTTTTTTTAATTTATTTAATCTACTTGTTTTCTTTTTTGAATCTTGTTTTGTGTTTTAGTTTGTTTAAACTTCTTCTCCTTAATTTTATTATTTGGTTCCTTTAATTTTCTTTTTCTTAAGATTTGTTTTAGTTCTTTTAATCATCTCTTTTTAAATTTTAGTTTTCTTTCGACTTCTAATCTTTCAATTCATTTTCTTCTTTTTAATATTAATATTTGTATTAGTTTTTTTTTAATATCTTGTTTTTCTAGTTTTAGTTTTCTTTTCTTCTTCATTTTAAATTTTAAATTTTTTCATCTTTTAATTTTTCTTGCTTCTATTTTTTCTCTTCTTAGTATTGTTCTTCTTTTAATTTTCATTGCTTCTACTTTTTCTTTTAATATTTAGTTGTTTTTCTTCTTGTTCTTCCTTTAGTTTTTTTGTTCTTCTTCTTCTTAATCTTTGTTTTATTTTTTTATTCTTTTTGTTCTTTTATATTTTTGTTGTTGTTCTTTTACATCTTAATTTCTCTTTTAGTACTTATGTTCTTTTATTTCTTTTTCTTCTTATTTTTCTTCTATTAATTTTTATTTCTAATTTTTAGTCTTCTTATTCTTCTTTTAGTCCTTTGTTTTAGTTTTTTTAATCTACATCTTATTTTTCTTTTTGGAATCTTGTTTTGTATATTAGTTCATTTAATCTTCTTGTTCTTCTTCATTTGATTTTCAATTTGGCTTTTTTAATTGTATTATTTCAATTTCTTAATGTTCTTCATTTATTTTTCAATTTGATGTTTTAGTTTATTCCGCTTTTTGATTTTCTTCTTGTTCTTGTTTCTTGGTTTAGTTCTTCTAATTTTCTTTTTTTTCTTTCTCCTTGTTTTTCTTTAATTCTCTGTTTTATGTTTTTGTTTGTATTGCTTTAATAGTTAAATTTTATGGTGTATTTCAAGCTTTGATGGTTCAACATGTGTTCTTGATTTTTTGGTTTGCATTCACTTCTTCTTATTTTTTTTATTTTATTCTAATTATGTTCTTATTTATCATTTTTTATAAATTTCATCTCTTATTTTAACTTTCTCTTCTTCTTTTTCTATTAGGAATCTTTGTTTTAGTTTTTTAAACTTTTTTGTTCTTATTCGTTTGATTTCTAGTTCATCTTCTTCTTTTTAATCTTTGTTTTACTTCTTTTAAGCTTTTTCTTCTTCTCATTAGTTTTTTGTTTTGCTTCTTTTATTCTTCTTATGCTTAATTTTTGCTTCAATTTTGTTGGTTATTATTTCTTAATTTTAGTTTTTTAATCCTTTTTAATCTTTTTTGTTATGTTTTAGTTCTTTATTTTTCTTCATCTTAATTTTCATTTTAGTTCTTATTTATCTTTGTTTGTTTATTACTCTTTTAGTTCAAATGCTTATTTTATCCTTATTTTTAGTTTTTTGTTTTCATTCAATCTACTTCTTATTTTTTTAGTCTTATTTTGTATTTTAGTTCGTTTAATAGTTTTCTTCTTAATGTTTGTTTTGGTTCATTCAATCTTCTTTTTCTTAAAATTTGTTTTAGTTCTTTAATAATCTCTATTTTAATTTTAGTTTATTTTTTTTCTTAATATTAATATTTTTGTTATTTTTTAATATTCTTTTTTAAAAAATTTTCATTTTTTTTCATCTTTTAATTTTCCTTTCCTCTTTTTTTCCTTCTTAGTCTTGTTCTTTTAATTTTCATTTCTTCTTCTTCTTTGTCTTATGACTTTCAATTATTTTTATTCTTGTTCTTCCTTTAGTTTTTGGTTCTTTTTCTTTTTCTTCTTAATTTTTGTTTTATTTTTTTCATCTTTTTATTCTTTTATATTTTGGTTGTTGTTCTTTTGCATCATAATTTGTATTTAGTTTTTATGTTCTTTTGTTTTTCCTTGTTATTATTCTTCTATTGATTTTTGTTTGAATGTTTAGCCTTGTTCGTTTTTTAATTTTTTTGTTTTACTTTTTTCATCTAAATCTTGTTCTTCCTTTTGGAATCTTGTTTTGTGTTTTAGTTCATTTAATTTTTTTCTTCTTCTTAATTTGATTTTCAGTTGTTTGCTTATATTTGTATTGTTTCAATTTATTAATGTTCTTTATTTATTTTTCAATTTAATGTTTTAGTTTATTTTTTTATTGCCTTCTTATTCTGGTTCCTTGGTTTAGTTCTTCTAATATTCTTCTTCTTTTTCTTCTTCTTTTTTAATTCTTTATTTTATATTTTAGTTTATATTTCTTTAATAATTTAATTTTATGGTTAGTTCAAGTTTTTTATGTTTGAGTTTTTATTCTTGATGTTTTAGTGTATGTTTGCTTCTTCTTAATTTTTTTATTTTTATTTTCAGCTCTTCTTCTTCTTAATCTTTGTTTTTCTTTGATCTTTTTGTTCTTTTTTGTTTTAGTTGTTGTTCTTTTGCATCTTAATTGGTGTTTTAGTTCTACTATTCTTTTACTTCTTTTTATTCTTATTCTTCTTCTATTAGTTTTCAATTTGAATATTTAGTCTTCTTGTTTTTCTTTTAGTTCTTTATTTTATTTTTTTAATCTACATCTTGTTCTGTATTTTAATTCATTTAATCTTGTTCTTCTTCTTAATTTAATTTTAAGTTTGACTTCTTCTACTTGTATTGTTTCAATTTCTTAATGCCTTCATTTAGTTTTTGGGTTTAATGTTTTAGTTTATTCTTGTTTTATATTTTCTTCTTGTTCTACTTCCTTGGTTTAGTTCTTCTAATCTCCTTCTCCTTCATCATCATCATCTTCTTCTTATTCTTTATTTCTCTATTTTTTGTTTTAGTTCATTTTTTTTTAATAATTGAATTTTTATGGTTTACTTCAAGGTTTTTATGTTTGAATTTTTATTCTTGTTCTTTTAGTTACTATTTGCTTCTTATTTTTTTAAATTTTATTCTTGTTATGTTTTTATTTATTATGTTTATCTTCTTATAAATTTCATATCTTGTTTTAACTTTTTATTCTTCTTTTTTTTGTAAGAATCTTTGTTTTGGTTCTTTTATCCTTCTTGTTTGTCTTGTTTTAATGTTTGGTTCATCATCGTCTGCTTTGTAATCTTTGTTTTAGTTATTTCTACCTTCTTCTTCTTCCTCTTAATATTTATTTTCAGTCTTTTAATTTCAGTTCTTTTTCCACTTTTTAGTTTTCAGTTTTTTTCTTCTTAATATTAATATTTGTTTTAGTTTTTTTAATATTTTTGTTTTTATTCTTTTATTTTTCTTCTCGTCTTCTTTTTTAACTTTCAGTTTTTTCATTTGTTAATTTTTCTTTTTTTTCTTTTTCTTCTTGTGCTTGTTCTTCTTTTGATTTCCATTCCTTTTACTACTTCTTTTAGTTTTTAGTTTTTTCTTCTTATTCTTATTCTTTAGTTTTCATTTCTTCTTTTTCTTGTTTTAATCTTTATTTGAGTTTTTTCAATTTTTTTGTTCTTTTATGTTTTGGTTCAAATTTTTCTTCATCTTAATTTTTGTTTTAGTTCGTAACTTTTTTGATTTATTTTTCTTCTTTTTCTTCTTGTATTTGTTTTCAATTTGAAAGTTTAGTCATGTTCTTCTTCTTCTTTTAGGTCTTGTAATCTATATCTTGTTCTTTTTTTTTTTGAATTTTGTTCTTTTTTTAGTTCATTTAATCCTCCTCTTCAGTTGATTTTCAGTTTGACTTATTTTAATTGTATTGTTTCAGTTCCTTAATGTTCTTCATTTATTCTTCAGTTTAATGTGTTAATATATTTTTTTTCTTTTCTTTCTCTTTTAGTTCCTTGTTTTAGTTTTTTCTAATCTTCCTTTTCTTCTTCTTTTTCTTCATCTTCAATTCTCTATTTTATGCTTTAGTTCATATTTCTTTAATAGTTAAATTTTATGGTTTAGTTGAAGTTTTTTTTGCTTTAGTTTGTATTCTTGTTGTTTTGTTTGCATTTTCTTCTTCTTAATTTCTTTTGAAATTTTGGTCTTATTATGTTTTTATTTTTATAATTTTCATCTATTATTTAGCTTTCTTTTTTTCTTCTTTTTTCTTCTAGGAATATTTGTTTTAGTTCTTTTAATCTTCTATTTTTCTTCTTTTGACTTTTTGTTATTCATCTTCTTCTTTTCCATCTTTTTTTATGTTCTTTTAATCTTTATCTTCTTATTCTTAATTTTTATTTTGTTTCTTTTAGTCTTTTTTTAAATATTTGATTTAGTTCTTTTAATCTCAATATTTTTTTCGTTCTTGATTTTTCAATTCTTATTCCTCTTCTTGATAATAATATTTGTTTTAATTCTTTTATTCTTCTCATTTTTTCTTTTAGTTTTCTTTTCTTCTTTATTTTTTAATTTTTAGTCTTTTTTATCTTTTAGTTTTCTGTTCTTTGTTTTCTTTTTCTTCTTGCTCTTGTTCTTCTTTTGATTTTTATTTTGTCTACTTCTTATGCTTTTAATTTTCTATTCTTTTTTTTCTTGTTCATCCTTTAGTTTTCATTTCTTTTCTTGCTTATCTTAATCCTTGTTTTGGTTTTTTTAAAATATTTTTGTTCTTTTTATGTTTTGGTTGTTGTTCTTTTTCATCTTAATTTTTATTTTAGTGTTTATTTTCTTTTATTTATTTTATTTCTTCTTCTATTAATTTGAAATTTTAATGTTTATTCTATTTCTTCTTCTTTTAGTTCTTCTTTTAATTCTTTTTTGTCTTGTTTTTTTCTTTAGTTTTGATTTCTTCTTCTTGTTTATTTTAATTCTTTTAATCTTCTTGTTTTTCTTCTTTTAGTTTTCTTTCTTCTTTTTTAAATTTTCAATTGTTTCATCTTGTAATTTTTGGTTCTTTTTTTCTTTTTTTTGTTTTTGTTCTTCGTTTGATTTTCTGTTCTTTTTGTTCTTGTTCATTCACTAGTTTTTATTTCTTCTTCATCTTTTTAATCTTTGTTTTGAAATTTTATATTTTTTGTTGTCTTATGTTTTGGTTCATATATTTTTCATCTTAATTTTTGTTTTAGTTCTTATCTACTTTTATTTTTTTCATCTTTTTCTTCTTCTATTTGTTTTTACTTCGAAAGTTTATTATTATTATTATTATTATTATTATTATTATTATTATTATTCTTATTCTTTTATTTCTTTGACTTCTTCTAGTTCTATTGTTTCAGTCTCTTAATGTTCTGCATTTATTTTTCAGTTTAATGTTTTAATGTATTTTTTTATTGTATTCTTATTCTAGTTCCTTGTTTTATTTCATGTAATTGTCTTCTTTTTCTTTCTCTTCTTCCTCTTCTTTAATTCTTTGTTTTATGTTTTAGTACATGTTCCTTTGGTAGTTAAATTTTATAGTTTTGTTCAAGCTTTTTACGTTTTAGTTTGTATTTTTATTTTTTTGTATTCATTTTCTTTTTGAGTTTTTTTTAATTTCGTGCTTATTTTGTTCTTATTTATTCTGTTTATCTTCTTAGAATTTTCATCTCGTTTTATCTTTCTTTTCTTTTTTTTCTTTTAAGAATCCTTATTTTAGTTCTTTTAACTTTTTTCTTCTTTGTTTTTTGATTTTCAGCTCTTTATCTTCTTCTTTTTAATTTTTTTTGTTCTTCTAATTTTCTATTTCTTAATATTTGTTTTAGCTTTTTTAATAATGTTTTTTAATTTCAGTTTTTCTTTTGCTTTTAATTTTTTAGTTCTCCTTCTTAATATTAATGTTTGTTTTAGTTCTTTCAATCCTCCTATTTTTATTCTTTTAGCTTTCTTTTCTTCTCTTTTCTAATTTTTGGTTATTCCAACTTTTAATTTTTCTTTCCTTTTTTCTTTTTCTATTGTCATTTCTAGTTTTTTTAAATTTTTAGTTCTTTTTCTTGTTTTTCCATTGGTTTTCATTTCTTGTTCTTGCTGTTCTTTTTATTCTTTGTTTTGGTTTTTAAATATTTTTCTTTTATTTTTTTGATTTTTGTTTTTCTTCCTCTTAATTTTCATTTTAGTTCTTATCTTATTTTGTTTCTTTTTCTTCTTATTCTTCTTGTGTTAATCTTTCAGTTTGAATGTTTATTTTTTTCTTCTTTTAGTTCTATTTTTTAGTTTATTGAATTTACTTGTTTTCTTTTTTGAATCTTGTTTTGTGTTTTAGTTTGTTTAAATTTCTTCCCTTAATTTTGTCTTTGGTTCCTTTAATTTTCTTTTTCTTAAGATTTGTTTTAGTTCTTTTAATAATCTCTTTGTTAATTTTAGTTTTTTTCGACGTTTAATCTTTCGGTTTATTTTCTTCTTCGTAATATTAATATCTTGTTTTAGTTTTCTTTTCTTCTTCATTTTTTAGTTTCAATTTTTTTCATTTTTTAAATTTTCTTGCTTCTATTTTTTCTATTCTTAGTATTGTTCTTCTTTTAATTTTCATTGCTTCTACTTTTTCTTTTTGTTCTTCCTTCAATTTTTTGTTCTTCTTCTTCTTAATATTTGTTTTGTTTTTTAAATCTTTTTATTGTTTTATGTTTTGGTTATTGTTCTTCTACGTCTTAATTTCTATTTTAGTGCTTATGTTCTTTTATTTCTCTTTCTTATTATTCTTCTTCTGTTAATTTTTAGTTCTAATGTTTAATCTTCTTATTCTTCTTTTAGTCCTTTGTTTTAATTTTTTTAATCTACATCTTCTTTTTCTTTTTGGAATCTTGTTTTCTATATTGGTTCATTTAATCTTCTTGTTCTTCTTCATTTGATTTTCAGTTGGGCCTCTTGTAGTTGTATTGTTTCAATTTCTTAATATTTTTCATTTATTTTTAAGTTTGATATTTTAGTTTATTCTGCTTTTTCATTTTCTTCTTGGTTTAGTTCTTCTAATATTCTTTTTCTTTTTCTTCTTCTTCTTTTTATTCTTCTTTTTCTTCTTCTTTAATTCTCTGTTTTATGTTTTAGTTTGTATTTCTTTAATGGTCGAATTTTATGGTCTATTTCAAGCTTTGATGTTTCAGCCTGTGTTTTTGATTTTTTGGTTTGCATTTACATCTTCTTATTTTTTTATTTTACTCTAATTATGTTCTTATTTATCATTTTTTTATAAATTTTATCTCTTGTTTTAATTTTTTCTTCTTCTTTTTTTATTAGTAATCTTTGTTTTAGTTTTTTTAACTTTTTTGTTCTTGTTCTTTTGATTTTTAGTTCACCTTCTTTTTTTATCTTTGTTTTAATTTTTTTAATCTTCTTCTTCTTCTCATTAGTTTTTGTTTTGGTTCTTTTATTCTTCTGATGCTTAATTTTTGCTTCAATTCTGTTAATTATTATTTTTTAATCAGAGTTTTTTTATTACTTTTTAATCTTTTTTGCTATGTTTTACTTCTTATTTTTCTTCATCTTAATTTTCACTATAGTTCTGAGTGGGAACAGTCTTTAGCAGTTGCTTTCTCAAATTCTCCGAAATTTCAACACAGGTAACACCAGCTCTCTCCAAGAAGGCTGCCAATAACAACAATTATGGCCTTGGGCAATAATTCCTGGAATGAGTAGTCCTCCTAACGACTTTATCAAACACAATAGTACATCTAGATACAATACTTGTTGGACAATGAAAACAATGCTTAAAACCAAAATCTCTAGTATTCACACCCTAATCTATCCCAAATTATGAATCCACCAGAGCCAAAATGCCCACACTTCCCACTCTTGCATCAACCCATTACAACACGTACCACAATAGCCACAACGGCAGAAGTAAAAGATACTCTCCACATAAGATGGCTTCTCCACCTTGAATTAGACAAAGAAAAAACAAGTTAGCAACTTATATACATAATAATCAGAAGTCAAAGTAAAAAATCAGCTTGTGGCTATCATTCTGAGAAGGTACAAGAAGGAATATCGGATGACATAAACTAATTGAATGGACTAGCATTTCACCTAATCTTTAATTTCTTAAGAAAAAAATAAACCTAATAAGCTTAGCAACAAAAGGACTTCCAAATTATGCAGCAAGATGTACTTTGATACCATCATGAAGTAAAAAGTAGAGATAGTTTTTTTAACCCAGATGTGACTTCTTCAAGAGAAAATAGTACACCCCCAACAGGAGCTCTGAAAGAAGCAGAAACCCCAGCAGCACATCCACACGTGACCTTTCTAATATTGGAGAGGGTCAGTAAAAACCAAGAGCAAGATCTGAGAATTATAAAATTTAGGCAGACTCGATTTGTCAATGTTGCATGGCAGACAAAATATGCTCAACATTAGGCTTTGCATTCATAGTAGAATTATCCAAGATAAAGACATAAAAATACATAAAAAACAGTAAGCATGTAGATTATCACCTGGTGTCCACTAACAAATCCTCGTGTCACAATTTTTGACTGCAGTAGATTCAACATGGATGCTTCTTTTATTTATTTTTCTTTTTTATAAAAAAAATTATAATGAAGAATAGCTTTTTTCAGATTTGCAACAAAAGTTCAACATTTTCAGAGGAAAGAATACTTTAGAACATTTCATGTGAGCAAGGTGCAATATCTCTTAAACATAAGCAAGTCCAGCACCAACAAATTCACAAGAGGTTCGAATACTCACAAGGTCTCGGAAATCCCGATCACTCTCAAAAATGTGCAGCCACTTAGAATTTAAATGATGCTTCATGGATCCACCCTGTGATGTCCAGAAGTGCAAGAACAAATAATTACACAAACAAATAAATCCTTTATAGATATCCCACCATGTGATGAGGACAATCGATAATGGCTAGAGAGAAAGCACAAGCTTGAGATAGTGAAAGAGCCCTTGATAATGCAATGAGGATGGCAGAATTCCTTCCAATAGGTATTGCTTGGAATAATCTCATGATAAAATGAATAACAAATTCTTGTTCTGAATTACCAGTTCACCACATGCCTTCAGACATGAAAAAATATGTTCTACATGAAAACTTAAGCAAGAATCAGAACCAAGTATCCAAATGAACGTGATTTCCTAGGTAGAAAGCCAACTAAGTTTCTCCCAATTCTTGTCATGTTTCTTTAAATGACCATCTGGCATCTGCAAATAGCTATAATGGTCTGGTATAATTTAGCACTATGATGTCTTGAATGAATTTTGGTTGTTAATAAACAAGCCTTCTTAAAAGAAAAGTAGCAAGGTTACTGTTTATTTTTTATCCTTTAAAATAGATATCTTCTATAAATGAGTTCAAATAGACCTGCTTTTCAAGAAAAATCACCAATCTTCGAAATAGTACATTTAAGTTACCTAACAAAGAAATAGAAGTTTGGGGGAATAGCCATCTACAAGAATAAGACCTACAAACTTATCCAACAAACCAACAAACCTATGCCATTTTGTTGTGGGTCAAACAGCCCATTTATTGTCAAATAACTTTAGTTGCCAAATTTATCTTTTGATAAAAGTAACATGTTAAGAGTTTAGAATTAGAAAAGAAAAGATTTATTTCATTCTGCTAACTATTGGGTAGAAGTTTTCTTTTTATATATATATATCATTACACATCAATCTCATGGAAGTCAGCAATGCTAAGCAAATCCTTATATATAAAGAGTTTAGCAGGCAGAAAAGTTGTACTTGTCCAACTAGGGAAGCTATACAAGAACCAATATGAACAAGAGGGCCGTCTTTCCCAAGTGCAAGCCCACCTCCAATAGAGCCAATGCTTCCAAATATCTAAAGATGAGCGAGCACGAAGGAAAGGTTGTGAACAAAGATCATAGCAATTAATATTAACACCAATTCAGAAGGTTGAAGATGAACCTTTCCAATCAATGTTCTGAACAGAAGGAATCCATGTGTATCAACCCCTGGATGGATATAAATAATATTTCCATCATAAGTATGGAGAAAATGTGATAGGTTTTGTAGTTAATTACTCCCTACCATTTAAATAGCTTTTGATCTCAGGGATATACCAGACCCTGCTGCTGCTCGAGCAAATTGAGTGACGATAAATACAGAAGAAAATGCCAATCCCAAATTATGTATTGCATATACCAAGAAACCATCAAAATATGAATGCTTTATAACAGAGAAAGTTTTCAACAGCTAGGTTTATGAAAATTGCAGCTAGTCCAGTGCCTGCAAGACACAAAAAAAACATAGTAACCAATCTAACCAACGATGTAAATGTCAAGTTATTGCAACATGCAACAATGAAGAATAATAGAGAGAATTTGTTAAAAAAGAGGCAGTCCAAAAAGATTGACTATTGATTATAACTGTGTCAATACAAATTTACAATGAAGAAAATAATACTAGAACAAACTAACTTAATCCTAACAATAAATCCCTAGTGCTAATCAAATTACGTGAAAACAATATTAAAAATCATGGTATCATAAAATTACATGACAAAGGATGTCCACATCAGCATTCCCCAATTATGATAATTGGAACTATGTGAATAAGATCTAAAAAGGTGGGTAGTATATTGAAGTAAACAATGGAGAAGTTGTGGTCAATACCAAGTTGTGCATCTATCGTGCTGGAATAAGAAGTGGCCAACAACTTTTTATGGTAAAACATGTAATAAATCATAATGGCATGAATTGGATGATAGAAGAGAAGTGAACATTTATTGCTTGGGAATTTCAAAACCCACAAGCTTAGAGAAGGAATGTGATGTTTGCATATATTATGTACAATGATTATCAAAATATCTGATCCCTGTCAGAGAGGCACATTCCATACTAAGATTTGGAGCCCATCTAGGGAAACTCATATCAAGCAATGGCCTTGCTTATGCACAAGTTTAATATCCACTTAAATTAATTGAACTTTCACTATACCACTGAGTTAATGCCGACCCATAGCAAATAGGGCATTTGAAGGTAAAATGAGATCAAAAGAAAATGTATGGGCTTCGTTTGATAAACAATGAGATTGTTATGAGTCACTTCAATGTCTCCATAAGCATCAGGAGAAGGGAGAAACTTAAAAACCCCTCAAGTTAGATCTCACATGTAGTTGAAAAGGTAGGAAAGTGCTCAGTGAAACTCTAGACTTGATTTTAACTAGATATTATTCAACACTAACTACAAAACATTGTCTTCAGAAGCCTGAAGGTATCTGATTCACATGGCCATGGCTCCAGATTGGATGACATCCTGTTTCAATAAGGTAAGGGTCAGAAGGCTCTGATGTCAAGACCAGTTACTTGATTGGGCCAGATAGGCTGCATTTTGCAGGAAATAGTACTGTTTCTCTAGCTAAAGTTGAAAATTTGCTGCTTTGTTTCCATTAGAAGATCATAATCAAGTCCTGGAGCTTGTAGGAAAGTTAACAAATTCTTGTATTTACTTATGGTTTTAACTTCTAGTCTAACTTATGGCATGTTTGATGTATGACAACTACATCTTTTTTCATAGTAAAATTAAAGATCAAGTCCAAGTTGAATTCCAACTTCAATTAGGATCCATCAAGATTCGTATAGCTACAGTCCGAAGGTCATATCTCCTATATTGATCCAAATTCAGCAAATAACTATCCATTGGAAAGCTGAGATCGATTCCTATAAGTCTCTTATTTATCATTTTGGATAATTCAGACTGTGTATTGATCAAAATTAGGATTTATTTATCAGTCCGAGTTAATAACAATCCTAACCCAATAAGGAATATGACTTATATATCTTTATTTAAGATATGTTAAGTAAAATTCTTAGTAGAGTCTAAGTCCTATTTTTAGTCTACACCAAGGGTGGTGATGAGCAAAACACCATTTCCTCTGTTAAGAACTCCTTGAATCCACAAGCAAAAGAGAAAATTCACTAAAATATAACTTTATTGAGAATAATAGTGGTTCCCCCATCCATAGGGCTGAAGGCCTATTTATTTATATAAATACCAGAAGTCCTATTTGAGTAGGTTTTTGGCTTTTCAAGTCTTAAACTGAATACAATTCAGCTTAAACCCATTAATTGAGTTGATAGAAGTCCTAAATAAGTTAACCTACGAAAATAAAATCCTAAATAATGATTCATCCTTCCCGAATCCTAAACTGAATAGGATTCAACTCAAAGTTAATCTTGGGTTGGTAGAATCCACGAATAAGACCTAATTGACTCATACTAGGAGAGACTCATGATATCATAATAAAGAGAATTTCAATAAACGAAGGTACTAAGTTAGATAAATCCTAAGTTAAATAAAAGAGTGAATCAGATCATTTGTCATGGACTTTTGACTTTTGAATTAGCTTCTTTTGATATTTCTGAACTTCCTTTTAGCGTCCTACATCAATGCCCCTTCTTGTAAAAAACTCGTTCTCGAGTTATTTTGTCATAACTTGCAGTCCTCAGGTGCATGGTAGTCAAAAAAATCTTGAATATTAAAAGTGTTTGAGATGTCTTTTATATTCTTCTTTATTATGACTATACATCATGATATCATCAAAGTAAACAATAACAAAATGACCAATGAAAGGTTTAAGTACCTAGTTCATCAATCGCATGAAGGTACTTGCTGTATTTGAGAGTCCAAAAGGCATAACAAGCCACTCATAAAGTCCTTCTTTTGTTTTGAAAGCTGTTTTTCATTCATCACCGGGTCTAATTCTGATTTGATGGTAGCCGTGTGTGAGCTCCCCGCGTGAGCTCCTGGTGCGAGATCCCCATGTTAGCTCACCCCACGTGAGCTCCCGATGCAAGCTCCCCACGGGAGCTGTTGCCCAGTGCGAGCTCTTCGCGCGAGCTCCCTGCGTGAGCTCACGCCCCATGCGAGCTCGCCCAGTGCTAGCTCCCCGCCCGAGCTCACCCAGGATGAGCACCCCGCTCGAGCGTGCCGCACACTAGCTCCCCGTGTGAGCTCGCCATGCGCGAGCTCCCTGTGCGAGCTCGCCCCATACGAGTATCGATTCATTTTGGGCAATCATGGTCCAAAGCTTCTTCTTCTGAAGAACCACCTCAGCGAAATTTTGATCATCACCACTCTAATGCATACAGACCAGAAGAATTATTAACTCAGAGTAATGCAGGAGATTTCTTAGTAAAATCTGATTTGAAGTTAGCCAAGGCAATCTTCATTACAGCAAAGCGAGCGAAGAGAGCAAACACTACATCAAATTTCTGTTATACTCTATTAACTCCAGATTTTACTAACTGAACTAGAAGCTCCAGCAAATATGATGCCTGAAAGAAATAATGGTCATACCTAGCTTAAACAATAATCCAAAGCCAAAATATGCTTTTATTGGAAGGGAAGAGGCAAGGGAAAAAAATAATAAAACTTGTGAATGAAATAGAATTCCTTATCATATGAATATAATATAAATATAATATGAATATAATTAAAAGTTAAAAATTAACAGAAGTAAATTTAACTTTTCATTAAAATATACTTCACACATACATAATTTATTAATTATAACATAATACAACTAATCATCATTATCATCATAACCATCATCAGTTGAGGTTGGAACATCTGGGCGTAGAATTACAAATTCAGTACTTGAATGATTCAAATGAGCATTTGTAGAGATACGAGCCAAAACAACTAACCTTTACATGGGGGTGAGACCGATACCATTTTTTTTTATTTTGCTTTCGGTGAAATGGTCATACATGCATATACGTGAACAGTACCATATATTAAAAATTCATGCACGTGAACAGAAATTGGCAGAGACCGGCGAGGGCGCGAGTGCGCCAACATGGGGGCTAGGCTAGCGAGGGCGCCGGAGCTAGGCTGGCGACAGTGCTAGCGCTGGTACAAGGCTGGCGCTAGCTCGTGGGAGTAGGGGCTAGGCCGGCGAGGGAGTGAGTGCGAGGCTGGCAACCGCGTGGGCGCCAGGCTGGTGAGCTCGCTCACGCAAGTGCGTGGGTGTGGGTGCCAGAGGCCGGCTCGAGGGTGCGGGCTAGGGCACGAAGCCAGCACGAGGGTGCAGGCACAACGCCGACTGCACGAGCTCCTGACATGAGCTCCCTGCATGAACTCTCACCCCATAAGCTCGTTGCACGAGCTCCCCGCGCAAGCTCGTCGGGCGAGCTTGCCCCGCGAGCTCCCTATGCGAGCTTGCCCTGCGTGAGCTCGCCCCGTGCTCACCCCCCGCATGAGCTCACTCCAAGAGCTCGCCATGCGAGCTCCATGCACGAGCTCACCGCTCGAGCTCACGGTGCGAGCTCGCACCGTGCGAGTTCGCCCCATGAGCTCCCCATGTGAGCTCGCACCGTGCGAGCTCGCCCCATGAGCTCCCCGCGCAAGCTTGCCTCGCGAGAGCTCGCCGCATGTGCTCCCAGCTCAAGCTCGCCCAACATGAGCTCCCCACCCGAGATCGCCAAGCGTGAGCTCCCCGCTTGAGCTTGTCGCGCGCTAGCTCGCCGTGCGCGAGCTCCCCGCACGAGATCGTCCCGCGAGCTCACCGCTTGAGCTCGTCGAGCGAGCTCCTAGCGCGAGCTCACCGAGCGAGTTCCGGGCACAAGCTCCCTGCGCGGGCTTGCCCCGCGTGAGCTCGCCCCACATGAGCTCCCCGAGTGAGCTCGCCCCGCCCGAGCTCACCGCTCGAGCTCGCCAAGTGAGCTCCCCGCATGTGCTCGCCCCGCACTTGCGCACCCGACACTTGCTGGCCTCACACAAGCTCCCCGCGCGAGCTCGCCGAGCTCGCCAGCCACTGCAAAACCCTAACCCTAAACCGAAACCAAATTATTAATTTGGTTTCGGCCGAGATTTAAAACGCTGGTCCAAACAAACTCTGAATCCTAATAACATCTTGAAATCTTTAAACACCCCAAAAACCAAAATCCTATGGGCCCATTTGGATACCTCAAATTACATTAGCACTACTTTTTTTTTTATTTTTTTATGAATTAAAAGTTGCGTGCAACCTCCTTCTATCATTAATGACAAAGCTCCCTATTAACTATAGAATCTCAAAGAAAGTGAGAGTGCGCACAACCCAAATTCTATAGAAAAATATTAAATATTTTTTTTCTTAGATATCCAAAATAGACCCTAGTAAATCATGACACTAAATCACTAAACCATGATACCGAAATTCCTAACAAATAAAAATAATGGTTCTACCACCATCCTAGTAAATTGTAGCTAAATTTAGATAAGATTTGCCATTCCATTTTCTCTATGCTCATCTCAAAATGCATAATAGTCAAGTATTGTACAAAAAAGCCCAAGGAAAATTTCAAATAAGCACTGATGCAATTTTCTTCTAGAAGACTTGCTAAACGTCGACTACACAAGAAAGCATTGACTACAATCTATAAGATCCAAGGAACCTGAAAGCTTTGGTGGTTGATGATCATTTTATCACCAAAACGAAAATTGGATTTCTTTTTATTCCCAGATATGGACTTTGAAAACTATATAGAATAGGAACAAATATTTAAGAATATAATGGTGCAAATATTCAGTTCAGAGTGAAAACTAGTTATTATAGAAATAATATAAGCAAGTTTCTGTTATTCAATAAATAACATAAGGTACTAAGCAGACGATAGCAGCAAACATGGATATATGATTAGGAGAAAAATTTCACAATAGAGCTAGTTATGCATGATCCTCACACATCATCAAAAGATCAATATATGGAGGAAAAACAACTTCCAAATACAATAATGTAGTCATGAAACGAAAATTTCGAAGCAAAGTCCTTAAGAAGCAATTTCATGCCAATGTTGGTTGCCTAGCTAATGTGAAACATAATAAAGTTTAGAAAATATATTCATTTTACAATAACAAAAGCTAAAATGGAGGTTCTAAAATACAAGATCAGATTCAAGGGAAAATCTCTTCATCTCTCTAAGATCATATAAACAACAATGACAAGTTTTAGACTTGAAACTCTACACTATACATACGGACCAAGTTCTAGAGAAATATGGTCCAAAATGCATGCCCGGGAATCCAAAAGTAGACCACCTGGACAATAACTTGGGTTAAAACTGGCCCAATAGTTCAGCCTAATTTAGACTTATACTCTAATAAGAAAAGGATGGATTAACATGAAGGTAGGCAAGGGATACAAAAAATAAGCACCAAAGCCATATATCCCAAGAAGTCGTGGCAACAAAAATCCCAAAAAAAACCTTATAATGGGTCCCAATCCACGATCATTAAATATCATGAAGAAAGAGAGCAGCAAACCCCTAAATTTTACATAGACGAATCCTTAAAAACTTGAAAATAGGAAAATGTGAGTACTCTTAAGTCTAAAGAACCTTGAATGGACAATGCACAGTGAAGAAAACAAAATGATGCAAAAGGAGTAGCACAATTTCAAAGGAATTAGATATCTTAGATCAAAGATAAGAAGAGGAGAAAAAAATGAGAAAAGCAACCATAATTCCACAATGGAGTCAACTAATAAGGAATCAAGAAAATCAATTCTAGCAAGAGAACAGTCTCAAAATAAGAGATCAATTATGGCAAATCCAAGATTCATTAAAAGCTTTCAAAAAAAGAGTAGTGAAGCCCTAATTACTACAGAGGTAAAAACATTCCTTTAAATCATGAAAAAAAATTCTAAAATAGAGAAAAAACACATTCCAAGATTAAACGACTTTGAATATGAAAAGACCCGCTGTAAAAAAACAAGTTGATCAAAAAAGACTAGCAAAATTCTGAAAAAAAATACATATATCGGAGAATGCAGATGAGTTGAAATTTAAACTAAATTAGCAGCTCTGAACACAATGGAAAGAAAAAAAGTTAAAAGTACATATTCAACATGCAAGAGAGGAAAATATTCTAAAACATATAGCTAACCATTTCAAACTCCCAAAATGGGTCATTTGCTGCTATGGACATGAAGGTCGAATTAGGTCCATGACGTTCATACTAATTAGCCCCATTGGCCCAATTAGGTCCTATAAGAAATTAGTTACGTTGAAATGATTCTAGAATTGAATCATTACAAATGTTAAGAGAAAATTGTTTGCATGTTTCATTGAATCATCACATGGTAAACACTATGACCTAAAAGCAAATTAAAGCAGACTTAATTAATAAACAAGCACTATTGAGAACTGGTTTCCTAGCTAATGCGGTTTTGATTTCTTGTATAGTTTTGGTTTTTGACTTATGATTTAGATGTGAAAAGTTGAATCCTCTTTTAGAGTAAGAACAAAAAAAGGCAGTATGATTAGCAAACAAGAACCATTGTGAGATACATGCGTAAAATACCAAAAAGGTACTAAACAGTCTGGAAGCAATGAGTATGGATACATACATGTTTAGGAGAAAAATAGCTGACAATAGACCCATTCAGATTGCAGTCTAATAATGACCTAATGAGAGAATGTCGACTAATAGATTTTTTTATGCCCAATAAGAGAAAATCAAGTTAATTTTTATATTTAAATATGTGGGTCTGTGTCCTGAACATTAAAAAAAGGTAGGGACAATTTGATTTACCAAAGAAACAGAAACAAGTATCGATTCATTTTGGGCAATCATGGTCCAAAGCTTCTTCTTCTGAAGAACCACCTCAGCGAAATTTTGATCATGACCACTCTACATGCATATAGACCAGAAGAATTATTAACTCAGAGTAATCCAGGAGATTTTTTAGTAAAACCTGCTTTGAAGTTAGCCAAGGCAATCTTCATTACAGCAAAGCGAGCAAAGAGAGCAAACACTACATCAAATTTCTGTTATACTCTATTTACTCCAGATTTTATTAACTGAACTAGAAGCTCCAGCAAATATGATGCCTGAAAGAAATAATGGTCATACCTAGCTTTAACAATAATCCAAAGCGAATATGCTTTTATTGGAAGAGAAGAGGCAAGGGAAAAAAAACAATAAAACTTGTGAATGAAATAGAATTCCTGCATATAACTCGAAGACATCAAAGGAGCCCTTTCTTACAGACTTCTCCATAAAACCTGTTGATTTGGAAGCCCAAGAAGCCAAAGCCAGTTAAAACTGCCAACATGACCTCCTTACTTCTTGTATTCAAGAGACATTTCAAAGTTAAGATGCATGGACAAATCAACAAACCAACAAGAAAAAAGATGTGACAAAAGCATATAACATAGGTCAAGAGCTAGCAACATATTGATGGGACCAACTGGGGCCTTCAACAGTTCCTGCAAAGCATATACCATTCCAACCCTCTGGGAAAGGAGTGTCAGTTTTCACACTGTGCCTGCTCACACAAAGACTTGGTAAGAAACAAATATGATGCACCATGCCAAGATCTCAACTCAGTCAAAAGCAAACAAAAGGGGTTTCAAACAATGGCATTACCTGCCAAAACAGCTTTTATTGAATTGAACATTAAAGATCAACATTAGGATTGCTGGACATTTGACTAGAACATCCTAAGATTGCTAAGGCTTTATTTTTCCTCTCTTCGTCAGCTTGTCGAGCTTGTGACAGGAAAACTGCTCTGAATTCGACTAGATGTTCACTCAAATCAAGATTGACTTATTTTACTATATTTGCAATAGATTCCAATACAAGTTCTGGATTGTGCTTCAACATTTTAATAGCAAATTTGACCAAATGTCTTCAAATCTTCATGACCTCATTGCACAAAGAATGGTTCAAAAGCTTTCCAAAGAACTTCTGAAGGATTTTCCATGTTATTCACAACTAATTTGTTACAAAGGTCAAGAAACGCTGACTGGATAGGGAAAATTAAAGAGTCAACTGAGGTATAAACAAGATGAAATTAGACTTTTGCACAAATAAAATACCAAATAGCAATTTTGTCCTCAAAATGATGCAAAAATAAGATACTTAAAAGATGAAAAAAAAATAGAGATGATTAGGAGAGAACAACTTTACCTTGTATTCTTGATATTGTAGTTGGAAGTCAGTAGAATTCTCATCAGCTTAGTGTTATATCTAATGGGCATCCTTGAATATTGAGCCCCTCAATATAGGCTTTAGAAATAATTGGAAACTGCATCAATAAAAAAAAAAGAAAAAAGGATAACAAGACTACGGAAAAAAATTGGAGACTGCCCTAACAGAGCTTTTTCATCCTTCTTGTGCAAGAAATTTGATCAAGCTTCAAGTGAAAGCCCCATAAAGAAAACCATATTTATCATTTGTATTTCCATTCCCAATCCATATCATTCAAAATCAAGAACAGATATCATTTGCAGGAGCCAAAGAAATTAAAAACAAAGAAATCCATACTTATAATTTTCAATTTTGCAACCATTTCATATGTTCGCAATAAAAAAAACAGATATCATCCATAGCATGCAAATCTAAACCATGAAAAATTTTGAGAACTATCTCCATAGCAAAAACAAAGAGGAATTGAAAGAACAAAACCAGAGAATTTGCAAGAAAAAGTGAAGAGATACCCATGAGTTTTTTCTAAATTTACAACCAACAAAATTGGCAAACCATTTGAGAATATAAAAGCAATGATCTAGGTGGCAATGCACGATAGTGTAACACATTAGTTGCTGCAAGGCCTATAAGAGAAACTTCACAGTGTTGGATGAATATACTTTCTCATGAATTTCCTCAATCAGTGCCCATTTCTTCAATCTAAAATGGAGAAATAGAACTTGTGAAGCTTTCTTCACTAATCGCCATCTGAGCTGATTCACAAACATTGAAAAATAGTTTGTTAATGCTACCCAATTTCCACCAAAAACAAGTGTGCTGTAACTGGATGATCCAATAGATCATTTGAATGGTTCACTAATTATAATCCCATCATACTATATAAATAGGATGAACAATGGTCCAACTAATATTTCAAAGAACTGTCTAAAATGACAGCCAAGAAACAATGCATACAATGGTCCAATTCCGAGTTAATTCTCATATGAGAACTAGCTCATAAAAAATACAAAAGAAAGAAATGTATTAGCGATTGAAAAAACCAACAATAAAAGAAGTGCACAAGAAAGAAAAGAAACAAATCACATTAAACGTCAATAGTTTTATATTCCCACACGTAGAAAAAAGCTCTCAAAACACATAAAACCAAGAAACCTTGTTCAAGACCACAAAAAAGTAAAGAAGCAAAAACAAAATGAAAAAAAAATCAAGAAAATATGCAGATGTCTTCAGAAATACAAGAAAAAGCTCACAGAACCCGAGGCTCAAGTCTTCCATTGAAATAACACAAAGAAACCCAAAAAACCGGAAACCCATTCCTCGTATTCGACAGATCAGAAACAAGCCCCAAAAGAACCCCCAAACAACCCAAATCCACTAACCCAACGAAGAAACACCGTTGTAAAACCCCAAAACAAATCAAGAATCGATTTCTTGAAACCCAAGAAAGTAAAGAGCCACCTGCTTGTATTGGAGCTCGATGGTGTAGGAAAGAAGCAAGGGAGTGATGTCGCTAGCGTCAGGCTCCGAGACGGAGATAATGATGGCCCTGGGGAGCTCGTCGAAGATCCAGGCGGCATCGGAGGCGGGGCACAAGGCGGCCGGCTCTGATGGCATCTTAACGTACGAGCACTGATCCAGCGACATCGAAGAGGTAGAGGGGAGTGCTCCAGCGACCCCCTCGCACTCGCCTCCCTCCTCTGGTGCTCCGGCGATCTCCGGGTTTCAGCTCGGGAGCGGTTGCTTATATTGGGTGGAAGAGGTGTCGTGCTTTGATTTGTTTTTTTGTTAAATCTGCATTGGCCTTTCGGGATCATTGAGCTTAAAGTCCTCGTGCAATTATATTTTTTCCCTGGGACATTTGTTAGGCTTTTGTTTAACTTTCGAGGGCATTTTCATCATTGCATACCAACGCCCGCCTAACTCCGCGGCTAGAGAAATGAATAAAATGCATATACGAATATCCTGTTTTTGGGTTCTTAGGATAATTCATGGATGCCGTCTTGATTGATTGCTTTATAATTACCTGCCAAATAGAAATCAAAAGAGATAACGTGACCCATCCAAATTTGCAATTTCTTATTGTCTCTCCACATGTTTAGTTGGATGAAAATTGTTGCGGAAATTTTACCTCCAAATTTAGGAGTAAAATAAAACCCAGAAAATTTATTGTTATCGAAATGCATTCTAAAAATCTTTAAATTAGTATTTTTATAATTTTATAATTTTTATATTTAAAATTTTTGATTTTCTCAAAAAATAAACACAGGGATTGATTTCAAAATTCGAATTTCATTTTCGCCCGAACCAGCGAACCCTGAAAAGAAAAGATGATTCTTTTGATGCAATCCCTTGTAAGGAAAGTGAACTAAAAAACAAGAAACAATCAAACAGATCAGATCAATAAACTATTGGTTTTCTCAATGCTTAGAGAAAAACTAGCAGGTCAGGGATTACTTATTAGTGCAGACTTGTTTTCTGAGGTAGAAGGACAAACATAAGTAATGCGTACAAGCAATTACCTCCGCTATAGAAGGTGAATTGAGATTGTACATGGCGACTGCCAAGTCACCACGAGCATGCATACTACATATGCATTGAATCAGATTAAATAACAAAGTTTGCTTGCTGTGTGCCTCAATCCCTGTAATATACAACTCAATATGATCTGTTACAATCTAATGTACCTGTAACCTTAGGGAACCGTTTGGAACGGAGTCATAGTCAAGGTCAAGATTTAAGGAAGGGGTAAAGTGTAAAATGCTAATACGATCAAGTAAATTTTGTTTGGTTACTGATCTGGCTAACATATGGTTAAAATTTTTTGTGGACAAAAATACCCTCCGTTGAGTACTGTTGATACAGTACTGTTCATCTTCCTCGCTGGCCGAGATCGCCCGCGGAGCTCGGCGGGCGAGCTTGAGCGCGGAGCTTGGCGGGCGAGCTTGAGGGCGGAGCTCGCAAGGGCAGTGATGGCAGAGACGGCGGTTGTGCGGTGGTGACGGAGACGGCGTCTCATGCATGGCAAGGAGAAGATTTTCATTTTTTGTGATAGAGAGCAGGAGGTGGTGGGTCGAGTGTAGGACGTTTGCATCGACTACGGTGAAGTATGTGTGTGCTGGAAGTGGATGGGGTAGTGATGGCGGAGATGGCGTCTATTGCACGGCGAGGAGAAAATTTTCATTTTTTGTGATATCTCCAAAGTTAGGATTTCGTTGTGTCAAGTATGTATGAATTTTGCAATTCCAGCAGAAATTGGGAAAGGAGTAGGTTTCATTTTTTAATTTAGATTTCTGACCTTTGCAGTGGGTTTGTCAAAACCTGGTATTGCAATATACCCAGCGCCTACCGGAGCATATCTCTCTTTCGAGAAGATCTTGCCAGAGCCTGACGAGAGAATAATTTCAACTAAAAAAAATCTCTTTCTCATAAAGCACGATTAAAATATGAAGCTTGCAGTTTCCCTACATAAACTCGATGATCGAAAATGACTTGGGTTTCTTGTTAATCTGAAATTAATTCCATCTTAACTTGTTTAGGCATCTCGACCGTGATTGGCCGGTCTCGTCCAATGATTTGGGGACATGTATGAAACAAGTTGCACGGTTTGGGATCTCAGGGTCGCGTCAAACTAGCTCCGAATTTGAATATATTTCTCGCAATTAGAACATTATCCCCAGGTCCAAAGTCGGTCGGATTTCTTTGTCCCAGCGTGACCAGATGCAATGCACGCCTCCTGTGGGCTCGTCCCCGTGCAAATTGGCTAAGGACCGGCTCTCCGCACCCTAATCGGGGTGCAATCCAAAGAGGAAGGCAAAAAATATGTTTCCTACTTATTTATTTATTTAGACGACCTTCTCAAAAATATATAACAAAAAATTTCCTAACAAAATTTAATTGCGGGAATGTTTAATGATTAATAGGATTAGAAAGAAATCAATGATTATTTAATTATTTAATTGTCGATTATTTTTTTTCTAAATAATATTTAAGCATTGGTCAAAATAAGGATAACTAACGACTGGGACGAGAGGAGACAGAGGGAAAAGGAAGGCTCAAATCATGAAAATGGGGTGAAGGGATTCCAGTGTAGGACTAAAGAGACGGGAGCACAATTGATTGGGATAAGTTTTTTTTAGGGTTCTTTTGGGTGGCATTTCTTTTTCCTGTTTGCTTTGGAAGGAGAGACGAGAGCTCGCTGACACACGTCGGTGGACTCGGGATTCTCATTTAACTAGTTGGTGGAGCTGATGCACACTCCTCCATGGTGGGTGTCACTCTGCAGCGAGAAGAGAGCAGCAGCAGCAGCAGGAGATTGCGAGACTCGGGAGTTTTGTAAGTGTTCCTCTGCTTGTGCGTGTAATCCTTTTATGTTGAGTAATAAAAGGTTGGCAAAGGTTGCTGTTATCTTGCTTTCTCCCTATTCTACTTCCGTGTGGGTTGGTGTGCGAGTTCGGCGGACTAAGGTTGGTGAACCTTAGTGCCATCACAGGCAAAAATTTCAGGGTAGGAATTTGACCCCGTGACAGTGGGGGACTTGCCCATTTCTCGCATGTACCTCATGGTGCCCCCCCCCTTAAATATCATCAAATAATGATTTTTTATTTTTGGTGGTTGATCACATCACAAATTATTGTTTAAACCATCTTTTGTATCTGTCATTCAGTATACTAAGCTTCTGCTTGGAAGATTTCATGGCAAAAAACCTCTTGTAAGTGATAGTGTCTCTTGCATTTCACAGCACAGCAGCTTATACATTAGAGAAAAGGAGACTCCAAACACTACAACAATAATTAACGACGCTAATTAACAGGAAACAGCGAGTATTGTCTGAAAAACACAATATACATTATTGTCAGGTACATATAATAATTTTAAAAGACACCGGAAACAGTGAGTACTGTCTCTAAAATTCTGGGTTCAAAATAAAGCATCAGCGAGTACTTCTTCGGCTACACGTGCGACTGCTTCGCGGTGCAAAAATACAACATTATTCTCTGCAAGAAAATAAAAGGTGAAAAAATTATTAACATGATGTTAGAAAAATTAAAAGTTAACTATCACTTACGCTTTCCACAGAGCTACAGTTATTTCGTTCCGAAGTATTTCCCCATATCACACTTCACGTTGCGATATACGGATGTTGGGTTCAGATGTTTCATCGTGTACTCCCGAAAATTCTCCAGTGCTATCATGAACCCCTTCGTTAGGCTTGTAGTCGTAAAACAGCTGGTCCTCACCGTAATTCCTGCGTATAAAATTATGTAACACAGCACAAGCCACCACTATAGCACATTATGTTTCATACGGATATGGTTGCATTTTGTGTAATATTTGAAACCGCTGCTTAAATATGGCAAATGTCCTCTCCACACAATTTCTCAAATTGGCGTGCATGTGATTAAATTTGTCCTTCGGATTTCGATATTGGACTCGACCTTGACCAAACCGTCCAATGTGGTACCGCTCATTTCAAAATGGTGTGAGAAATTTGTTAGTATTGGCATACCCCACCAGATAGTATTTACCTAAAATAAACTATGATTATCATTACGACCATTATCATTAGTCTTTAAAGAAAAAGAAAATGATGACTTTCACCTTCGGGGACGAAGAAATCGCCTCGGTTTAAAGAATCTCGTAAGATGCATGCGTCTGCTGCAGATCCCTCCCAACCGCTACAAATATACAAAAATTTCATATCAAAAGAGACAACCGCCATAACATTTTGCGTAAGAAACCCATGTCGGTCTCGAAATGGAAGTTGCATTTCTCGACTCACAATCGCCGGTATATCATCTATAGCCCCGAGTGCATCCTACAAAGAAACACATAACATGTTAGAATATGTGTTGGCATTAATGAGAGAAGATTGTAGAAACTTATCTCACCTTGAAAATGAGTACGCTCCTCCTCGATTAAGAATTGCAGGACGAACTGGAGCATCATGAGGCGGTAATTGTATATAATCATTTTTAGAGACATAATACCTTCCAAGACTTTATGAAAGTACCTGATCATAGTCTCCACAGAGTGTTGAAATGCCAGCTGCAAATCTCTGTTAGATGCTCCACGAGCAATGGAGTAAAAAAAAATCCCTACTTGTAATTCAGCTGATACATGGGCTGTAGTCACGATACTTTCCCGCTCAACAAGTATTCTAGTGAGCAGTAGAAACACTTGCGGCACAAGTCTAAAGGTCCAAAAAAAATGAGTTTCATTACCCAGTAAGTCGTACATAAACTCCATCCCAGTAAAAGGTCGATTATTCAGTGGACGGGGTGGTCTTCTCGCTGAGCTTGAGGAGTCTTGAAAATAAGTCAAAATGTCATCTTCGTATTGCAACTCTACTTCTTCCTCTATATCATCAACAATGTCATTGTAATTAGACATATTGGTGTTACAAAGAAGAATGAACTTGTGTTATAGCATCAGCAATAAGGTTATTCTATATATAGAAATCGACCTGAGTCGTCAGGGTGCTAAATCTTGACCGATTGATCCGACGGGTCGTCCTGACGTTACAGAGATGAACTGTTGACGTCAAAGTGATAAATCTTATCCGATTGATCAGACGGGTCGTCCTGACATTACAGAGATGAACTGTTAATGTCCGAGTGATAAATCTTGTCTGATTGTTCAGACGTGTTGTCCTGATGTTACAGAGATGAACTGTTGATGTCAGAGTGATAAATCTTATCTGATTGATCAAACGTGTTGTCCTGACATTACAGAGATGAACTATTGACGTCAGAGTGCTAAATCTTTTCCGATTGATCGGACGGGTCGTCCTGACGTTACAGAGATGAACTGTTGATGTCAGAGTGATAAATGTTATCCGATTGATCGGATGTGTCATCCTGACGTTACAGAGATGAACGGTTGACGTCAGAGTGCTAAATCTTGTCCGATTGATCAGACAGATCGTCCTGACGTTATAGAGATGAACTGTTGACGTCATAGTGATAAATCTTGTCCAATTGATCGGACGGGTCGTCCTAACGTTACAGAGATGAACTATTGACGTCAGAGCGATAAATCTAATTTAAACAGAGATAAACTGTTTACGTCAGAACTATTGATTTGCGCCGATATGTAGACCATCGAGCGTACAATTTTGTCATTGCCCTTGCGGGATTGACAACCTAATTTTCTTCCCGTTATTGCTCCCAAGTAATATAAACGAGGCAATTGTGGATGTTGGGCAAAGGAATGTGTGAGCCTCTTGATTTGAAATGGGCTTGGAGCCGTCTCTGACCAAAGTATATCACAATTGAGATATCACAAAATTTTGCATTTTTTTTCCAAACTATATATTGGCAAATTATTTGGACTGAGGTTCCCTTTTTTAAAAAAAATATTTGAAATTAATTTACAATTCATAAATTTGGGATTAACGAGTCGCTATAAATCTTAATAAAATTGCGTTTGGGAACGGAGTCGTCCCATAAGACGCCTCTATGGGTCCGATTGCACCCGTCAGCCGATCAATCGGCAGCAGATCTCGAACATCGAGCGGTCTGAGTCGTCCAAAATCTCGATCAAAAGATTACCCCACCTGTTTCGCGGGTACATCCGGAAAACTCTATTTTCGGATCTCTCGGCCCCACTCGCTCGTCCTTGCCTGTTCTTATGATCCCGTACATCGTCTTTTTTCACAACTATCGTACTCCTGCAGTCTTGCGCTGCCACGTGGTAACCTCTACGGAATTGCAGCCTGGGACAGCTGTGAAAGGAATTCGAGGCAAAACAACTGCTGCCGCTGTCCGCGGCTACATCTTTTGGCGGGAGAAGCCGGACTTCTTCATGGGGTTTTGAAAAAGTTTTCTTCGCTGTTGCTCACTTTCCACCGCCGGGGATTTTGGCGGGAAACTGAGGCCCCATGGCTCCTCTCATGGCGGGAAAAAGACCCGGCGCCGCGTGATCCACGCCTCTTCCCGCCAAGCATTCACACGTTTCCCGCTTCAGAGAGACAGAACACTGAGTGTCACATTCGTTGCCTAATTCCCAACAATACTGGAGGGACGGGCGGCTTATAAAATCTCTGCAAAATGAAACAAAATTCATCTATTTTGACAATCCATTCCATTCAGTGAACCTCAGTTTTCATTTGTCACGTGCTTTTCTTAATTTAAATTCATAAAAAATGAAGTATTCAAATGGAGACAATGAAATAAAAACAAAACACTCGTGATTCCAAAACCTAGTGCAGTAGTATCTTATAAATTGAATCCACCATTAAATTTTGTTTCATTTTCAATTAAAATATTATTTATCTTTTTACGGATGATTTCGATAGAAGAAAGGGCGGTTCCAATTAAATCAAAATTTTTTTATAATTTTAAATTTTAAAATTTAACCAATATCGAATTTTATAATTAAATAAAAATATAATTATTATTTTAAATTTATATAGTCAATAAAATAAATATAAAATTTCGACATTTTAAATTAATATATCTTAAAATAAATATATTTATCAAATTTTTTTAATTTAAAATTTTCTGAATTTTTAAATTTTAAAAAATAAATCTAACTAACTGAACAAATTTTATGGATTGCACTTGTGTATGAGCGACGAGGACACGTGGCGACATATCACGAGCGAGATGCATGGTCCAATTACTCATGTCATTGTGTAATTAGCCCAATTCCTCGTGTGCGTACTCAAATACATAACTATCATCTTATTATCTAATATTGTCCTAACTCAAATACATAATTTCTTTGTAATACTAAAAGTTATATTGAAAAAAAATGATAATGCCAATTTTCAATACTACCAGATGCTACCACGAAGCATAATCGACGGATTAATGATCCTTAATTTCCGAATTAGATACTAAAGGAAAAAATATTTATTCGATTCTTATTCTCTTTCGTGCATGCTCCTATTCGATTAAATTATTTATTGATTTTTAGATTACTTGCAAAGGAGTCGCAAAATCTGGAGTTCAAAATAAAGTACCCTTTCCTAATTTCCCTATTCACAGGGGGTAACATGCAAAAGAAAATCTGCATATTCTAGAGAATATTCTACCTCTCAGACCGACACGCATGGCGCGGCAGTGGCAGGGGGACACCGACAACCCACATGGCTCACAGACAGAAAAACAGTGAAGAAACAGACAGAAGATAAACAAGATTTTTTCATAGATTTTTTCCACAACAAAACAATTGACAACTCATTCCCAAACTGGACTCAACTGGTCTTCCAATATTTTTCCAAAAAAAAGAAAAAAACACTCCAAATAAAATTAATAATCATAAACATTGATAGAATATTTTAGGTCACATGATGGACCAGGAGTTTGGGCTCTCATCGCTGAACATGTTGCCCATCTGGTCCTCCTGCCGGCCCGGCTGGCCGGAGACGCCGGAGACGTTCCTCACGAACCCTGGTGGAGCCTTCTTGTCGTAGGCCTGGAGTATGCTTGGAGCCACACGGTGATATCGTACTAACAAAAATTAATACAACCTAAGCATCAGCTAGCATAAAATATGTTAATTAAATTGTACAGCATGTGATATACTACACAAACCCATGTGATATCAGCATGTGATATAGTACAAAAATCCATGTTTCACAGTCACAAATCAGACAAGCATAGTTTCACCTCTATTACAATTCATCACAGAAGCACAACCTCAATCACAAATGACACAATGTCATATTCAAAATTGGGAAGCACACAGCTCCTTGACCTGGATCATGGACTCCATGAAATTTGATCCTGAAACTGGCCGCAGCAATGCATACTTCCTATGGAGGGTTATGCTTCTGTCAAGACCTTCCTTTCCTTCTTGTCCTTCCCTTGATTAACACCAGCCTTGCTTGCCTTTACTGCTGCATTTCCTTTCTTGCTCTTCACCTATAAACAATTAAAAACTTGGATACGAAGCTTATACAAGACAGAAACGGATAATGCAGCTCAAATTAAAAGTCCATTTGCAGAAAATTGCAATTAAGACCTACTGCTACGATCATCCCATCATATGACAGCCTATTCGGAGTTATCCGAGATTTGAGGCCACGACAGACGAGATTTACATAACTGTGCCTTACTCTGGTTTATATCATATTCTTCTACTCGCCTCTCAGCCCATAATTTCAGCCCAACCGAATCCTCCTCTAGCAGAAAATATTTCTGATTATGTCTTTCTTTCAGACATTTAGCACATTTAAACCTGTCTGCAGCGTTAATAAAAGTAAGATTGAACAACTTGGCCATGCACTTGTCAAACGTCTCACTTGCAACAACTCTTTCACTATACTTTTTGTCCATAACCTGCATCCACTTGTCCAAAGACTCCGGAGTCGCAGTTCGGCAAGAATTGCTTGCAGTACTTTTCTGGAACTCTCCACTACGTCTCCTGTTATTTCTTCCACTGCTATGATCAAATCCTTCATAAGAGCGTTTCCCACGTGTCACAGAAGTACGGTTCTCATCAGGAAATAACCTCCGAGTGAGACTATTGTATGGATCGTCGTCAGCCTCAGTGTTGTTTTGCATCGCTGGTGAGGCGGTCGAATCCGATCCCTCTTCTACTGTAGGTGGCTCTGAAGGTGCACTTCTCGATGATAGCATCCACCTTCCTGTCGCAATTGAGCTCTTCACCATTAGTTCTACATCAAAAAACTGAGAAAACCCAATGATCCAAGCATTTTCGTATTGTGGGTTGTGCTGCCAAAAGGAAAAAGTGTTAGACATAAAATTAGGGTTTGTATTCCGAAAATTACAACGTAAAATGTAAAACATACCATAAAGAAATCTCTCATTACTCCCGGATCTCCTACTGTTGGCCTATGCATGTCATAATCCCACGTCCATCCGCTCTTGTTCTTCATAAACTGGAATTCATTGTCCTTCAGTCTCTTCCATCTGTACTCAATTGCTCTGCATCTCGTACCACGGTAGATAATTCATTTAATTTCTGCACAACTTTATTCCAAGATTGCTTTCTGAAATTACCACCCTTGTTCCTTCCATCAACATGTTCCTCCAGTAGCAACCGAACAAGTAAAGTGTCCTCAGCAATGGTCCAATTTGGAGCGCATCCAGCCTTATTAGAAGACTGACCAGCTTGCTGAGTTGATTTTCCCTTTCCTTGTGTTCGAGGACTTCATCAAACTGGTGGATTGTGAGCATCCATTACTGTAGTAAAATCTGAACAAGTAAATATGCGAAACATGAAAGCATGTTTAACAGTGATTTGCAAGAAAACCTAAATCAAGCTTTATATAAGAAGATTCCACATTTAGTCAAGTATTCATCCATAAATTAAGTTAATGATAGTTGTTATAGTTGTATCTTGGCATGTGTAAAAGCCCTTCACAACAGTTTGCTACATCAACCAAAACTCTGAAAAATCCACAACCTAGCTCACAATGCTGGTTCTAAAGAGAAATGACAAGGCTTCATTATATTGTGTCCATTGTCATCA
The DNA here is from genome assembly GCA_005019695.1 of Trichopus zeylanicus subsp. travancoricus. Taxonomy (NCBI): domain Eukaryota; kingdom Viridiplantae; phylum Streptophyta; class Magnoliopsida; order Dioscoreales; family Dioscoreaceae; genus Trichopus; species Trichopus zeylanicus. The sequence continues at coordinate 254,501 of RXID01014623.1, read as the reverse complement.
AAATGAGAGGTTAGCTGCAGAAGTTGTGAAGCAGCAACAAGCTTCACTACAGTCTGCAGATTACACGATACAGGATTCCTCTGCCAAAATGGACATATGTTAAACCCAAATGTTGCAGTTTCAACTTAGGAGACAATCAAAACATAACCTAATGAGATTTGACAAACATGATGCACATACAGTACCTACATTACCACCACTCCTTGTGTTCCATTTTGGTCTAAGCTACATTCTTCTTCTGGTTTGATCAAACAGACAAAAATAAAAAGTCAAGTAATAGTCATAACAAATAAGATATTATTCTTAAATATCTTATCATGAATATAGAATAGGTTATACTAGCTCTAATTTTCCATTTTCATTAGATGCTGGTGAGGCAGTATGAGTATGTGAAAATCAGCTACTTGCTATTGTTGCTATTGTTACGAAAATCACTTGATTGAATGCAAGTTAATAAGCAACTAAAAATTTAAAATATTTTTTTCTCCTAATGCTGTAGATTTTAGGTTCCTACCTACATGACAAAATTATTGGAATAAGCGTGATCCATATGAAAGATAAAAAGATTGAGAAGAACCACTTAATTAATTATATGTCATCGGCGGGGAAGGAGGAGACTCGTGCGGCATCTGCTGCGTCGTCTGCGGAGAAGGAGGAGACTCGTGCAGTGAGCTGCATCATCGGCGGGGAAGGAGGAGACTCGTGCGCCGACTGCTGTGTCGTCGACGGGGAAGGGGGAGACTCGTGCGGCGTCTGCTGCGTCGGCGACGGGGAAAGAGGGCGGTGTTTGCCTTGTCGGCGGCGGGGAAGGAGGGCGGCGTCTGCTGCGAGCGGTAGCGTCCGCGCGGGGGCCGGGGGGGAAGGTTCGGTGCGTCTGCTGCGGGTGGCGACGTCCGAGTTGGGGGGTGAGGGGGGGGGGGGGGGGGCGTGGGGCTTAAATAGTTAGGGTTTCACAATCACGTGATCTAAGCCGTTGGATTGAAATCCGACGGTTCAGATTAAGTAAGGGTATTTTAGTCAAAACCTGGTGTAAATTTAAATGAATAAACTAATATTAGTGCAGTCAAATTTTTGGTGTTTGGAAGATAATCGGGTCAGGACGGGGTCAGCCTAGCCCTGACCCCGTTCCAAACGGCACTTAGTTGATTGCCCAGTTTCGACACAGGCAGCAAACTTTGGCATGGGAAGACATATAATCCTCGAACCTGGAGCCACTAATAGCTGCTATCTTTATTGATTCACTAAACAAATATTGGTTTGAAACAACTCTATTAATTAGCTATACAGGATGCCTGTACGCACCTAGATCCATAAGGAGACTGACAAGCAGCAACTATATTAATCTTTGTTGCATCCATATTGTTGTGAGAAGCAAGCAACCCTGCAATTTCCACCATTTCTCCTTAGAATTTGGTGCAATCTAGATCAAAATGCATAGGTTAACACAGGTGTAAACTGGCTGGGATCAGGAAGAGTCAGACCTTGACCCAAATCAAAATGCATATGAAGACCTTTACCCATTATTATGTATTTAGTTTTTTAGCTAAAAAATCTTAGTATGGCCTTTCAGACCAGCCGAGATTATTAACAGCCCTACCTCTAAAGGCAAATTAAAATAATAAACCAAGAAAATATTTTATACTGAAAGACCTTGTTATTTCTATGATCAACTACCTAAAGCATAACAATTGTGCATTGCACTTGAATGAATGAAAATAATTTATAAGTAACATTTCAAAAATCCTAAATTTTGGCTAAATACACTTCAATCCAAAGTAGATTGACAATGCCCTCCAATCATATCAAAAATTACATGAATAACATTCCTATCGTCTTGCTCTGCAGTGTTAACTATAAAGGAGAAACATTTCTACTCTAGATAATTAGAATAAATAATTAAAAAAATATTTCTTTATTTCATTATTAACTCTAAAAGGAGTGCTTATTGCAGGTGTTGTAGCTGTTTAAACATTAGTTATTGATAAGTGAAAGGAATAGGCCTTGACAAAATTGAATTTTCTAAACTCTATTCGTGTGTAAGATGACTCAAAATAGACAAAAGTCAAAAAGAACACCCCTAAAATCCCAACTACAATTGAGTTGAATCATAGAGAACCAACTATCCAGTATTAAAAAAATCTCAACTCAAACGGACAACTACAGTACAAGGCCATAGAGGACAACCAGTCAATATCATTAGGGGAGAATATGGCCTAATGCACACTTCCCAATAGTCCTTATAAACACAATTTGGAGTATCTCAGGACAAAGAACTTCTAGTATAAAAAATATAATACCATCTTAATTATTTCATTCCTGAGCAACAAATTCTTAAAGAACAACTCATCATATAGAAATCAAAATGACCTCACAAAGGTGAATATTCATCCAGCTATGACAATTTTGCCAAGACCAAAACCACAAAAAAGACAAATCATTATAGTTGATAAAATAAATTGAGGATAACCGAGAGCCACAGGTAGAACTCTGTTCCAGGGATAGTTATTTCCATTTTAAGCCTACCAAAAAACACTGACTGACCACCAATTAGGGGTGAGCAAAACCGGTTAATCGGACCGGTTTTGCTCATTTGAGAACCGGAATCGGAACCGGAACCGTACCGGTTTGGATGAAGAACCGGTTTTCCGGTTCCAGTTCTAAACCGGTTCTAAAATCGGTTAACCGGATCTCCGGCGACACGACGACCGGCGAGGGCGAGGCGGCGTCGCTGTGAGCGCGGGGGCAAGCGCGGGGGCGAGGCGGCGTCACTGCGAGCTTGGGGGCGAGGGCGAGGCAGTGTCGGCGCGTTGCTGCGAGCTCGGGGGCGAGGCGAGGGCGAGGCCGAGGCGGCGTCGGCGCGTTGCTGCGAGCTCGGGGGCGAGGCGAGGGCGAGGCCGAGGCGGTGTTGGCGCGTTGCTGCGAGCTCGGGGGCGAGGCGAGGGCGAGGGCGAGGCCGAGGTCGAGGGTGAGGCCGAGGTTGAGGCCGAGGTCGAGGGTGAGGCCGAGGTCGAGGCCGAGGCCGAGGCGGCGGCGTCGGCGCGTTGTTGCGAGCGTAGGGTCGAGGCGAGGGCGAGGCTGAGACGGCGGCAACGGCGCGTTGCTGCGAGCGCAGGGGCGAGGTGAGGGCGAGGCGAGGCCGAGGCGCGGAGGCGGCGCAAGGGTTAGGGTTGGGGTTAAGGTTAGGGTTTTATATATAAAGAGGAAAACCGGTACGGTTCCGGTTAACTGGTTTTTCAGAGAACGAATAACCGGAACCGGAACCGGAAAACTGGTTCTGTGAAATTTCAGAACCGGAACCGTACCGATTTGCACTGATAACCGATTTTTCGGTACGGTTCTAATAGGTATGGTTCGGTTAACCGGTTTTCCGGTTTTTTTTGCTCACCCCTACCACCAATCCTATTTATGGAGGAAAAAAGTAATGAGTTTACATAATGACACTAGAGCTATACAAGAATAAAACTGTCTACTGCTATGTTGCTCTCATGAAGACATGAACCTTATCATTTCTAGTTGCCCTAATTTTTCTAATGTCCTAGCAAAGGTTTCCATCTTTCTCGCACAGGAAAGTTTAATATACTTTAGAAGAAAACACCAAATCATTCAAGATCAAGAACAGAGATCATTCATAATCATAGCAGCCAAAGAAATCTACAGAAAATTGCAAAACACCACAGATAAACCCATTCTAATAATTTATAACTCTGCACCCATTTTATTCATATTCAAGAATAGAGATCACCCGTAGCGCCCACAATGAAACATTTCAAGAACAATCTCAATAGCAAAAAAAACTAAGAATTGAGAGAACAAAAACCCTAGAATTCGCAAGAAATTGACAAGAAACCCATAATTATCATGCCCAGCTCCAGAGAAAAGATTCAGGAAAAAAAAGAAATGGAAAGCATTAAAAGAAGCGTTCCATAGTTATCATTCGCTATGTCGCACCCATTCCGAAGGTAACCAATGGGAAATTTCAAGAACTATCCCAATAGCAACAAAACCAAGAAGTGAGAGAATTCACAAGAGTTCTTCCCTCCTCCTTGATTCAAGAATTGGTCCCCAATCCTGTGATCCAAGGAAAAAGCATCAAGAATGAATTCGTTCCATAAACTAAAACAAACAGATCCCAACACACCCTATCTTTCTACATACCACATAAGATGATGAAGGAGATCGAAAAGGAGGAGATTGGGGTGAAGACAAGGGACTGGCTTCAAGAAGCAAGCAACCCAGCCATTTTTGACATCTCTACTGCTAAGTTGCAGCTGTGATCTAGGACTTCTTGAGTTCCTCTCTCTTGAGACTCCGATATGTTGGGGCCAGAGTTTGAAAGATCGAGGATCTGGACCCCGACTCTGACCGAACATAACAGCACAAAAATTCTTGTTCACATATACTCGTCGGGGAATTTATCCTGATAAATTTAAAATAAAATTTTACACTATTAGAACAATTTTTAAAATTACAGTTAATAAAATATATACTTAAAAAATTTACAGAATCATGTGAAAAATATTAAAAGGATTTTTACTTGGATAGTCCTGTATATCTCTAAGATTTCATATATATGTAAAGTTATAATTACTATTACATATGATTAGTTTTTGTCAAAGAATTAGGTAAACACTTTTCATTTGGCATAATGCTACTGCTGAGTGAGCTCGTCTTCGTTCTACTTAGACAAATCAGTGTTAACCTAGCGATTACCTGGTCTTAAACATGATTTGACGTCCTAAACTCTAATTTAATCTCAAATTGACTGCCATATCTCACTATCATGCCCTAAAAAAGAGATCGAAACAAGCGTTTCATTTCCATAATTTGCACCGAACTACAATGCCGAATGCTCAGCAGATGTTTCAGGCTGAACAAGCCCGTGGGGAGGCCATAGCGAGTCTACCATGACTGTAGATTTGTGCACTCGAGAGAGTCTTGATGCAATCTCAACCTAAAAAAATTGAAGAATACATTATATTATACTCGATATATATATATATATATATATAATTCAATGAAAAGAACCTCTCAAAGTAGAAAATAATAGTATGCTCATAGATAAATCTCAACACTTTATTGGATCACTGAAGAGCAAAGATGATTCGCTGGAGAGGAAGAGGATCACTCACCCACTCACCCGAGAATTTCTATGTGATGTTTTCTCATGATTCCATCAGCATTGTTTTCAAATGTATGTTGAGAGGAGCAGTTGACTTTTCTTGCAGGCTTGTGTAGGAATCTTGGTTTTACTTTAACATGATGTATTTTGAATATGAGGTCTAGAACGGCAACTGGGATGGGGTTGAACGGTATCTCTCCGGCTTCACCAAGGTTAATGATAATCGGTATTCAACGAAAATCTACTTTGTGATCTGCAAGCAAAAGTACGGTGAGGCATTGGATAAGTAGGAATCAAATATTTTTAACTTTCCTTTGTCTAGTTTATTCCTTGTGGGAGAACACAATTTTATGGAATTTGAATTTCCAAGGGTGATCAGGCGAAAGCTGTTGATGTCCTTGCGAGGGATTTATAGGTCTTCGCCACATTCAATAAGGATCTCTTCTAGGAACTTACCCAGTTGTTAACATTGGAGAACTTCATGTATGATTAGCCTAAAATCTCATATTCACTCTTGACGAATAAATGGTGGCACTTTCTTCAGAAAAAAAGCAGATTGCGAATAATAATTGCATTTGTTGTTATAGAGAAAATGAGCGACTCTCAAAATATGGTGATACAAATTCAGCACGGGCAATCATGCTGATTGAGCTCAATGAGCTCATTGAAGCAAACCCTTTGTTCCATGACAAGTTGCAGTTTCCTGCCCTTAAGAATTCAAGGTTACGCTATCTTATTAATCAAAGGTAGTGAATCATAATTTCATGTGTTTCATACTACATCATTTCTCAAATACATTATTGTGGTATGCATATCTTTTTGTTTTTCACATATTGGAGATGCTAATAGGTAGTTTAGCTATTCAACTTATTGAAATTTCATGTGCATTTCTCGAAATAACGTACTGGAGGGATTTACTGTGGTATATTGATTAATACTTAGAATTATATTTTCAGCAGATGGTATTTACTGTTGATCCATGAGTTTAAGTTGTTTCTTTGGTGTGTTTGGGAGTGAGAAGAATATTGTTTAAGGACCTAGAGTTTATTGATGTTGTGCCTGCTAGTTAACTTTGCTCAGGAATCTATGCAACAAACTGCTCGTTTTATGCATTCCTAGCTTCACTTGCTTGGGTTTGTATAAAGTCCATATTGAGCTTGGATTTGCCCCTTTTGCAATTGGATGGCTATGGGCTGCATTTCTCTTATCATTTCAATTAAGTTATATGTTGCAATAGAACCAATACAGCGGTTATCCCATCACCACAAGGAACCATTGCCATTAATTATATTTTGGTAATTCAGAGGATCACAGATTAAGTATGGAGTGAGCATTTGATAATGAAAATGAGGGGAGAGGCTCCCAAAACTGCATGTTTCATCAAATATAACTTGTCACATTTCTTTCCTAAGTTCTAATTGCCATTTGTTGTGATCAAAATTGGAATGATTGTCATTTTAGAAATGATCCTGTTTTTATTGAGCCAATTTGCATTCTCATTTTATTTCAATTACTCAGTTTGGAGATATAGTCAACAATATTCGATCTAAATGAACATTTTTGTATAAGGATTTGCGAATGATTATATGTATATTGGGTATCAAATATACCTATGGATCTGAAGCCTCTCCAATTGATGAGATGAATTGACATATGCCACACAGTGGTGTGTACGCAGAGCTTCTGGTGCATTTCGTTTTTTCAACGGTACTGATTTTGCATTGTTTCTTTCAGCCTGAATATACCTATGTGGATGGAGATGGAACGGTTCCTGCAGAATCAGCTACCCTTGAGTCTTTAGCACCTTAATTTGACATTTCATTCCCTGCTGTGTTGGTTTTTCCTGTAGCCAACACTTTTTAAGTGGATATCTTGTTTAATTTGTGTTTTCTACCTTTCAGAATGACGGATTATCAGCAACAGCCAGAGTAGGCGTAAACATCAGTCACTGGAGATTGTTAAATGACAAGGCAGTATCTCAACTCCTGCAGCAATGGTTGGTTGTTGACCGAAAGTCATAGTCCATACCAACTGCCAAAGTGGTTGATGAGTTTTTTATGCCAGACCACAAATCAAGCTAGCTGCAAACGCTGCAATTTGAGGTCCCCTTACACAAATCTCGGGAACAATTCTCAAATTCTCAACAATTTACTTGTACTATGTTTATCAAAAGAACGATGGGGCTGTATTCATCATCACCAGCACCTCATTTATGTAATTCATTTGAGAAAGTTAAATAATATTCGAGTAATCCCTACCATTTTGTACTAGGAAAAGGAATTTGAAACAATTTTTGAAGATGTTGAAGATGTTACAGCACCAACATGAACTAAGTTAATCTAGCCGTCTGTTTAATTAGTGCAGGTTACAAGATTTTTGTTCAATTATTTTATGTTCGATGAGAAAGACATGGATTTCTCACAGCTGTGATGAAATTTCCTGGCAACATTTGGCATTCAGGCATTGAATTGGTGATACAGGACAAAATTCCAATTTCCATGTTTAGCTGCAATCTTTATTATTAGCTGTAGAATTGACAACAGAGGTGCAGTTGTCCTGCATCTTGAAACACCCGCATTACGGGCAAATTCCAAACAGGACTCTCCCCATCGGGAGACCAAGTCCGCGGCTCACAATTTGATGCAATTCCTGATTCTTCAGGATTTCCTCAATTGAATGCTTCCTGTTTTGAAGGTTAGAAGTTAGAATGATTCTTTCTTTTTCCAAGTCATCTTGGTCCAAATATGAATTTGGTATTAAAGTCATTAATTGATATATGTCTCATTTCCGCTTCGAGGTCCAACTCACGGACAATCAAACTGAAGCTTCATGGGCCAGTCCAATCTCATGAGTTCCCTCAGTTTGATGGAACAGGCAATTGCGCCACTTTGAAAATGAAATTGTGTTTCTCTGCATTGGAGTCATTAATCAAAACTTGAAATTTAAAATTATAAGCTAATTACTTATCACAACTTTTAACAAATAAATAATTTAGTACATGTAAAGCACATGCATCATGCTAATGGGTTACAAAATGAAGTTTAAAAATTGAGGAATCTCAAAATTTTGTGCCTCAATTCTAACATTTAACCCAGGAACGGAGGATCCAAATTTTTCCTTTGCATAAAGTTATGAAGCTAGCTTTTATATAAAATTTTACTTTCTGCAATCAAACATTATACAATATCTAAATACTCAAAGCAATCCTAGAATATGAGAATAGAAGGTAAATGTGGCAATAGTTACTCAATTGAAAAAAATAATCAAGCATATAGTAGTTTAATGAAGCATTCGTTATCATAAAAGCAATTGGATTACATAATAGTTTGGCAAAATAAAAAAATTGAAGAATACATTATATTATACTCGATATATATATATATATAATTCAATGAAAAGAAAAATATCAGTGCCTCTCAAAGTAGAAAACAATAGTATGCTCATAGATAAATCTCAACACTTTATTATCAAATGTAGTAACCTTATCTGACTTATAAGCATGCATTGAAAACAATTATATACTTCTCTTTTGCTTTTTTAATTGAGCAAACAAGCACTAGAATTACAATTGAATCTTATAGATAATTGTTCAAGATAGACATATCTTAATGTTTTTAATATGAACAATAGTAATTATGAAGATTTCGTAGAAGATAACCATAAAATCACATTCATGGTATAATTTGTAAATAAAAATAAATAATTCACATGAGCATCGAGAAGGATCAGTATTTACCTCTTCACCAAACTTAAAACAAAAGAGATAGAAAAATGCCAAAAAAAAAATCATGAATATGTCTTTGAACTTTATACATAGCAACTTTAAATTGCTTGTGTTATAAGATAACAAGGAGATTTGAATGATTACAATAATATTATAAATGAGAGAACCATCTCAATAAACAACTTTCAAGAACCAAAGCACGTTGTGCTTACGATTTACAAATAATAATATGTCCCAGTACGTAGACTAAAATAAAAATGGATAAGTATTTACTTTCTAAATTTACTACAAAATGCATACCTATTGGACAGTTTTATCGTGGTCCTTAGGATTCACAAAATCAGTTATAACAAACTTCCTGTCTGCACAAAAGAGGAACAACATCATTTAGCAAAAAGGTTCCATCATTCGCAAACAGAAACAAAGAAGAATTTTAAATACCTTCCCCAAAATGGCTAGGATTCAAGTCAACACCAATGATCCTTGATGCCCCAATAATTCTTGCACCTTCTGCAACCTAAACATTGAAAAAAAAACATTAGGAATCAAAACCCAAAATGTCAGATTTGAAGAAAAACAGCAAGCCAGTCACACCAACTTACAACAAGGCCAATAGCTCCCAATCCAAAGACGACGACTGTATGACTCCATTTTGGTTTAGCCACATTCAGTGTTACCCCCAGACCTAAATGCATAGCAAGGCCAACAGCTCCCAATACAAGGACAACAACTGTATGACCCCATTTTAGTTTAGTCATATTTAGTGTTACTCCCAGACCTATATGCAGGGCAAGTTTTGGTGCATATCATCAGATTAAATGAAAAAAAAATACACAATCTAGTACTGAGAGCAACTAGGATGTCATAAAAGGGAGAACAAAATCACTACTTTGATCTTCTAGATACAAAATATTTTACTACAATTCTGTAACAAGAAAATCAGAAAATAGTCAAAAATTGGGAAGGAGTGTGTTTATGCAGACACTATAATCATTGAAGTGAAAGGCACATGTTGAGATACCACAACTAAGAATGCAGACTTTGTCTAGAGGTGCAGCGGGATTAATCTTGGCAAGGCATCAGGCACTCAGATAGGGTGTCATCCATTCCCCCCTTATGTTGTCGAGGACTAAGTTCACTATCTCAAATTGGCTCATAATTTGTTCACACTTAATAATGAGATTTCTCCACTATGTGATATAATCCTTTGATTTGCAGTGCTACCAATCCTTGCATTCACATGTTAACATAGGAAGCACATGGCCTCCCTCTTCAAGATTTGTCGCACCTTCACCAACACTCCACGATTCTGTCAAGAGAAACAGTCTCAAAAGTCAAGAATAAATTGGATCAATGAATGACATCTAAGCTTTGCTTCAAATGGAACAGGATTTATAGCACATAATACATGAGGATTTCAGTTGATGCTGTGACACCACCATAATTTAAACAAACTACGACTTCCATAATCCTACTAATGTTAATTCTCAAACTCTTCCAAAAGAAATGAACCCATGTGTATGCTGAGTTAGTGTAGATTTCACAAATATTTATCAATCTCACCTTGAACTCAATATGTCTCCCCAACTAGCTTTCCTGACACCTTAAAAGAAGACTTCTGCTGGAAATGTACGACAAAAGAGAAAAAAGAGAAATCATAACTCACATTTACAAAAAAAAACCCATGGAATAAATGGGTTTCCTCGTAAGTATTTCCTACCTCCATTAAAACTAAACATTGTTGATTCCTTCAAACAAAAGCCAAATATCACTTTTTAGAATAAAATGCAATTAAGGTGAATAAATGTATTTGCAGAATGAGATAACCTCAACATATCCATCACATATGAGATTTAAACTTCTAAGTCAATTACGTAATGATGACAACAAGGTTGGTAGATATAACAATTTGTTTGCCGAAGAGATTCAAAAAGTAAGATACAAAAATATGTTAAGAGATATAAGAGCTAGAACCTTATCAGTGTTTGCCAAATCTGAAGAAAGTCTGGAAACCAAGAGTGATGTTTCAAGTAACTAGGCATGCTGGTATTCGATAACATGTTGTTTAAATAAAAAGATAGTACAACTTCTTACGTATCTGCATACCATAGTACCTAAACATGGTCTGTTTTCTATTGACAGATACATGTAGAAATAGATGAAAGAGCTATACATATCCAAATACATGCAAGATGCAAATCAAGAAACAGTTCCAGATAAATTTCATTTAGAAGTGGCATAGGAGGAATAAACTACAGAGAATATTTGCCTTTGATTGTCTTATGCTAGTTAAAAAGCATTTCTTACCTGCATCTTGCATTGAACTAGAGATTCTCCTCCACTATCAAATTGCCAAGAACAATATCATCTTGTGGCACAAAAAGCCAATGATCTTCTTAAATGAACGAATTCATTCGGCCTTTCCATAGATAAGAATCATACCATTCATCTCACATCCAATAGCCTTCCCAACCAAAGCATTTAAGAATGTGGTCTTTCCAGGCCAGATGGGTCCATGAGAGCAATTACATGGCCTGGCATGAGCTTTCCTGTAACACACATCATAAGCCGCTTCTTAATCCCTTTCAGGGTCAAAGTTAGATATTTGAAATCAGCCTCGATCACTGGCCTCTGCCTGAGCAAGTCAAACACATATAAGAGGCTTTCAAATTTCACAAACATCTCTCATGAATGATAAATCAAGCATGCAGTTCCCAAGGAAGCAATCTTTGTTGCATGGTGACAGAAGCCCTTGGAACATTATATTAGTAATGAGACTCCAGCTTAAACAGCTCACTTTCATAATCGGGATGGAAAGGAATGTCATCCGTACAAAGACAAGAAGGCCTAGTTCTTTCCCATAAATATTCTCAAGGACTAGGACTCGTCGTGACAAAAATGACAACTTGAATTCTTGGCAGGGGAATTATAACATAGGATCTTCAATTACCTCTAGTTCAATCGGCTTGGAATCAACTTGAGAGTGACTATCTGGAGTACAAGGAATAGACATGTATTCTATCTCTCCAGTCTCTGAATCCAATCAAATAGAAACCTGTCATTATTCCTTTCACGCTCTCAAGCAAAATCAGTTGCCTACAAGTATGTTGTCAACTACAAGGCTAGTTAAATAATGGCTAAACTTAACAGCAAACTCTAATCGTCTAGCAAGCTCCTACAATATAGAAGACATGGTCCGAAGTGGAGAACTCAGTGAGGGAGTTAATAAATCAGGAAAATAGTTTCTACACCTTCTTAATAAAAAAGTCTCTCTCTTTCATGCCTCAACACCTTTCATAAAAAACTTTGTTGATGTGCCTATAAGACCGCATCATAATCAAGAAAATGCTACCTTTACGTTAAATCTTTTTATTTTTTTTAGGGGTAACACCAATATTTAAATAAACAAATGGATCGAAACTACCTACGAATGAAAAGAATGATTAAGAGATAGAACTGTAACTGTTATACCGAGATTTATTGGGTTTTGGGCTGTGAGCTTAAGTGGTGGTGAATAAGTGAAGAGCATGTTCCGTTTAAAACTGAAAATGTGAATAGTGGATAAGTAGAATAGAAAAAAAATGGAGATATAAGAGATGTAACAAACCTTTCTCTCATCGTAGAGAACTTCACTGATACCGGAAGGATCAGACGAAACTGCAATCAGGGGAGAGAAGATTTGGGATTATATCGAGACTGAAAGTGATATCGAGGTAGGTGACTTTGATTTTAGTTGAATCTCTTAGTAACAAATTTTTCTTCTTATTTTTCGATTATGATGAATATATCTTGGACAATTTCTAGGATATGAATAGACTTATGGCTTCACAAAATAAAACTTAGATAAATTGCTAAATTACTATAGTTGAATTCGTACTATATTCGAGGACTATTTTGTGTTGTAAATTGATGGAAGAGAATTAGATAGAATTTGAATAATTAAAATTAGGTATCTCATTGTAAATCTATATTTTTGGTGGGGTCCCTGTGCAAAATGGTCATTTTTTTTGGTGGAAAATCATACGAGCGTGGAGTGGCAGAGCGCTAGAGTAGACTACATAGGGCGATGGCTGCGTGACAGCGGCAGCAGTCACGGGGGGGTTGCACGCTGTGCTATGGCACTACTGCGGACGTGGTGGTCGTGCAACGGTGTGGCGCAGTGGAAGCGGGGTGGGCGATAGCTTGGCGGTATTGGTGCAGGCGACGATAGTGTTGGGATGGTGGTGGCAAGAACGACAGGGGTAAGGCCTAGGGTTAGGGTTGGGGCTGTCATGAGTTGAGGAAGATGAAGGTGATGGGTTAGGTTTTAGGTTAGGTTTTAGTTTTGGTTTGGTTCGCTTCGGGTTGGGTTGATTCAGGCATCAAGTTTGGTTTTGGGTTTATTTTTGTTTTGATTTAGTTTGAATTGGATTTTTAAAGTTAGATAACTATTGAGATTGATCAGAAAATGTAATTTTTAATAACATAGGGGCTTTCTGTAAAAGTAATTATCTATTCTTATGTTATTTATTTGAAGAAGTAATAAAATATGTAATTACTCAAATATTGAGTGGCTGAGTGAAAAATTTGAATACTAAAAGAGTTATTTAGAGCTGAATATAAACTTGAATAAGTTGAGGGGTTTACTATAAAATGCTGACTAAAATTAAATTAATTTTAAATAGCTGTTAACATAATCTAATTAATTGAATTTCAACATGTCTTTTGTATATTAAAATTCAACCTTTTATAACTTTTCAGTTTCAACTCCGAATTCAGTGATTCAAAATTTGTTGGATTCATCTTTACGAGTAGAATTTATATTTAAATTTTTTTAAAAAATATCAAAATCAACCTCTTTGTATTTTTATTTGGATTAAACACTTTTTTGGATGTTATTAGCCTTTATTGAATATTTTCTACAGTTATTGACAGTTGTTGAGGAGTTGATTTAATTATTAAGATCACCATGTTTTCAAAAATAGATAAGACCAATGGGGCGATTTCCTTATGAGATTAGTGGGTTATTAGAGGTGTTAGCTACTGGTCTCTGGGAGTGTAAGAGACATGTTCACTGTGGCGGGTAAACACCACTCACTACTTATGGAAAGTGTAGGTGAATATGACTCTAAGGAGATTTTGAGAGTATGCCCATATCAAGACTGAGTTTTTTTTGAGACGGTTCAATTGTCATACATTTCTCTTTGGCTACATTGTTGGTGTTTCAGTTGCTTGATTTTGTAGTTACTTGGTTATTTGACTTCTTAGTTACTTGATCACTTAGTCCTTAATGATATTTTCCTCTAATTGAATAAAGTGAGAAGGCAAACTCATCACCTACTGCTACTAATTCATCACCTCCCCAAGTTAAGCTAATACTTGTTGTTGTACTAGTTGATGACGTCTTTTTACTTAGCACAATCGATCGTTATATATATATATAATTATATAATGAGGGTAGAGATTGCCTACTAAGTATGTTGACATATAGTGTTGTTTATTTATTTTCAAATGACAGAGTTGATAGCGATATTGGAAAATACCAATGACAGTTAGCAATATTACTTATCGTATATTTATCTTATGAAATGGGATGTAATTATAACTATTAGTATTTGGATTATTTAGTTTCACTAGGTTATATTTCTTTAATCATATTCTAGTTTAATTAAGAATCCTATATTTGTATATTCCTTTAATCTGTGTTGTGATGATGGTTATAGGATGTTGTCATACTTTGTTATTGGCCCAGTGATGGGCAGTAATAGTGCATGACAGTAACCATCCAATCAGGGAAAATTACAGTGAAAGCAATCCCAATGCTAATCCCAAGCATCAACATGGGTTGGATGTATTATAGAATAAGGATTTCAAGTGGCTAGATTAGTGATAAAGTACTTCTTTTCATTAGAATAATTTTTGAAATTTTCAATAAAATGAAACCCTAGATCATACTCTTGTTTATAAGTAGTCCCATAATCCTATAATTCTACTCAGGTCTTTTACTTAAACCTAGTTTCACTACAAATTGGTTTTAACTCTGTTTGAGACTTGTTGAATCTCGGATTTATGGGTTGTGATGAATCCAAGAATTCAAGTATTTGGATGGTACACTAGTGTAACCATGCTTTCGAAATTTGTGCCAATGAATATGCCCTCTTTCTCTTTCTTTAAGTCTTTCTTCTTCTTCTTTAACAGAAAGAGAAAAGCCAAATCATAATCGATGATGGGTATGTTCACAGTTGGATGTATCAGCTTAAGGTTATAACAAATGGTTGATTTTTTTTGTGCCTATAATCATGCCTATGCAATCAAAGCTAGCATTTGAGAGCTTGAAAATATTGAAATACAACTTATCAGAATTTAACAGAAGGCCACAAAACAAGTATTGTCCTTGCATGCAAGATCTGCTATCTTAGTCATGCTCTACCATTGCCTACCATATAATTACCATTGCAAGTACCTTGTTTTCCTTTGAATAGCATTTCTCCATGAATCCAATAAAGCATTATGATTTTTTTTTCTCTACACCCAAAGATGGATTTTTTCCCCTTTTGACAAAATAAGAACTCAAACTGAAGTGGTTCTAAAAAACTTGAAGACAGATAAATCTAATCTATAATTTGGGATACAGTGCAAAGGACCCAATAGATCGAAATCCTGAAGCCGGTGTTTGTGAGCGACTAAAATCTTCAAGGCCTTGTCATCAGAGAGATTTCTAGCTTCAATGTGATAAAAAATCTAATCTACAATTTGGGATACAATGCAGAGGACATGATGGATTGGAATCCCGAAGCCGGCACTCAATGCAGAGGACATGATGGATTGGAATCCTGAAGCTGGTGCTTATATGTGGAAACAACTACATATAGCGGTTATTTAACATATAATTCGGGTTACAATTGAAGTTCAAGAAATTTCTTAACTTTCAGAGACAATTGCATTTGCAACTCTCTAATTCTACAATGATTGCAGCTTGTTTTGGCAGCCATTTGCTGCACATATATAAACTTTAGGTGGTTATTACTCACCTTTGCTTAATGATAATACCAAATTGCTAAAAAAGCAGTTCACAAAACAAGGTATATAAAACATAATTAGCTTATAGCCCAAAATCAGGAAACTATTCTTTTACTTGAATGCTGTCACCTTAAAAAGATGACAAAGTACCCGTCTTAGATTGCATTATTCTACCTTGTACTAAATAAGTTAGTTAATTAGAAAAATGAAAAATTAGCTTTGCATATTAGAAGGATTTGGATTAATTTGCAGTCTTGACTAAAAAGCAATTTTGTATAGGAATCTCATATCTAGATACAAGACTCTAATCCACTGAAAAGGAAAAGCGAAACTCTTATCGATAGAAATTGGGTATTTTTCTCAAAAATAAACATGATACTCCTTTGTCATTACATGGGAAGATGTTAGTAAGGAATGCTAATAGACGAAGCATTTGAAAATATATAATATTTTTTTTCCAAAAGCACATGATGAGGATATGGAGTTGAAATTGACCATTCAAGCTAACTACAGATCCTAAGGAGTAATATTAAAACAACAAATAAGTTTGAGGGTAGTTTGAATGCACAATCAAGTATTGTGGGAACATGACTTGTAATAGGCACAAACTCCTATTGTTAATTATTTTGATAATTGTCAGGGACCTTCTAAAGATCGAAAATTTAACTAATAAAATAGAGACATGAAAGAAATAGAGCATGATTAATTGATTTGGGAAAAAAATACATAATTTAAATAAGGCTATACCCTAACTTTATAATGTAAGGAATTTAAATTCATAATCATAAACGTATGAAAATAAGAGAGGAAAAATTGAAAAGGCTTGTTGCTCACCGCTACCCCGCTCCCATGTATTTAATCGAGTGCAACTTGACTCGGATGGATATTTGGTTTGATCCGTAATAGATGTTGATAACTTGACTTGATTTTAGGGTATAATTTATTGTCTTGAATTGTGTCAGTTGACTCTATTAAGATCTGAAGTATCACTGATGACTTTTTGTTAGTTTGTCAGTTGATTTTTTTTACCTTTGATTTGATAATTGACGACCTTCTTGGGGTGTTATCAATTAAGTTTGAAGTGTCATCAATGACTTTTGAGCATATGTTGGCTTTGCTTGAAGTGTAGCCAATGGTTTTAAGCATTTGTCAATTGGCTTTCTTTTTTCTTTTCTTTTTCTTCTTCCTTTTCCCACGTGGGTTGCTCTTTCTCTTTTTTTTGTTTCTTCTTCCCTACCTCTCCCTTCTTTTCAGAGACCCTCATGGCAGGCCTCATACTTCGCAGGTTGACTTTTGGATTTTAATAGTAATCAAACTAGTATTTAACAAGTTTCTTGAAGTTGTGAACTTCATAATTTGAGTGATCATCTAAACTCGTGAATGACTGACTCTCAAAATTAAAGCTTAAAGATGATGACTCGAAGATAAAATAATGATAATTTGGAAATAAAACTTAAAGATCAAACTGGGAGTTCAAAGAATGTTCAATATGCGAAATCAACTCCAAACTTATAGATTTATATTTTTATTTATTTTAGTTAAGTTAAAGATTTATCTTTATAATTATTTATTTAGAATACTTATTGCATTACACTTGCTACCGTGGCGTGGCCATTTTCTTATCTTCTTTCCTCGGTATTTACCGCTGTGCCCCTGTGCTATCAAGAAGAAGGAATACCCGGCAAAGTCCCATCTACTCATAGCGGGTTATTTCACTCCGTCATTCAGGCAGTGAACTTTATTTGCGCGTTGAGAGCTTCAAGCAAAGATCGACACGGGAACAGAGCTGAAAGCAAGTAGACAGATAGGTTGTTTTCGACGAATCCCCTGCTTGAGAATCAGCTGTTCGCCTTTCTCTTGCGCGTCAGCCTGCCGGGAGAAGGAGAAAAGAAAGTCTCGTGGGTCTCTCCGACTCTGTCTTCTTAGTGACAAGTGGTCAACTGATTGTCATAAGCGGTCGACTGGTTCGCAATTTTTGCGTGACTAATGGGTAGTTTTTTAAGCAGTGGGGCGAAACTAGTTATGGAATTTCATCTCTAGTAGCTAATTTTAATCCATAAGGTAAAATAAGCATGGTTGAACTTCTCTAAACAAGTTTTAACAGTTTCACATTTTTTATAGAGAAGAGATCAAAACCCCCCAAATCTATTAGCCCCAAAATACTCTAAATTATTAATTTCATATCAAATCTCCTAGGCCTGATCCTCTTTTTAGAGAAAATTTGTAGTGAGCCTAACTTATATTCATTGGGGTATTTACCTACAATCTCTTAAGATTTACCTTATTTATTAAAAATCCCCTGTGATTTTAGTATTTACTTACAACCATCTCCTTTTCAAATTACTTACCTACAACCCCTGATTGTTATTTAACCAAATTTTTTGAAAAATTCTACTTACCTTGTATAATTTTACAAACTAAACCTTTTAAAGTTCTTAATTTTTCATCATTTACTCTTTTCAAATTTTTACAAATAAACCCTCAATTAAATTTTAAATTATAATTTACATATTTATATATCTATAAATATATTCCTCAAATATTTTTATTTATAGATAAGTCAAAATTTTAATATTTTTCAAATAAAAATTGATAAAAAGGACCTTAAATATTTAAAATTTTTCAAAAGAAAATTCTCTATAATAATTTAAATTACAAGTTTAATATTCATATATTTACAAATAGACCCCTCAAATACTTTTATTTATAAATAAATTCAAAAAAAATTTTAATAAAAATTTTACAATATTGAAGGATTTAAAACTTAAAATTTTAAATTACAAGTTTAGCATTTGTATATTTATAAATAGATCCTTCAAATATTTTTATTTATAAATAAGTACAAACTTTATTAATTTTTTAATAAAATTTCATAATATTAGAGATTTTAAAATTTAAATTTTAAATTACAAATTTAATATTTGTACATTTACAAATAGATCCCTTAAATATTTTTATTTATAAATAAGTCAATTTTATCATTTTTAAAATAAAATTTTATAAAAAAGACATTAAGGTTTTAAATTTTCAAATTTAATATTTATACATTTACAAATAAACCCCTTAAATATTTTTATTTATAAAGAAGTCCAAATTTCATCATTTTTAAAATAAAATTAAAGGTAAACTACAAGTTTAATATTTATACATTTACAAATAAACCCCTTGAATAACTTTTTTATAAATAAATTAAAATTTTATTATTTTTTAAATAAAATTTTACAAAAAAATATATTGAAAGTTTTAAAACTTAAAATTTTAAATTACAATTTTAATATTTATATATTTATAAATAGACCCCTTGAATCTTTTTATTTATAAATAAGTTCAAACTTTATCATTTTGAAAATAAAATTTTTAAAAAAAGATATCTAAAATTTTAAAACTTAAAATTTTAAATTAAAAATTTAATATTTGTAGATTTAGAAATAAATCCCTTTAATATTTTTATTCATAAATAAGTCTAAACTTTATCATTTTTAAAATAAAAAATTATAAAAAAATATTGAAGGTTTTAAAAACTAGAATTTCAAATTATAAGTTTAATATTTGTACATTTATAAATAAATTCTTGGAATATTTTTTTATTTATAAATAAGTTTACAAATATACCCGTTGAGTTAAACCAGACCAAATCAATTCAGACTTAACCCCAAATGGATCAAATTGAATCAATCTGAATGGAAGTCGAGCTCAAATCAAACCCTAAGTAGGTAAATCAATTTGAAAACCAAACCCTAATTGGGTTCAGTTAAGACAAATATTAATTAGGTTAAATCAAGTTCAAACTGAACCCTAATTGGATAAATCAAACTTAAATTCAATTCAAACCAAAGTCATGTCGTGCCTAAAGCAAAACCAGGTCAAACCTGAAGCAAAACTAGGCCAAGCCTGAACCAAAACCAAATTGAACCTAAATCAATTTGAACTTGAACATGTCCATTAGATGCAAACCCAAACCCAATAAGAGCCCAACACAAGGTCAAAATTGATCTAAATCAAATGAATCAGACTCGAGCCAAAATCAAGTTTTGATTATTAAACCGAATCAAATCATCATACTTATAGCAAAATCAATGTTACTCCCATTAGATTCAATGATCATTATTTGACAATTGTTGTTCTAAAAATCAATACCAAGCTTGGTGAATTGAATTTGCTATTAAAAATTGAACGTTCACCATCAATGCCAACAATGATCATGGGAATGAATATTTCACATGGTTCCCCTAGTTTTGTTATAAAACATCGGTAGAATCTCAAATCGCTAAAGGTTCAAGGAAAAGGGAAACGGGAACATATTATTATCCCTCAGGAAGACTTTAGTGAATTGCAATTGAATCAAATTCTGAATATTGAACTGAATCAAATTAGGCTAAAATCAAAATTAAGTTTGAACTTCAAAACTAAATTGAATCGGACTCAATCAGAATAAAATTAGGATTAGTCGATAACAAGTTCAAAGTTGTCAATAACACTTTAAATTCAATTGACAACACACCTTAAAGGTCTTCAATTTGAACTCGCTTATTTAGTCAGCCAAACATCTTATTTGGTTGAAGTTAACCAACAATATGCTCAAAATCGTTGATCACACTTCAAAGGTAGTCAACCCTAGAAGCCGTTGACAACAACTTTCAAGCTAACCCAATCTAAAAGCATTGGCAATACTCTAAATTTAATCAACAATATGCCTAAAAGGCCATTGATTATTACATCAAACTAAACTCAGGTAGACTTAAACTCATTTAGTCAGTTTGCCACAATGTCTTATTCAATTAAAATTATTACTCACGCCTTATTGGTTATAGACACACTTTAAAAAACCAATGAAGTAATTGCCAACGCCTCATTGACTAATAAAAACACTGCAAACCATGAAGTTATCCCCAACACCTTATTTGTCTAATGGAAATACTTCGAACCATGCAAATCAAATTAAAGATAAACTTAAACTCACTTAGTTAGTCAGCCAAGTGCTTTATTCAAAGGCAATTATTGTCAATGCCTTATTGGTTAATAGAAATACTTCAAAGTATAAAGTTATTGTCAATGCATTATTAACTAATAAAAGCACTTCAAATGAAATGAAGTTATCATTAATGCCTCATCGGGTAACGAAAACACTTCAAACTGAATGAAGTTATCCCTAACGCCTTATTGGTTAATAAAAAAACTTCAAATTAAAATAAATTATCACTAATGCCTCATTAGCTAAGAAAAACACTTCAAACCACCAAACCCCATCTGCTGACGAAAATACTTCAAATCAAATGAAATTATCATCAATGCCACTAGGTTAACAGAAATACTTAGAACTCATGGAGTTATCGCCAATGCCACCAGGCTAATGAAAATATTTCAAATCAAGATAGAGTTATCACTAATGCCCAAGGCTAATAAAAACACTTCAAATGTCTCTTTACTTCTTTCATGTCTCTCCAGATGACACCACTAAACTAAATCATCAACATTCACTAAAAATCAAATCAAGACCCATGTAAGTCAGACTCCACACAATCTAGTATATGAGAGTGGGGGTAGCAGTAGAAATCGAGCTCTTTCCATTCCCTTCTCTTATTCTATATTATTTATGCATTCAAATTCATTAAATTATAAGGTGAGAGTATGCCTTTACTTAAGCCATGTATCCCTTTTCATATCAATTAGATTATACTTTCTTCTTTTCTTTTTGTTTCCATTTTATTAGATAGATTTCTTGTATTAAAATATTCCTGACAATTATTGAGCTAATTAATAACAAGAGCTTATACCAGGTGAAAATCATGTTTCCATAATATCTGATTGCACGCTTAAATCACCACATTTTTTATTTGTTATTTCAAGATTACTCCTCTAAGTCTTTGCAATCTTGAGTGGTCAATTTTTATTCACAAATTTTGACACATCCAGTGGAACATAACTTCTCCAAGTGTATAAACCAAGCTAATATGATAGAGACATTAACGAGATAGAATCACAATTAAAAATAATTAATTGTGTCCTTTTTTGTAAAAGAAAGCATCCAATGGCATCAATGAAGAACTTCTCCACCCCAAACTACACCATCATCCTGGGGATAAGAACGGCCATGCATTTACCTCAGTTGATGATCGCCACAAAAGCAGTTGAAGTTCAAATGGAATTCGAAACCATTTTTGGGGCCGTTTAGCTCAAGAGAGCACTTGATACCACGCCGATGGAAGTTAACAGTCATGTAAGACCAGCTTGCTTCTTGTTTTCCATCAGGGGGAAAGAGGCTCAATATTATCATTCCAAATAAAAAGGCTCAATCTAGTGAAGAGTCAGAAGTTGAGGTCCAAAATGAAGCTCAATTTTTGATCACTTTCACCCAATTCCTGATAGGGGCAACCAAAAGCAAGCCTAGACATGTAGATGGACAAAAAAGAACTCATCCTGACTATCACAAGAAAACGGAAGGTTGCTAAAACTAATGGGGGTAACCTAACTAATGGGGGAAGTTAACCTCGACCCAAAATACACTAAGTTAAGACCTGACTCTCAAGACATGGATCATCATGTTCTGATGGAAGCCTTAGTTATAACTAAAAGTTTCATTAAGAAAATGACCATGGAAGCATTGCAAGAACAATTGAGATAACAAAGAAAAGTGAAAAATAAAGCTCAGAAGAAGGTCTTGGAGTTGATGAAGATAATATTATAAATAAGATAAAAGCTCGATAAGTTGGAACAATCTGAATAATCATCTCAGGAAGTTACAGAGATAACAGAAGACATACTGCATACTAGATATGGAAAAATATAATAGGACAAAATTACACCTTACTAGAAATTTTATGGTT
Source organism: Trichopus zeylanicus subsp. travancoricus (assembly GCA_005019695.1). Classification (NCBI taxonomy): domain Eukaryota; kingdom Viridiplantae; phylum Streptophyta; class Magnoliopsida; order Dioscoreales; family Dioscoreaceae; genus Trichopus; species Trichopus zeylanicus. The sequence goes on along the minus strand of RXID01014623.1, from coordinate 231,835 downwards.
TAAACTTTGGGTTTCTAAAAAAAACCAATGTATTCCTACGAAAAGGCATCTAATTTTCAAATGCTTCTGAATTGGTCGAGGGTACATCATAGGGTGATCTATCTCAAAAGTAACATTCTAAACATATAAATAATAGTCCAGAAACAAGTGCTTATATAGGAAACTATGAAAAAGACCTTGTTGTCCTACTTGCAAATGAGCAATTAGTGAAAACAAACTCAATTCATTTGCAAAGGTGCTTGTCAAACTACTCCATAACTCCGCATCAAATACAAAAATTATAATAAATAATGAGTAGCATACAATTTAGTTTGCAGGTAGAATTATGATCCAAAAAACAAATTCAAAAGAATCACCAGTTCATCAAGCTAACTTATTATGATAATAATAAAAAATTCCACCTAAACAGATAAGCCCATTTCTTGAATTTGGGATTTTATATAGAATGCCAAAATGAGTATGGATTTTACTCGAAGTCTGAAACAAAATAGATGAAATTATATCCAAGGGAGAGAATAATTTTTGTTAAAGATAAATAAAGAAATAAATATCAAAATGCAGAAACTAATTGTAAAAACAAGGAAGCATTTTTTTGTCTTTGATCATCATTTTTGTTCAACCTATGATCTTTAGTCACAAAAGAATGGTAAGGAACTGGATCTCATATGTTCTTACTTCTCACCAATGCAACAAGGTGACCGTAGATATTCTTTTGTCGGACAAGCACTACAAGCAAATTTTTACATGTAATTGCCTACAAAAACATAAAATCATTATCCACAACTACCAATACAATAACTAGAAAGGAATAAGGAGTGCAAAATAAACATGTACTCTACTCTCATAAAAGTAAAATTATTTTTATTGGTGACTCTTCAAGGAACCAAAAAGAGGCTATCAAGGGATAATAAATCAAGGCAAATGCATCACTCTGTTGTATTGTATGTTAATTTTATATTGATAAAAAATAAGTCACTCACTTGTAGAGCAAAGTTCAATATAGTAGATGTCACAATTGGTGACGCCAAAGTTTCTTCTATCAACATATGCTCTTAAAAGCAATTGATTAATATTCACAGTCAATTCTGAACATTCTCTGAGATCAGTAAACTAAAGTTAGTGGGTGTGTATATTAGTCCTACCTTATCAAAAATAAGCATGATGATGAACAACCGATCAATTTAACTCACAAAGTTTGAAAGATAAGAGCAAGGTAACAATTAGTTGTTGATAAGTTAGGAATTAGGAACCTAAATAACATCGGAAAGTATAATTCCTCATTAAAAAAAATAAGTAACAAACTTAGAGGAGGAATGCACAATGAATGCAAGAGAAAATAGTACTGATGGCCCGATATTCTGATCTATTTTATATATTTAAATAGGAACCTATTTAAATAGCAATTGATGGGGTAGGAATTAGGAACCTACATAACATCAGAAAATATAATTTCACATTACCAGCAATAAACAACAAACTTAGAGCAAGAAGGTACAATAGAAATTTTGAGGTGCTATCTAAGTTGAAGGAACTAAAAAAAGGTAAGTTTCTCCATTCAACTTGTAATATAAATCAATAACTAATTTAGTTTTTATATTCTATTTTTTCAACTATTTTCATATTAGTTTACAATATGGTTTCATTGAAATAAATTTGCGATGGTCATTCTAAACCTTAAAGAGCCCATATAATTATGCAATAAAAAAAAACCTCACATGTTGTTGTAAAGGGAACTTTTTTGATAACCTACCATAATAGTCATTGACTTCTAATTCCTATGAATCCAAGTAAAGATATGAAAGTGATATTCAATAAAATTTAAAGGGTTTCTCTGGTGTTGATGGAGCATGGTTCACCATCGAGTTTGGTTGAGAGACTCCTTCAGATCTTAATCTATTAGACCAATCCGTTTTGTTTATCTGTAAGAGAAGAGAACTGTGAAGAAGACCGTTGGAAACCCTCCAACGGTAGTCGCTTTGATACCCAATTCAATTTCTACAAATTTGAAGAGGAAGAAGAAAAGAATTGTACATTAGTGCTTAAATTCATCATGCATTCTCCTATTTATAACGAATTCAGTGAGCCTAGCATATCTAATTCCATTATTCCAAAGGAGACACCTATTGTATTTCGTGTCATGACCCTGCCGCAAATTTCAAATACCTCAAGATTATCTCGGAGTCATAAATATTTGATATCATCTTAGTCAAACAAACTCAACATTTATACTCCGAAATCGTTGAATCCAACAAATCATCTTGACACGGCTTGTTGCATACCCACCGAGCTTAAGTTAGCTTGGGGGTTAGAATTGGACCAAACCTTCAATTAGTTCTAGTAGTGGTTTGGCTCGCATGAATAACTTTGGTTAACCAACTCAGAAAAATGGATTTGATGGACCATAGGTGCCTCACAACTCCAATATGAGACATCATTATGCAAAAAAGTACTAGTGCCACCAACACAGAGAATAAAAACCAAGTTTATCGGTGATTTGATCGGGATTCATTGCATAAGATGGATCTTGTTCGTTTACGAAGAAAAGCAAATTAGTATCTTGAAATTTATCCTATCACACTACTGAATAACCTGCAACTAAGATTATCAACTCTCGAATTTGCAACACAATAATAAAATTTTCAAGTAAACACATGTACATAGTTTAGCACGTAGTGCAATTCATCCCTTGCCTAAACAACATAATCTCTATTATTGCTATCAACAATAATGTCATGGCCTTTTGTGTGCTAAAAACAGGGATGCCACATATGTCTATCTTTTGTCTTTAAAAATATAAATAAGGAATCAGAAAATAAGTATCACGATGAAAATAATCGTAGTAGCAAATGTCAACCAATAGAAAACCCAAGACAATTAATCCACTTCAAGGACACTAAAAAATAATCAAATGAACAAATGAAACCACCAATCGAACTATATGATCTATACATAAAATTTTTAAAAAAGGTTGCATTAAAAGACCAATAAGAATTAGTAGGTAACTGACTATATCCTTCTAATGCACCATGAAGAAGCAATGGCCCCCCAACACTCCATCTAATGATCTTCCTCTTGAGAGCCATGATCCTAAACAACTATGTTTCTGGTCAGCCGATCAGCACATAGGACTTACTTTTGATGTTGAATGCCTATTTCTCCACCTTGATGTCCCCTAACAAAAAATCTTAAAATCCTATCAGAATTTTCAGCAAATTCTAGGGTTTTTAATGGAGACCTTGCATCAATATTTGAGGGATAAGGCTCTTGAGGCCATTCTTAACAACTTAAATTAAGATAATAACTATTAAATACTTATCACATAAGAGATGACCTTGAGTTGTGCCAATTTCTCAACCACAAAAGTACCAAGTTCTGTATTGGAAGAGTGAGGCTATCATAGAAAGGACAATAAGTTGAGTACGTATACAAAAACATTCACAATAATGCTTAAATTTATGGAGCAAGAAAGGACAGTACAGATATATTATTTGCACATAAAAAGTGACCAATCCCTTAGAGATGGTGAGCTGAACCAATATCTAGTTCCTATCTTTGTGTTTACTTATTGGCAAGTACAAGTTATAGGAACTAATTAAATAAAGAAATACATAATAAATCTATGTCAACAATTAGGATGGAGTTAAAACAAAAGAAAATCATAAAGCATAACACAACATGTTCATTAAATAACAAATTTTGATTCCATGATAAGGCAAGTTTATCAACAATTATTCTCTACATTATTACCCAAATAATGAATCTAAAACCATATAATAATAAAATAATAGAGTTATATGTAATTTTCTAATATAGAAGGCAAAATAGGCAAAATGCATTTAACATAATGTAAGAATAGTAACAAAAAATAATCTATTGTAAAATATTTGTATGTTTTGCCCATTAAGGAGACGATATGGAGAATTATTGAGAAGAATGCATGAAATTAGGGAAAATGATAATCAACAGAAGTTTTATTTAATATTCTTAAAATATTCGATAATCCATTACACTCAAAAGTTATACAAGTTAGATCCCTACTTTTTTGATATGATTTTCTATTTACAACTCAACTATTTAAAATGATCCAAATCTTGAACAGAGATACAAAATTTACTCAAACCTATAATAAGGTCAAGAAAATTCAATATTTAAGGTAATATTAACTTAGTCATGAAAAGCTTCTTTTCCAAAAGAGCTTTAAGTTGCTCTTAGTTGTACTTCACCTTTTATAAAATCTCTAGTAATTGAAAACATTAACTTACTGCAATAACGCCAAGCGAAACAACACTCACACTTATTTCTTTGGAGAAATTTAGTTAAGATCCCCAAATATCAAGAAGAAACCATGCTACAGCCTCTAGATATTGTTTGGGTTCTTGTGTGCAAAAACTTTTAAGAGGACAACATCTGATAGATAGAACATTATGTCTAATTTCTCATGAGGTCTTTCAGCAAGTGGTCAGAGTATATCTCAAGTAGGTAAAAATTGAAGAAAAGTAAACTACAATAAGAGAGTTGTAGCAAAGTGTGGTTTACCTCAAATAGAATCATTTCTGCATTTCCATTTGGATTCTTAAAGCTTTGGTGATTTCTATCCCTCTGCCAACCTAAAAGAAAGGAGCAAATATATTAAATTGTAACATATTGTTATGATTAATATTTTTTTGGAGTAAATGAGATATTGATTTCATATTTAAAAATTTTCTTAATAAGTCATGGTTCACTCGTATCTTCAAGTCAAGTGATGATACTCCTTCAAGTGGTGAATCCTTCCTTTTTAATGTCCACAACATAAAAGGAAATAATTTTTTCAGACAAAAAGGATAATGCAACTTTGAAATATTGAAAAGGATAATGCATCACAAGGAAGAAATCATTTTCTAATATAGATCTATTTGAAGTACCAAAAAAATTATAGAGAAGAAAATAATATAAGAAGCAAGCACTGACTTGTCTTCAGATTTATAATGAGAAAAACCTCCAACAAACAGAAAATGACTCCAAGGGACCCAAACAGAAATATGTCATTATTCCTTTCTCGCTCTCAAGCAAAATTAGTTGCCTAAAAGTATATTGTCAACTACAAAGGCTAGTTAAATAATGGCTAAACTTAACAGCAAACTCTAATCGTCTAGCAAGCTCCTACAATATAGAAGACATGGTCCAAAGTGGAGAACTCAGTAAGGGAGTTAATAAATCAGGAAAACAGCTTCTACACCTTCTTAATAAAAAAGTCTCTCTCTTCCATGCCTCAACACCTTTCATAAAAAACTTTGTTGATGTACCTATAAAGACCACATCGTAATCAAGAAAATGCTACCTTTACATTAAATCTTTTTATTATTTTTAGGGGTAACACCAATATTTAAATGAACAAATGGATTGAAACTACTTACAAATGAAAGGAATGATTAAGAGATAGAACTGTAATTGTTATACTGAGATTTATTAGGTTTTGGGCTGTGAGCTTAAGTGGTGGTGAATAAGTGAAGAGCATGTTCCGTTTAAAACTGAAAATGTGAATAGTGGATAAGTAGAACAAAGAAAATGGAGATATGAGAGATTTAACAAACCTTTCTCTCATCGAATAGATGACTTTGATTTTAGTTGAATCTCTTAGTAACAAATTTTTCTTCTTATTTTTCGATTGTGATGAATATATCTTGGACAATCCCTAGGATATGAATAGGCATATGGCTTCACAAAATAAAACTTAGATAAATTGCTAAATTATTGCAGTTGAATTAGTATTGTATTTGGGGACTATTTTGTGTTGAAAATTGATGGAAGAGAATTGGATAGAATTTGAATAATTAAAATTAGGTATCTCGTTGTAAATCTATATTTTTGGTGGGGGTCCCTGTGCAAAATAGTCATCTTCCTTGATGGAAAATCATATGAGCGTGGAGTGGGAGAGCACCAGAGTGGACTGCATGGGGCAGCGGCAGTCACCGGGGGGTTGCACACGGTGCTGTGGCACTACTGTGCACGTGGGGGTCGCACAGCGGTGTGGCGCGGTGGAAGCGCGATGGGCGGTAGCTTGGTGGTATTGGCGTAGGCGATGGCAGTGTGGGGATGGCGGCGGTGACGTGGGGACAGCGGCGGCAGCAACGACGGGGGTAAGGGCTAGGGTTAGGGTTAGGGCTGTTGTGAGTTGAGGAAGATGAAGCTGATGGGTTGGGTTTTAGGTTAGGTTTTAGTTTTGCTCTGGTTCGCTTCGGGTTGGGTTGATTTAGGGATTGGGTTTGGGTTTGGGTTTATTGTTGTTTTGATTTAGTTTTAATTGGATTTTTAAGGCTAGATAACTATTGAGATTTATCAGAAAATGTAATTTTAATATAACATAGGGGTTTTCTGTAAAAGTAACTATCTATTCTTATGTTATTTATTTGAAGAAGTAATAAAATATGTAATTACTCCAATATTGAGGGGCTGAGTGAAAATTTTGAATACTAAAAGAGTTACTTAGAGCTGAATAGAAACTTGAATAATTTGAGGGCTTTACTATAAAATGCTGAGTAAAATTAAATTAATTTTAAATGCTTGTTAACATAATCTAATTAATTGAATTTCAACGGGTCTTTTTCTATATTAAAATTCATAGCTTTTTTATTTGAACTCCGAATTCAGTGATTCAAAATCCGTTAGATTCATCTTTGTGAGTAGAATCTATATTTAAGTTAAAAACATCAAAATCAACCTCTTTGCATTTTTATTTGGATTAAATTTTTTGGATGTTATTAGTCTTTATTGAATATTTTCTACAGTTATCAACAGTTATTGAGGAGTTAATTTAATTATTAAAATCACTATGTCTCTAGAAATAGGTAAGCCAGTATTGATGGGATGATTTCCTTATGATGTTAGTGGGTTATTAGATGTGACAGTTACTAGTCTCTGGGAGTATAAGAGACACTTACCGTGGCGAGTGAACACCACTCACTACTTATGAAAAGTGTAGGTGAATATAACTCTAGGGGGATTTTGAGAGTATGTGCATATCAAGACTGAGAGTTTTTTTTAGACAGTTCAATTGTTGTACATTTCTCTTTGGCTACATTGTTGGTGTTTCAGTTGCTTGATTTTGTAGTTACTTGGTTATTTGACTCCTTAGTTACTTGATTACTTACTCCTTTAATGATATTTTCCTCTAATTGAATAAAGCGAGAAGGCAAACTCATTACCTACTGGTATTAATTCATCACCTTCCCAAGTTAAGCTAGTACTTGTTGTTGTACTAGTTGAAGTATTTTTACTTAGCATAATTGATCATTATATATATATATAAGGGTAGAGGTTGCCTACTAAGTATGTTGACATACTCATGTGATGTTATTTATTTATTTTCAGATGACAAAGTTGATAGCGATATTAGAGAATACCAATGAGAGCCAGCAATATTACTTATCGTATGTTTATCTTATGAAATGGGATGTAATCATAACTATTAGTATTTGGATTATTAGTTTCACTAGATTATATTTGTTTAATCTTATTCTAGTTTAATTACGAGTCCTATATTTGTAGATTTCTTTAATCTGTGTTGTGATGATGGTTATAGGATGTTGCATACTCTACTAGGGGTTGTTTGGAATGGGGTTAGGGCTAGGGTGACCTCGCCCTCACCACACTATCTTCCAAACACTAAAAATTTGACCGCACTAACATTATTTAATTTATTTAAATTATAATAAGGATTTGACTAAAATGCCCTCGGTTCATCTGAACCGTCGGATCTCGATCCCACAGCTCAGATCGCCTCAGCTGAAACCCTACTCCTCCCCCCCGGATGCCATCGCCCAACACGGCAGTAGAGCACGGTCGCTGCCGCCGACGCAGCAGACGCCCGAGCTCGGCCGGCGACTTCGTGGGTCTCGTGAAGAAGATGAACAATAGTATGTGAACAGTACTCACCGGATGATATTTTTGTCCACAAAAAATTTTAACCATCTGCTAGCCAGATCAGTAACCAAACAAGATTTACTTGACCGCATTAGCATTTTACACTTTACCCCTTCCTTTGACCTTGACCTTGACCCCGTTCCAAACGGGCCCTTATTGGCCCAGTGATGGGCAGTAATAGGGCACGATAGTAATCATCCAGTCAAGGAAAATACAGTGAAAGCAATCCCAATGCTAATCCCAAGCATCAACATGGGTTGGATGTGTTATAGAATTAGGATTTCAAGTGGCTAGATCAGTGATAACTTTTCATTAGAATAATTTTTGAAATTTTCATAAAATGAAATCCTAAATCATACTCTTGTTTATAAGAAACAGTCCCATAAACCTACAATTCTACTCAGGTCTTTTACTTAAACCTAGTTTCGGTACAAATTGTGTTTAGCGCTGTTTGAGACTTGTTGAATCTCGGATTTATGAGTTGTGATGAATTCAAGGCTTTAAGTATTTTTATAAGAAAGATATTAAAGATTTTAAAACTTCAAATTACAAGTTACAAGTTTAATATTTGTACATTTATAAATAAATCCCTTTAATATTTTTATTCATAAATAAGTCCAAACTTTATCATATTTAAAATAAAAATTTATAAAAAAGATATTGAAGATTTTAAAATTTAAAATTTAAAATTATAAGTTTAATATTTGTATATTTACAAAAAAACCCCTTGAATATTTTTTATTTATAAATAAATTTACAAATAGAGTTAAGTCAGACCAAATCAGTTCAGACTTGACCCGATAATCAAATTAAGTCAATCTGAATGCAAGTCAAGCTCAAATCATATCCTAAGTAGGTGAAATCAATTTGAAAACCAAACCCTAATTGGGTTGAGTTAAGACAAACACTAATTGGATTAAATTAAATTCAAACTGAATCTTAATTGGATAAATCAAACTTTAATTCAATTCAAAGCAAAGCCATGTCATACCTAAACCAAAACCAGGTCAAACCTGAAGCAGAACTAGGCCAAGCCTAAACCAAAACCAAATTGAACCTAAATCAATTTTAACTTGAACCAATGTCCATTAGATGCAAACCCAAACCCGATAATAGCCCAACACAAGGTCAAACTTGATCTGAATCAAATGAATCAAACTCAAGCCAAAATCAAGTTTTGATTATTAAACCGAATCAAATCATCATACTTATATCAAAATCAATGTTGCTCCCATTAGATTCAACGATCAGTATTTGATAATTGTTCTTCTAAAAATCAATACCAAGCTTGTTGAATTAAATTTGCTATTAAAAATTGAACATTCACCATCAATGCCAACAATGATCATGGGAATGAATATTTTACATGGTTCCCCAAGTTTTGTTATAAAACATCAGTAGAAACTCAAATCGCTAAAGGTTCTAGGAAAGGGAAACGGGAACATATTATTATCCCTCAGGAAGACTTTAGTGAATTGCAATTCAATCAAATTCTGAATATTGAACCGAATCAAATTAGACTAAAACCAAAATTAAGTTTGAACTTCAAAACCAAATTGAATCAGACTCAATCAGAATAAAATTAGGATTAGTCGATAACAAGCTCAAAGTTGTCAATGACACTTTAAATTCAATTTACAACATGCCTTAGAGGGTTTCGATTTGAACTCGTTTATTTAGTCAGCCAAACATCTTATTTGGTTGAAGTTAACTAATACTATATTCAAACTCGTTGGTCACACTTCAAAATTAGTCAATCCTAGAAGCTATTGACAAAAACTTTCAAGTTAATCCAACCCAAAACATTGGCAATGCTCCAAATTCAATCGACAATATACCTAAAAGGCCATCGATTATCATATCAAACTGAATTAAGATAGACTTAAACTCACTTAGTCAGTTTGCCACAATGTCTTATTCAAACAAAATTTTATCCACACCTTATTGGTTATAGACACATTTAAAAAACCAATAAAGTAATTGCCAATATCTTATTGACTAATAGAAACACTTCAAAGCATGAAATTATCACCAACACCTCATTTGGCTAATAGAAACATTTCAAACCATGCAAATCAAATTAAAGATAGACTTGAACCCGCTTAGTCAGTCAACCAAGTGTTTTATTCAAAAAAAGTTATTGCCAATGTCTTATTTATTGGTTAATAGAAATACTTCAAAGTCTGAAGTTATTGTCAATACTTTATTAACTAATAGAAACACTTCAAACTAAATGAAGTTATCATCAATACCTCATCGGGTAATGGAAACACTTCAAACCAAAGAAAATTATCCCCAATGCCTTATTGGTTAATGAAAAAACTTCAAACTAAAGAAAATTATCACCAATGTCTCATCGGCTAATAGAAATACTTCAAACCAAAGGAAATTATCGCCAACACCCCATCGGCTGACAAAAATACTTCAAATTAAATAAAGTTATCATCAATGCCACTAGGTTAATAGAAACACTCAGAACTCATGGAGTTATCGCCAACACGCCACCAGGCTAATGAAAATATTTCAAACCAAGATAGAGTTATCACTAATGCCCAAGGCTAATGGAAACCCTGAAATATCTCCTTTCTTCTTTCATGTCTCACCTGATGACACCACTAAACTAAATCGTCAACATTCACTAAGGATCAAATCAAGACCCATCTGAGTCAGACTCCACACAATCCAGTACATGGGAGCTGGGTAACAGTAGACATCGAGCTCTTTCCATTCACTTCTCTTATTATTTGTTATTTATGCATTCAAATTCATTAAATTATAAAGTGAGAGTACGCCTCTACTTAAACCATGTATCCCGTTTCATATCAATCAGATTATACTTTCTTCTTGTCTTTTTTATCACCATTTTATTAGATAGGTTTCTTGTATTAAGAAATTCTGACAATTATTGAGGTGATTAATAACATGAGCTTATACCAGGTGGAAATCATGTTTGCATAATATATGATTGCACACTTAAATCACTATATTTTTTATTTATTATTTCAATATTACTCCTCAAGGTCTTTGCAATCTCAAGTGGTCAATTTTAATCCCACAAATTTTGTCATGTCCAGTAGGACATGACTTCTCCTTTGAGTGTAGAAACCTAGCCAATATGATAGAGACATTAATGAGATAAAATTACAATTAAAAAAATAACTAATTGTGTTCCTTCTTGTAGAAGAAAGCATTCAATGGCATCAATGAAGAACTTCTCCACTCCAAACTACACCATTATCCGAGGGGCAAGAACAGTCATGCATTTACCTCAGTCGATGGTCACCACAAAAGCAATTGAAGTTTAAATTAAATTCAAAACCATTTTTGAAGCCGTTTAGCTCAAGAGAGCACCTGATACTACACTGATGGAAGTTAACAATCATGTAAGACTAGCTCACTTATTGCCTTCCATCAAGGGGAAAGAGACTCAATGTCATCACTTCAAATAACAATGCTTAATCTAGTGAAGAGTCAAAAGTTGAACCTAAACTGGCAGGGGCATCAGTCTTCCAAAGACTAGGCCCAAAATAAAACTTAATCTTCGATTACCTTCACTTGACTTCTGATAGGGAGTGACCAAAAACAAGCCTGGACATGTAGATGGGCGAAGAAGAACTCATCCTGAGTATCACAAGAAAACGGAAGGTTGCTGAAACTAATGGGGGTAACCTAACTAATGGGGGAAGTTAACCTCGACCAAAAATACACTAAGTTAAGACCTGATTCTCAAGACATGGATCATCATGTTCTGATGGAAGCCTTAATTATAACCAAAAGTTTTACAAAAAAATGACCATGGAAGCATTGCAAGAATAATTGAGACAACAAAGAAAAGTAAAAAATAAGGCTCAGAAGAAGATCTTGGAGTTGATGGAGATAATATTACAAATGAGATAAAAGCTCGATAAATTGGAACAATCTCAATAATCATCTCAGAAAGTTACAGAGATAGCAGAAGACATTGCTTGCAGATGAGATCCATGAAGATGTAGACCCTTCACAAGCGTCTCCTTTATCAGCAAGAGATACCAAATCTCCAATTTCAGATATTCCCAATAATATGGTATTTGAGGCAATTTTGCTACAATCAAAATTTAATTGAAATATAATTAAGATTAAAATTTATGTGCCACTAAATTATGATTCAAATGTTGATATTGGTTAGACTTAAATCATGTCAGAATTTGACCAAAAATTGAGTTCAAATCATTAGAAAATTCAAACTCTAGCTATGTCTAATCTAATTGGGTTGAGTGACTAGATTTTTGGACTAAAATTATGCCCAAAATTCATTTAAACAACTTGGGCCAAAATAACAAAATGCAAAAATTTTGCAAATAGATCCTCGAATTGAATGATTCTTCATAAATGAGCCATTGGCTAGATTTTTCTTGCAAATAAGTCTTGGAACAAAAAATTTTATAGAAAAGTCTAATAAAATTCTAAAATTAATAAACTCCTCAAAAAATCGATAATTATAATTTACTGCTTATGAAATTCAAAATTTACAAATAAACCCCTTCAAAATTCTTTATTTATAAATAAATCCTTATAATTTTGACTTTTTGCAAATAGATCTCTCAAAATTTTTTATTTACGAATAAGTTCAAATTTTATTCAAAAATGACCCTTGAAATTCCAAAAATTTATAAACAAGATTTTTGATAGAAAAGTTTCTTAAAATTATAAAATTACAATTTAATCCAATTTTTGGAAAAAAATTTGTAAATATCTCCTCTATAATTTCATTATTCAGGATGAGTACAACTTTCAAAATATCATTATCAAAACAAATATATACATATCTTTTCAGAAGCTCATCCAAACTACATAAATTGTATTGTATTCATTTACATTCATATCCATTATTTAAAATTCAAGAAAAAAAATTCAATACCAGCCCAACTCTATCTCTTTACGAGCCTATAAAAATCCATGAAAACATGCAAATCAAAAAAGAGAGGAGATTAGAGACAAGCAGAGAATAGAGCATAAGGCATTGGAAGATCATCATCAAAGAAAGACTAGATAGGTAAAATTTCAAACTTAGCTTCTTCTTTTTTTTCTCTTTTGTTTGTTCTCCTTCTCTTCTATAGGACCATCAAGCTGCCCTGCTCCTCTAGCCCTTCCTTGACTCACTGGCCATCGCCGCCGCCACCCGTCTGTCTACTTCTTCAACCCCCTTTGATAACTCTAAACCACCACTTGGCCATCCTCAACGAAACCTGATGACACTCCTGTAGTCCAAGCTTGTCGAGTGCCACTAATATTGTCTCTTCACCCTCACCTCATCAGAGGGAGCCACCACCGCAACAAGGCTCACCAGATTTAGCCAGCAAGCAATCGAATATAACCACCAGAGTTATTTAAGCTTTTTGGTTAGCACCCCCTTATCTTGAAATGTCTTCACTGACCTATTATTTTTATTTGAAATCAGTTATGAGTTGATGTCAAATGAAAATTAAAGTTGCAATAAACTAGTTAAGATTTTTCTATGAATTTTGGATATCCGAACCTCATAATTCAAATGTTTGAATATAATAGAAATAATTTGGGAGTTACTCGGCTTCAAACGCTTGAACCTTAAGTTTAGACAATTGAAGATCAAAATCTACAACTTCATTGTTCTCAAGTTTCTAGCTTGGGATAGGATTCAATCACTTGACCCTGGCTGGGTTCAGGCACTCGAACTTGATGACTAGACGTGCAAACTCATGACATCAGCTGTATCGGCTAGTAACTTGGTAGAAACAACTAGAGGTCATTCCCAAACGGCTATTTTTTTACTCTAACGATTATATAAAGGCTTGAGAATTTTTTGCTCACTAAAGAAACCAAATTTTCACATTCATAGAACAAGATCTCCTCTTTTGACCTTATAGTCTCAACAAGAGCTCAAATAGATATTAACTTTCAAATCCTCAAGTGTGCTTGTACTTAAACTTTGAGAGACTTTTATTGTTTATTTCTTATCTTTCATTTTCAATCTTTATCATTACAACTCTCTTAGGAGAGGTGAGTGCTCTTCGAGATTTTAAAAGAGCGGTGAAGTGGTTGATTGGCTCCATTATGAAGCAACACATAGTTTGCAAGTTTGTAAGGGTGCGACTTCACCCTAATAAAGCAACAACTCTTGTGTCAAGTTTAAGTTTTCAAAATTAAGACGAGAATTATGGAGTAAACGCAGTTGATCACCAAATCACGTTATCAGTTTGTACTTTCTCTACTTTTCTATTTATCTTATGCACTTAAATTTATATCGATTAAAAATTATCTTATATATAATTATGGATTGATCGAACACATGCTTTAATTGTTTCACTAATTCTAATTGAGTTTGATAAACTTGTGCTTGAAGTGTTTTCAGGCTTATTGATTTAATGAAAACTTGTTTTAGTATTTGAAAACCCCTTTCACTCCCCTCTTACATTGCTATTTTGAGCTTTCAATTGTAATTTAGATGATTTGTAGGAGTAAAATCTAGTTATGATTTAGATAGATTTGTAGATCATAAATGTAGGAAAATAGGATTTGTAGCTTATTTCTTTTTTTGTGTGCCTATTAATTATTTTATAAATAAGACTCATGTAAAGTAAATTATGAAGTGTACAAATAAGAAATTATTCTTATCACCTCTTTTTTTCTTACTGCCAAGACTGCCTATAGAAAAAAAACCCCATAATTCTTATATAATAACCAAACAACACTTCACATCACTAATAATCTAGTTTTTCATGAACAGATTAAATGTATTGAGGTGGACCTCGACTTTATTAGAGAAAAGATACAAAATCAAGAGTTCAACTAGCAAATATTCTCACAAAATCTTTAAATTAAAAAAATTGCAAAAACCAAGAACTTAGGCATACATGATATATATAGCCTAGCATGAGAAGGGTGTCAAAAGAAAAGAGGGCTCAGATCTCCTCACTGACTCAAGACTCTAATTAGGGTTGCACTAGTGTGCCTTCCAATCACTTAAAACCTCATATTCATCATAGTCCATTTAACCCAAATTTTGATAAGCCAAAAAATCCAGAAATTTGTGTAATCAAGCTAGAGTAGTAGCCTAATTCTGTTCCCTTAAATCCACTCATGAAAATATTCAATTAGCAATAGCTTTGAATGTACACCTACAATAACAACAATCTACAAGTTCCTATTTTTTTTAATGACTATCAAATCTAACATCATTTATAGAAAAAAAAATCTTTCATTGGTAGAAATACTAGACAAGAATCTTGCTCACACCTAGAATATATGGAAACAAGGCATTTGCCAAGAATTTCAGTAAGACCTGTTATGCAACAACATTGCTCAAGTCCACAATGCTCAAAAGATGTTGACAAAAACCGAAAACATGTTTTAGTCTGTCTCCAACCAAGTTTAAATAAGCATGAACCTGAAATCTTCAAACAAAAGTAACTGCAGCAGCACCCACAGAAAATGGCCCAGGGGACTTTGCATTAATTCACTATTTGGTCCTTGAAAAGCCATAACAAGTGCAACCAATTCTTCCTTTGCCTGCAATTCTCATTTTGTAATGGTAGGGGCAAAGGAATGCATACCTCTCAAACACATCAATATCAATATCCTACAAGAATAAAAGACAAGCATTTCTAGTTTAATTGACATACATTTGTGTACATTTAGATACTCAGACATGAATTTGTACATTGCTGCATTCATTTACACAAAAAACCACCTCAAGGGTCAACATTGCATGAAAGAACTATAAGACCGAAATGTTGCAACTCACAACCGACCGGATCAAAATATCAAAAATTGCATCCAAGAAAGTTAAAAGCTATAAACCAGCTAGTGATACCACAACAGGTAAGATCCAAATTTCACAATACCATTGGCTCTTAGCATGTAAGTTCTGCAGGCTGGACTTGAAAAGTAGTTTGTAAATATACATGCAAATGATATTATAAATATCCATCACCAAACATCTAAAATCTTCTCTATACACTGAGATAAAACATGTTAATTGAATAGAATAGAAAAGATTCAAAGAAAGTAACATGCCTGACAAGGACTTCCAAAGTTGATATTACCAACAACATGTGCAAAGGCATCCCAGGTCAATTGGGCAACCTTTTCAGCATACACTTTCAACAAATATGATACAAGTGCAACATTCTATAAAAAACAAGACAAAGTCAGTTTGTAACAAGTCCACAAAAAATACACTCTAATTTAAACAAAAGAATGTTAGAATTTGCATCATAACTGAATTTAGAATAATTCAGAAGGTCCAAAAATACACTCTAATTTAGACAAAAGAAAGTTGGGTCCACCAACATAACTTAATTTAGGGTACTTTAGAAGGTTGAAAGATTATAAGAGAGGTGACAATGTGAAGACTAACAAAGATAACAAGTACAATAATATGGTGAGAAATTTCTAGGCTTAGGTAATTAAAACTAATTAGTCGTTCTTACATTAGCAATAAATATTTGGTCCATCTCATCAGAAACCAATGATAAATCATCATGTACAACAGGGTAGGAATTGACCAACATCTCATTTGAGTAGCTGTTTTCAGAATAACAGCTTGTCATGTAGAAAATCTAATATCTAATACGAGTTCCCTAGGACAAATATTTGGGAGGAGCTAAAGCAAAGCTGCAAGTCCTTGTACTTCTCAAACTGGGTTTCCCTATGCAAGCTTGAAGAGGACAGTGAAATCTACAAAGGAAAATATATAAAGCTCAAGAAAAGATGCATAACACTTTAGTGTATTGTGTGGGGATTATCCACATGATTTACATATCTTAAATACTAGAACATAAACTTACACAATACTAGATATGTGCCTAACTTATTATTTAGATAATGGAAACACAAATATTAAAGGTTTAATCAACAACATGGTCAACACAATGCAAAAACGACAAAGTTAAATATAATCCTATAAATTATCAAAATTAAGTGTTAATAGTTCAAAAAGGTTATTATCAACATAAAGAAATGTTAGAGAATAAGACTCAGCTAGCCAATGTTGTGCGATGAGTAAATATCTAGCAGTTGCAAGAAAAATCTAAGCAAAAGTGATGTGACATTGTCATTAAAGAATGTGATTTGCTTGTGACCAAATCAACTTGACTATGAAAGGTACACAACTGCATACTAGATATGGAAAAATATAATAGGACAAAATTACACCTTACTAGAAATTTTATGGTTTAAACTTTGGGTTGCCAAAAAAATCAATGGATTCCTACGAAAAGGCATTTAATTTTCAAATACTTTCGAATTGGTAGGGGGGGTACATCATAGGGTGATCTATCTCAAAAGTAACATTCTAAACATATAAATAATAGACCAGAAACAAGTGCCTATACAAGAAACTACAAAAAAGACCTTGTTGTCCTACTTGCAAATGAGCAACTAGTGAAAACAAACTCAATTCATTTGCAAAGGTGCTTGTCAGACTACTCCATGACTCCGCATCAAATACAAAAATTATAATAAATAATAAGTAGCATACAATTTAGTTTGCAGGTAGAATTACGATCCAAAAAACAAATTCAAAAGAATCACTAGTTCATCAAGATAACTTATTATGATAATAATAAAAATTCCACCTAAAAGGGTAAGCACATTTCTTAAACTTGGGATTTTTTATAGAGTGCCAAAATGAGTGGATTTTACTTGAAGTCTGAAACAAAATAGATGAAATTATATCCAAGGGAAAGAATAATTTTCATTAAAGATAAATAAAGAAATAAATGTCAAAATACAAAAACTAATTGTAAAAACAAGGAAGTATTTTTTGTCTTTTATCGTCGTTTTTATTCAACCTATGATCTTTAGTCACAAAAGAATGGTAAGGAACTGGATCTCATATGTTCTTCTCACCAATGCAACAAGGTGACGATAGATATTTTTTTGTCGGACAAGCACTACAAGTAAATTTTTACATGTAATTGCCTACAAAAACATAAAATCATTATCCACAACTACCAAGACAATAACTAGAAAGGAATAAGGAGTGCAAAATAAACATGTACTCTACTCTCATAAAAGTAAAATTATTTTGATTAGTGACTCCTCAAAGAACCAGAAATAGGTTATCAAGGGATAATAAATCAAGACAAATACATCACTCTATTATATTGTATGTTAATTTTATATTGCTAAAAAAGGAATTGATTAATATTCACAGTCAGTTTTGAACATTCTCTGAGATCAGTCAACTAAAATTAATGGGTGTATATATTAGTCCTACCTTATCAAAAATAAGTATGATGATGAACAATCGATCAATTTAACTCACATAGTTTGAAAGTTAAGAGCAAGGTAATTCCTCATTAGAAAAAATAAACAGAAAATTTAGAGGAGGAGAGTACAATAAATACAAAAAGAAAATATTACTGATGACCAAATATTCTGATCTATTTTATATGTTTAAACTTGTGGCAATCAACAATTGATGGGTTAAGAATTAGGAAACTACATAACATCAGAAAATATAATTTCACATTACCAGCAATAAGCAACAAACTTAGAGTAGGAAGGTACAATAGAAATTTTGATATGCTACCTAAGTTGAAGGAACTAAAAAAAGGTAAGTTCTTCTATTCAACTTGTAATGTAAATCAATAACTATTTTAGTTTTTATATTCTGATTTTTCAACTATTTTCATATTAGTTTACAATATGGTTTCATTGAAATAAATTTGCAATGGTCATTCTCAACCTCAAAGAGCCTATAGAATTATGCAACAAAAAAAAAATCCTCACATGTTGTTCTAAAGGGAACGTTTTTGATAACCTACCATAATAGTCATTGACTTTTAATTCCTATGAATCTCAAGTAAACATATGAAATTGATATTCAATAAATTTTAAAGGGTTTTCCTGGTGTTGATGGAGCATCATTCACCATCGAATTCAGTTGAGAGACTCCTTCAGATCTTAATCCATTAGATCAATTTATTTCATTTATCTATAACAAAAGAGAACTGTGAAGAAGACCATTGGAAGCCCTCCAATGGTAGTCGCTTTGATGCCCAATTCAATTTCTACAAATTTGGGGTGGAAGAAGAAAATAATTGAGCATTAGTGCTTACATTTGTCATGCATTCTCCTATTTATAATGAATTTAGTGAGCCCAACATATCTAATTCCCTATTCCAAATGAGATACCTATCATATTTCGTGTCGTCACCCTATTGCAAATTTTGAATCCCTCAAGATTATCTCAGAGTCATAAATATTTGATATCTTCATAGTCGAACAAACTCAACATTTATATTTCGAAACCTTTAAATCCAACAAGTCATTTTGATATGGCTTGTTGCGTACTCACGGAGTTTAAGTTAGCTCGGGCGATAGAATCGGACCAAACCTTCGATTAATTCCAGTAGTGGTTTGGCTCGCATGAATAACTTTGGTTAACCAACTCGGTAAAATTGATTTGATGGACCATAAGTGCCTCACAACTCCAATATGAGACATCATCATGCAAAAAAGTACTAGTGCCACTAACACAGAGAATAAAAACCAAGTTCATCTGTGATTTTATTAGGATTCATTGCATAAGATGGATCTTATTTGTTTACGAAGAAAAATAAATTAGGATCTTGAAATTTATCCTATCGCACTACTGAATAAACTGCAACTAAGATTATCAACTCTCGAATTTGCAACACAATAACAAAATTTTTAAGTAAACATATGTACCTATTTTAGCACATAGTGCAATTCATCCCTTGCCTAAACAACATAATCTCTATTATTGCTATCAACAATAATGTGATGGCCTTTTGTGTCCTAAAAATAGTGATACCACATAGGTCTATCTTTTGTCTTTAAAAATATAAATAAGGAATGAAAAAATAAGTATTGCGATGAAAATAATTGTAATAGCAAATGTCAACCAATAGAAAACGCAAGACAATTAATCTACTACAAGGACACTCACAAAAAACCAAATGAACAAATGAAACCACCAATCGAACTATATGATCTATACATAAAATTTTTAAAAAAGGTTGCATTAAAAGACCAATAAGAATTAGTAGGTAACCGACTATATCCTTCTAATGCACCATGAAGAAGCAATGGCCCCCCAACACTCCATCTAATGATCTTCCTCTTAAGAGCCACGACCCTAAAGAACTATGTTTATGGTCGGCCGATCAGCACATAGGACTTACTTTTGATGTTGATTGCCTATTTCTCCACCTTGATGTCCCCTAACAAAAAACCTTAAAATTCTATCAAAATTTTCAGCAAATTCTAGGATTTTTAATGGAGACTTTGCATCAATATTTGAGCGGATAAGGCTCTTGAGGCCATTGTTAACAACTTAAATTAAGATAATAACTATTAAATACTTATCACATAAGAGATGACCTTGAGTTGTGCCAATTTCTCAATCACAAAAGCACCAAGTTCTATATTGGAATAGTGAGACTACCATAGAAAGGATAATAAGTTGAGTACGTACACAGAAACATTCACAATAATGCTTAAATTTATGGAATAAGAAAGAGCAGTACAAATATATTATTTGCACATAAAAAGTGATCAATCCCTTAGAGATGGTCAGCTGAACCAAAATTTAGTTCCTATCTTTGTGTTTACTTATTGGCAAGTGAAAGTTGTAGGAACTAATTGAATAAAAAAAAACATAAGAAATCTATGTCAACAATTAGGATAGAGTAAAAATAAAAGAAAATCATGAAGCAAACAAAACATGATCGTTAAATAACAAAATTTGATTCCACAATAGGACAAGTTTATCAACAAAATAGTGTATTGAAACTAATAGTGTATCAGCAAAATAGGTAAAATGTATTTAACATAATGTAAGAATAGTAACAAAAAATAATGTATTGTAAAATATTTATATGTTTTGTCCATTAAGTAGATGATATGGAGAATTATTGAAAAGAATGCATGAAATTAGGAAAAAAGATAATCAACAGAAGTTTTGTTTAATGTTCTTAAAATATATGATAATCCATTACACTCAAAATTTATACAAGTTAGATCCCTATTTTTCTGATACGATTTTCTATTTACAACTCAACTATTTAAAATGATTCAAATCTTGAACTAAGATACAAATTTCACTCAAACCTGTAATAAGATCAAGAAAAATTCAAGATTTAAGGTAACATTAACTTAGTGGTGGAAAGCTTCGTTTCCAAAAGAGCTTTAGGTTGCTCTTAATTGTACTTCACCTTTTATAAAATCTCTAGTAATTGAAAACATTAACTACTACAGCAACTCTAGGTGAAGCAACAATCACATTTATTTCTTTAGAGAAATTTAGTTAAGATCCACAATTGTCAAGAAAAAACCATGCTACAGCCTCTAGATATTGTTTGGGTTCTTGTGTGCAAGAACTTTTAAGAGGACAACATCTAATAGATAGAACATTATGTCTAATTTCTCATGAGGTCTTTCAGCAAGTGGTCAGAGTATAACTTAAGTAGGTAAAAAAAATTTTAAAAAAAATACAACAATAAGAGAGTTGTAGCAAAGTGTGATATACCTCAAATAGAATCATTACTGGATTTCCATTTGGATTCTTAAAGCTTCGGTGATTTCCGTCCCTCTGCCAACCTAAAAGAAAGAAACAAATATATTGAATTGTAACACATTGTTATGATTAATATTTTTTGGAGTAAATGAGATATTGATTTCATATTTAAAAATTTTCTTAATAAGTCATGGTTCACTAGCATCTTCAAATCAAGTGATGATACTCCTTCAAGTGGTGAATCCTTCTTGTCTAATGTCCACAACATAAAAGGGAAAAAAAGTTTCAGACAAAAAGGATAATGCAACTTTGAAATATTAAAAAGGATAATGCATCACAAGGAAGAAATCATTTTCTAATATAGATCTATCTGAAGTACCAAAAAAATTATACATAGGAAAATAATATAAGAAGCAAACAATAACTTGTTTTAATGATTTATAATAAGAAAAACCTCCAACAAATAGAAAATTATTCCAAGGGACCCAAACTGCATGTCGTGAAGCTGCATTAAGTCCCACGGGTTAAGGAAAAGGAGTATTGAGAAAAAGCTATGAATACATACACTTAAGAGTTCACTTAGAAGCATTTAAAATCATGAACAGTACATAAATAATATTTATTGTTGAAACATGCATATCATCTATACACAGGTTTACAACCAAATTTAAAAGTGTGTGCCTATCATTCATTTCATGAAATAAGATCAAGTCAAGCCAAAAATGTATCTTGTCTCAGCTTGATGAGAAGTTTTGTAGAATATGAACAACTCAATGGTGACAAGCAGATGCACCTGAATAACAGAGCTTCAAAGTGTTGGAGAGCCGCAAGAGTGTCAAACAAGATCTATATAGTGAGCTGGACACCAAACCATCCCAAAAGCTCAAGCTCATGGGATATGGGTCTTTTTCACTATATCTATTGGACTCTATCTATTCAATATCCGATGTGGGACTAATTCATCACACCTAATATTATAACAATATCTCTCTTCAGGTGTGATTTGACCAGATCAATTTAATACTCTTAATCAATAACTCTTTTATTCGATCACTTTCACCGTATGACCCATGTCCTCACATCGGCCTTTAGTGCCCGCGCCCTTGCGTTGGCTTCCGGCGCCCACACTTGTGGGCTCGCCATCCTAGCGCCAGTGCATGCGCCCTCTCTCCGGCCTCAAGCCGGCCTCGCTCGAGTGCCCGAGCCCTTGGGCCTACACTCACGCCCTTGCCGGCCTCATGCCCGTGTCCTCTCGCCGATCTTTGCCATGAGACTAACATGTGACTCAATTTAGTCGCATCATCATGGTAATTTTTGGTCTTAAGAGTTTGCATAGCTTTGAACCTGAAGCTCTGATACCACTTGTTAGGGAGCCGCAAGAGTGTCAAACCAGATCTATATAGTGAGCCAGACACCAAACCATCCCAAAAGCTCAAGCTCATGGGATATGGGTCTTTTTCACTATATCTATTGGACTCTATCTATCCAATATCCGATGTAGGACTAATTCATCACACCTGACATTATAACACAAAGAGCATACCTGGCAGCAGAATTATTCTTTAACTTCACTTCATTCCATGTGACAGACATCCAAATAGGTTGAAGAAAGGAAACATAACTGGAAAAAAGTAAATGACTTTTATTCACAAAAAGCATGTCAAACATCCAAATGTTTTGTTGGATGTCCTTATCCCACTTGGAAACATAGTTTAGATCATATTCTTAATCCTACAGGAAACAAATATATCTTTTGATAAATATGCTACCTACAGTAACTCAAGGGTATGAAAAAAATACCAACTTTTTTTTTGTCTCATCCAGTAAGCTGGATTCATCAATTAATGGAATTTGGCAACACCCTTCAAAACAAAATAGGATGCAAACTCTACCACTCAAAAGTTAAACATATTAACTATTATACCTCAATTTCAAACATTAAAATAATTCTACCTGCCAAGCATATCTCTTGCCATTCAGGTCATAGTCAAAGTTTGAAAGGAGCAAAAGAGTGATTATTATACTTTCTAAGGATAAATCTAAAGGACCATATTGTATACATGTGACTCAGGATAAAAGCCAATGACGGACAAATTTGGACCCCATTTCCAATAGGGTAGAAGTCGATGATGGGTTAATTTCGATCGCTCATCAATGGTTGATAGCATTGAGATAGGAACTGAAAATGACAATGCCCTGTCAAACATATGATCAAACCCAAGAACTTGTTGAAGAATTTAAGAAATACAAACCTTGCAGCTGGAAACAATGCCATAAGTTGATAGAAAGGCTTGAAATGTGCATGAGTTCGAAGATTATTTTAAGCTTTCCTAGATCCTTCAGATCAAAAGTAAATGTTATGCAGAAGAAATATTCTACAACAAGACATTCATAATATTGACTGCTTAGAAATCAAGCAGAGAGGCATATAATTATTCTAGGGTACCAGTACACCAAAAAATTCTAATGATTTTGGATTTGAGGTGTGTATAATGAGGATCTTTGTCTAGTTTTTTTTTCTACTACCCTAAAAGCATCAAAATGACTGTTCTCTTACAAATACAATGACTCCACTTTCCACATGAATCAAGGAACTAAGATTTCAAAGGGAGTTTTCACCAAGAATCGAGAATACCAATACAAAATCATCAAATAACTATAAAAGTATAAAAAATAACTATATTTTTCAAACCCCATAACTCAACTTTCAGCGAGAATCAAGAATTTGGATTTCAAAGAGATTTTCCCGCAAGAAACAAGAATACTAACCCCAATCGGAGAGCAAACTCCCATCGTGCTAGCAACAACCATCATGCTCCACAACAGGAAGAGACACCCTATCACAAATCACCGACCAAAAACCGTGGGTGCCTCAGAGAGCTCCTGCTGCTCCCATTCCTGCTCTCAAGAACACCTCCAGCAGTCGAAGCAGCGATCGTAGCCCTCGATTCCTCCTCCCATTAGATCTAGCTTTCAGCCGTATTGGATCACTGAAGAGCAAGAGATGATTCGCTGGAGAGGAAGAGAATCACTCATCACAAAGAAGAAGACTACGTTTTCTTTTCACATATCAGACTTTTAATATAGTCTATGTCGGTGCTAACCTATTAGCGCTAACAATATATAAGCATAGGTAGCATTAACTGACTTAATGCCACCTATGTGCTTGATATTACCCGATGCATAGTTAGTGTCGCTAGTCTTATATTATTGACGGCGCTTTATCTAGCACCAGATAATTAGCATCGTTAGTATCATAAATTATTGTAGAGCCCATATTTATCAGAGCTTTGTGCTCAATGCTCTTGTATTTCCTGCTACAAATTATCTTGTTTAAGAAGAAAATCACTTATTGCTATTATGCAAAAGACTTACCAATCATGTCGCCAATCTTGGCAACAATAGCACAAGGGAGTTGTTCAATGGGAATCCAGCCTCCATTCTTCTCAAAGTGTGGGGAGAGCCCCAAGACCTTGCCAACTAAGGGAAAGGGAGGGTAGAAATTCATCCTCACAACATATAGACCATATTTGAACATCTCTTCAAGTTTATTTTCTAGTCTTAAGTTCTTCCTAATCATTTCCAATAGAATGCTTGCAACTCTTTTCAACTCTAGCGTGGATTGTTCTAGTGCTTCTCTAAACATAGGGGAATTGGTAGCCTAGAGACTCATATTTTGATCAAAGATTAGTTGAACGCCAAGAAAATACATGTTTGCCCAGTCCAACTTGTTGTCGTCGAATATAACAAATGCCTAACCATAACCTTCTTAAAGAATGAAGCAGGAGAAGAATGAGAAGAACAAGAGGATGAATAAGAAGAAGAAGATAAATGAAATGTTGGCCCGGAATGGTAACCTTTGAGAGGGGGATTAAGTTTTGAAAACAAAAATCTGATTTTGTTGAAATCAAATCCCAATATAATTCACCAAAAGAGATACTCATGAAACTCAAGCAAATCACAAGTGCAATAAATACAAAGCAAGATAAGGAAAAGAATGCACCATGATTTATGATGTTTAGATACCAATATTTCTACTCCAAACCTTTTGCCTCGGTCTTGAGGACTTCAATCACTCCACTAGTGATATCAATTCTTGAGCCGAAACCAAACCTTTACATCAAACTCATAAACTATGAGTGTCGCTTCCTTAGAGTGAACCATGCTCATACAATCGATCTTGCTCCAACTAACAAGATCTACTCCACACCAAAGCTTTATACTCCTAACATTTTAGGAGTGTTTATAAGTGAAAAAAATATAAGAATTTGATGACTGAGACTCACTACAAAAGCCTCTTAAAATTGAGTACTCTTAGACTAGTAGGCTTAGAGGGTTTTGATCAATATGAAGTTGTAAAAACTTGTTTAGAGAAGTCCAATTATATCTATTTATACCTTATAGGACAAAATTAATCGTTGGGGGATAAATCTCACAACTAGTCTTGCTCCAACAGTCAAAAAATTAGTCATTAGTTGCACAAAAAAAATCCAAACTAGTCGACCACATCAGGTGAACTAGAACTTGGCAAAATTTGATTGTGTGGTTTGCTGAGCATTAGAAGTTTGAATCTTCTATCTAACATAATATGTTGTCTATTAAGCTAAGCATATATTCAGTTCTATCAAAAAAACTTTGTTAAGAGCTTCCTATAAAACTTAATGCAATAAATGTTCTAAATAAATAATCTCAAACAGAAATCTTCAACTCAACTAAAATAAGTGAAAATTCTAAACTTAGCGAGCCAACTTGATCTCTTGAGCTTTTTGAAGCCTTCTCTAATTTTTTAAGTTCTGTCCATTAATCCATCATCATGCCTTGCATTCAATATGATCTTTATATTCATCCATACTTGAGGCTTCCAAATGACTTTGATCTTCATTTTGAGCTTGGTTTGGCTACTAGCTACACATACTCAAGATATGATCAAATATAATTTTGTTCATCATTAAAACTACAAAAGATAATAATCTCCGCATTTAATTGTATAATGAAGCTCGGGTGGAGCGCTTAAAGAAAGAATAAAAAGAGGTGATCAACTCCAATCTGATTCTTGGCAAGGATGCTAAGGCTGGGGCTGACTCTAATTCTAACTACTCCCTGAGCTCTAGTGAAAACGAGAAGGGGTAACTTGGGAAACGACAATTCCTCCCAAGGGAGCATAGATTAGGGGTTTTTTTATATTACAATTTATTTTCTTGAAAATTTTTGTAGCCTATGGATCTTTTGTAACCCTAACCTTCTATTAATGAAGTAACTTTTAACTTCACTAATCATTTTGTACATGTCAATTCAGTTTTTCTCTTTATGTATATTTCTATCAATAACACTCCTAGCTTGATATCCGCCTGAAAGTGTTGCTTGCCATTGAGCCTTTTTGATCTAGGGCATAACTTGCAATTGATTTTCTATAGTTAGGCATGTAGCTTGTAATTGAGTTTTAGTGGCCAAGCGTGTGGCTTGTAACTAGTCCTCAATGATCAAGAGCAGACTTCTAACTGAACTTCTATAGCCAAGAGTGTGGCTTGTAACTGAACTTCCACAGTCAAGGACTTGGCTTGTGACTAAGCTTCCACGGTCAAGCATGTGGCTTGTAACCAGCTTCACCAATCAAGCAACATGGCTTGTAACCACACTTCCATGGTCAAGCACTTGGCTTGTGACCAAACTTTCATGGTCAAGTGTACAGTTCGTAACTAAGTTTCAGTGGTCAAGCGCGTGGCTTGCAATCAAGTCTTCCTTTAGCCTTTCAAAATGCTACTTTTTGAAAAAGCAAAAGAATAACCCATTTATTATTGATAGAAATTTTTGAGGTTGTCTACATGCCAAGTATAGGGCAAAACTTTTCCATTTGGGTGCTCTAGCTTATACATTCCTTTTGCAATAGCTAGGATTGCCTTGTAGGGTCCATTTCATTTAAGGGATAACTTACCAGAGGTTTTGTCTAAATTGTCAGTTTGACAAAGGACACAATCTCTTAACTACAAGTCTTAGTTTCTCATCTTGGCATTGTAGTACTTGATGATACGGCATATTTGTATTTCACTACCCTTATTCTGGCTTTCTGTTGAACCTCTAGCAACATATCCTTTTTCATCCTCATATTAGGCTCATTTGTTTTTAGATCATAATCCTTGACTTTGGGTGAGGGGAGCTTAATCTCTACTTGGATAACTGCTTCAACTCTATAAACCAACATAAAAGGTGAGTTTCAATTGAAGATCGAGATGTTGCTCTATATGATTATAACTTTTGAGATAGTTCCTTGACCTACGCCCCTTTCACTCCTAGTCATTTCTTCAAATATCATAATATAGTTTGATTTGTTACCTTGGCCAGGCCATTTGATTGGGGATGTGCAAATGATGTGAGCCTCCACTTAGTGCAAGATACCATAGTATTCTTTGAATTTTTAGCTATCAAAATGTTTTTCATTGTTGGTGATTAATATCTTTGGTAACCCGAAGTGGTAGATGACACTCTACCATAAAAAGTCTCAGATCTTCCTCTCTGTCATTGTTGTGAGTGGCTCAACTTCTACATATTTAGTGAAATTGTCTTTTGTGATAGCTAGAAACTTCCTCTACCCTGATGTCAGTGGGAAAGCCTCTATGATATCCATCCCTCATTACTCGAACTAAAATACCAACTTGAGTTCAGTGTAGTATGCCTCTACATCGAGGCATACTTCTGACATTGCTCACATCAAACCATGAATGTCATCATTTCAATGACCATATTAATCTAATAATTGTCAAATTTTTAGGGTTTTTATCTCTACCTAGGGTTTTATCTGTGATGAGGGAGAGACGGAAGAAAATATGGAAAAGAGAGCTCTTATTTCTGAGACAAAATAGATACAATTAAATAACCCTAATATTTAGTCTCTATTTATACATGTGAGAGTTCTACTCCTACTCAAGCTCTTACTCTTGACCCATTTATATTGATATTCACTCTGAGCTTTTTATGGATTTTGGGCTATGATGAATCCTGGATTTGCTCAAATATTTGGAGAATACTTTAGTGCAACTATACTTGAGATTAACCCAAATCCCACACAGGTATTCTGAGTCTTAACTTTCTATTTTTTCTATTATCTTCTCATGCTGGTGCATAAATATTTATCATGCCCTGGTTGGAGGTTATCTTCATCATTCTCTCATTGTTCAATACTTTGGTAAAGACATCTGCTAGCTGTTCCTTGGTTGGTGTGAACTTTAGTTCAACCCACTTCTTCAAAATATTTTCCTAATAAAATAGAGATCAAGTTCGATATGTTTGTTCTTCATGGAACACGAGATTATCAGAAATGTGTAGTATTGGCTAATTATCACAGTAGACTTTAGTTGGCCACTTTGTTGAGTATCCAAGTCCTTTTAGGAATGATTGAGGCCAAAGAACTTCATATACTCCCAATGTTAATACTCTGTATTTTGCCTCTACACTTGATCTTGCTACTACTCCTTGCTTCTTGCTCTTCCATGTGACCAAATTTCCCCAGATAAAGGTACAAAAACCTGATGTAGATTTCTTGTCAAATGCAAATTGTGTCTAGTCTGCATCTGTATAGAACTGGATATCCATCTTTTCCTATTTAATGTAACACTGTCCTAAGCCTAGGCTTCCCTTCATATATTCATAATCTTATACACTACTTTCATACATGCTTTCTTTGGACTTTGCATAAATTGGCTTATAATACTTACAATAAAGGAAATATCAAGTCTAATAATTGTCAAATAAATTGGTTTGTCAACTATTCTTCTGTATTATTCTGAGTTTTCAATCTCAATACCCAAATCAAGAAATAATTTGGTCTTTGGGTCCATGGGTGTACCTATAACTTTCCCACAATAGATCTATCTTAGCAAGCAAGTCCAGTGTGTATGTCCTTTGTGATTGTGCTAAACATCTACCTGAATGAGCTACTTCTATACCAAGGAAGTGGTGAAGCTTCCTAAGTTCTTTGATTTCAAGTTGAGTCCTCAGAAAGTCTTTAAGTTCTTTAATCCTTTTTGTGTCATTTTCTGTGATAATAATGTCATCGACATATATAATGAGTATGATCTTCAGTCCACTTCTATCTTTGATGAATATTGAGTAGTCTAACTAGCTTCTCTGAAATCCATGGCCAGTTTGTATTGTGCTGAATATGTTAAACCAAGCCCTAGGTGACTAGTTTAGGCCATATAAGGATCTTTTCAGTTTATACATCAGTTGTTGTCCTTAAGTGTGTATAAAACCTGGTGGTTGGGTCATATATACTTCTTCGTTCAAGGCTTCATGGAGGAAAGTATTTTTTGACATCTGTCTGAGTTATATTCTAGCCTAGTATTGCAGCTAGAGAGAAAATGACCCTTACTAAGTTCACTATTGCAATAGGTGAGAATGTGTCAAAGTAGTCAACTTCATAAGTTTGAGCAAAACTCTTTTCCACAAGTCATGCTTTGTATCTATCTATACTCCCATCTGGTTTGTACTTTACTATGTGTACCCATTTGCATCCTACTTGCTTCTTGTTTGAATAGCATCTCTACAAAACTTATATGGCATATTCTGTTGGAACATGAGTACTCTAGCAACTCCCAATATATGTCTATTCTTCCTCTAAGCCACACCATTTTATTGTGGTTTAGCTGGGCATGAACCTTGAAAAAGAATCCCATTGTCCTTAATATAATCTTAAAACTTTTTAGACATGTATTCTCCTCCATTATCAATTCTAATAGTTTTGATTGTGGTCTTAAATTGGTTCTGAACTTCCTTCTATAATAGTTTGAAGGTTTGGCTAACATCGTATTTATTTTTGATCATATATATCCATGTCATTCTTGAGAAATCATCAATATAGATTACAAAATATTTGTATCCATCTAGAGATGCAAATCTAGCTATCTAAACATCACTATGGATAAAATAAAAAGGTTGTAAGCTTCTCTTATTAATTCTTGATGGAAAAGAAGTGCTATAATAATTGGCATTTGGCAAGTTCACAGGTTTCATAAGAGCATCTATGAGAATTCTTACAGTTTGGGAATATGACATTTAATTTGAAAAAAAGCTAGATGTCCTAAGTTGTAATGCCATAAGAAAAGGTCTTCCTTTTTTCTTAAATGGGCTTTAGCTTGCTGTCCACGACGGTCAAGTAGGTACAGGACATCTTTCTCAATCTCTCCACTAACCATCTTCCTCATGTAAAGGTTCTGAAACACATAATGAGTTGGTTAGACAATAGTTCAAGGCCTTTGTTAGTTGGCTTACTGATAACAGGTTGTAAGGAAAATAATTAACAAGTAGGGATGAGGTAAGAATTAAGTGTTCGGCTTGCATTATGCCCCTTCCTTTCACCATAACTTTCTCACCATTAGTTAAAAGAACATATTTTGCTTGTGGACAAATAGGTAAAAAGATTGAGATTACCAGTCATGGGTTGCCTCTTTCCTTTGCCTATATGGCCTTTTGTATGTTATTCACTTTTTCCAAAATTTCTATCACTTTTAGTTGCTACTGCTACTACCTCCACATTAGTGTTCTAGCCTCCAGTTTATATGTTGACTCTTTGTAGTCTTGCATACATACTACTCACTAAGGGTTTTTTTTTTCTTCTGACATGAATTGGTTTTAACCTATCAATATCCTTTATCTAGAGTTAATAAAAACAATGCCACTCTAAACTCCTATTTCGTATTAATTATGTCTTTCAATGATGGAAATAGTGGATTGATATACATCCAGTTCATTCGAGGGGCTTTTCATTCAAGCAAAGTGTCCTTCTAGTATTTTCCTAGTGTGTCTAGTTCTTACCATCATCTCAGTTATTTCAAAGATTTTGGAGGCATTGTCTTTACCTGAATATAGTTTTCTGGCTTCTTTCCAAATCTATTTGGTTGTATCACAATCCATCATATTTGTACTTACTACTAACTCCATAGTATTCTAGAGTAGGGTCATTACTTGCCCATCTTCTCTGAACTAGTCTTCTATTGGCTTCTCAAGTGGTTCTCCTTCAATGTATAGTCTTTTTCATTTTGCTCTAAAAAAATTCTTGTAGAGGTTTGGCCTATTAAAAGTAATTTATAGATCCAGCTAAACTAATTCAGGTCATCTGCGATCCATACCATTCTCTAGAAGTGACAAAAACTTTGCTTTCATATTCTGTTATAGTTATGGATACCAAGGGTTTAATAGTTAGACTAGCTGAAGTGTTTCCTCTTTGATGTCACCTTTTGGCTTTCCTAAAGTTCTAATACCATGTTGAAGTTTTAGGGTTTATGTTTGTGTTCAAGGTTCTCTCTGTGATGAGGGAGAGATGGAAGAAAAGATGAAAAGAGAGCTCTTATTTCTGAGAGAAAACAAATACATTTACATAATCCTAATACTCAGTCTTTATTTGTACATGAGGATTCTACTCCTACTTGGGCTCTTACTCTTCACCCATTTATATTGATATTTACTCTCCTATTTTGGCTGAGCTTTTAATGGATTTTGGGCACTTTAGTGCAACCATACTTGATATTCACCCAAATCTCACATGGCTATTCTGAGCCTTAACTTTCTATTTTTTTGAGCTTTGATTCTTATGTTATTTTCTCAACAATAATAACCTAGTTAGAAGAGCTAATGCTCCAAGGTTTGCCCACACCATGGCTTCCACAAAAGCACTCATAGATATCCTAAAGTGCATCATTTGCTTCATGCAAAGTCAAGCACCACAGAAAAGGTTGAGTGAAAGACCTCTTGTACAACCATCCTTACACTATTATAAAGTTTGCAGTCAGCCTTTTGACCTTCGAGCTTCCTTTTGGCCTTCAAGTAATCATCTTGTGATAAGGTAGTTCACAATAGGGGATCCATCTATCTTGGCTTCCTAGTGGTCATATGTACCTCCGAGTGAGGATGAAGCTAGGAGAACTAACTCATTTGCCTCAACATTATTCTCCCTTGGGACTAGATGCAGTTTTACATTATCTATCTTCATCATAGGTTTTCATGCCTCAGCCAAGTATTGCATCATGATAGGATCTTTGGCTTCATATTCGGTTGTTTACAAACATATTAGCTGTGATATTAGCTATGAGTTAATGTATACCTTTAACTTCTTTGTCCCTATTTCCAATGCCACCCAAATTCCAACAAGGAGTGCTTCATATTAGGCTATCTTGTTGGAAGTTGGAAACTCAAGTCAAAATGAGTATTTTGCCTCATGCCTTTCTGGGCTTAACAACACAGTTCCTATCCCACTCTCGACCTCACAAGATGACCCATCCACATGAACTTCGTAGGGTTCTTTTGTCAGCTCCAAGTGGTACAACTTTGCTTCCATAATAAAGCTAAGGGTTGTGCTTTGATCACTTTTTGGGCCTCAAATGAGATGTCAAACTATCTGAGCTCCACTGACCATTTAAGGAATCACCCTAAATTTTACAATTTTTGAAGGCTTTGCCAAAGCCTGAAGTTTGTTAGGATGCTGATTGAATGTACCTGAAATTAGGGCCAAAGTCAGTGAACTAAAAGGACCACTGCATATATCAACTTCTCCAATACTGGATACCAAACTTTGGAACTAGCAAGAACATGGCTAGTGTAGTAAGCCAAGTCTTGTCTTCCTCCTTGGTCACTCACAAAAACTGAATTGATGGCGTGTTCAATGGCATATATATAGAGGTATAGTGTTTCACATGCAGTTGGTTTGACCAGAAGTGGGGGTTCGGAGAGGTATCATTTTAGTGTTTCAAAAGCCTGGTGGCACTCCTTGTTCAATTGGAAGTCATTATTCTACTTCAAGCCTTTGAAGAAAGGTAGACATATTTTTCCCAACCTAGAGAGAAACAACTAAGAGTTGCCAATCACTCTATGAGCCATTGAACCTCCTTGACTGAGTTCAAGGGACTAATGTCCACAATGGCTCTTATCCTTTTTGGGTTTGCCTCAATTACATGTTCAAAAATGAGACATGCAAGGAACTTTCCTGAGGCTAAGCCAAAAGGCACACTTCTCTAAAGTTAGTTTCATTTGGTACCTACAAAGTGTATCAAAGGTCTCTTTCAAGTTGGCAAGGTATCCTTCAACTCGATGACTTTTCATCAACATATCATCAATGTAGATC
Source organism: Trichopus zeylanicus subsp. travancoricus (assembly GCA_005019695.1). Taxonomy (NCBI): domain Eukaryota; kingdom Viridiplantae; phylum Streptophyta; class Magnoliopsida; order Dioscoreales; family Dioscoreaceae; genus Trichopus; species Trichopus zeylanicus. Next base: position 198,320 of record RXID01014623.1, on the reverse strand, counting down.
TCAACATTTCTCCCGAGTTAAGCCTTGAAACTTTTGTTCATCATATTCTAGTATATTGCCCCTTCATTTTTTAGTGCAGAGGGCATTACAATATGACAAAAAGAACCTCAATTAATGATGAGCGAGATTTTTTATTTGTCCTTTGGGTGCATCTTGATTTTGTGGTAGCCAAAGAATCCATCTAGGAAGCTGAGAAGTTAGTAAACTAAAGTCAAATCTACTAACTAGTCTATCTTAGGGAGAGGATAGTAGTCCTTTGGGCAAGCTTTTTTCAAATGGCTGAAGTTGGTGCATATTCTCTATTTACTGTTAGCCTTCTTCACCACAACTATATTTGTGAGCCATTCTGGATTCTGGACCCCTCTAATGAAACTTGCATTGACAAGTTGCTTTATCTTTTTGACATTCCAAGTCAAAATGTCTCTTCTTTTGCTTGACTGATCCACAACCTTCATTGATATCAAGCCCATGTTGTGCCATTGAGGGGTTAATTCTAGAGAGGTTTTGAACTCTAATAAAAGACATCTTGGCTTCTCTTCATGAATTCTCTGAGCTCAAACTTCAGGGTTTCAATAAGGTTTGCAGTGAGCTTTAGCTACTTCCATAAGCCTTCATCAATCACTAGATTAGCTAACTTCTCCACTAGAAGGATATTTGCTCCATGGCACTGCTTGATGAACTTATTGGCTAACTCATCAAAGTAGCGTCTCGAGTTATTCAACAACCCAGCAGACCATGCTCTTGTTAAGCCCTACAACATCATGGGAAAAGCTTTGCACATCATTGGATCGCATGCTCCATGTAGCATTATGGCATTTTTGAAATGTGTTAACATGATCTGCATGGTCTTTTGTGCCATCATATACTTTAAAAGGGAGGCTAGTGGAACTTCAACTACAAAAGTTCACAGGTTATTTCAAGAATCAATGGGGTACTATACTTGGATTGGTGCAAAGGTGGGGTTTCAATAACCCTTCTCTGGTGATAGGTGCTTTGGCATCTTTGTAACTCACTTATGTCACCTTGGGCTGACACCAAGGTGGCCAATGTGTACTATGTATCTTCATTCACCGGGTTATATGGGGTGTCGAGTGCCTCAATACCTATTGAAGTTTGGTATCTTAGCTAGATATTGACATATTGCTATTGATGGTGTTTGGAATATTGTGCCTAATGGGTTGATGCTTGTTCTTGGGGGTTAGGTGGTCTTTGATACTACATCATAGGAGAGGCATGCTAAAACTACATTTGATTATGCAATTGCTGTATTTGGAAGTTCTAGAGATTCTACATTGCCTGAGCTTGAGCCTCTAGTAATTATGTCATGTGTTGTATTGTATTTGCCAGGTTCTAAAAATCCTACCAATTAACTGTATTAGTAGGGTTCGTTGTTGACTTCAGTTGTTGAGGCACATTGGACACTTTTTTGCTAGGGAGGGATTGCAATTTGAGGTGTCAAGGAGTTTGATTCCGTGGCTCAATGAGTCTAGCAATGGATGCATTGTGACTGTCAGTGTAAATTCCTGCTGCCCTCAGTCTAATTTTTTTATGTGGCTACTCTCAATAATCATGGGGGCATCGTCAATGAGTTGGCAAAGATCTCCCAAGTTGATGATGGAGATAGTGGAGCAAATCTCAATGAAAGTGCCAACTATTTATGGATTTTGGTTCATCAACAATTTAGACTAAGAGACTCTTTGAGATCTAGATTTGCTCACTTGATCGACACTGCAATCTGTAGGAAAAAAACTATGGATGAACTACTAGGAACACTCCAGTAGCGGCCCTTCTGATGCTCAAGTCAATGACTTGTTATTGGATTGTATAAGTAGGAGGATTGCCCAAGTTGGATGTTATCTTTGTCATGCTCTCCTTGTTCAATACTTTGGTAAAGACATCTACTAGCTGTTACTTGGTTGGAGTGAACTTTAGTTCAACCCACTTCTTTAAAATCTTTTTCCTGATAAAATAGAGATCAAGTTCAATATGTTTTGTTCTTTCATGGAACACAAGATTGTTAGAAATGTGTAATGTTGACTAATTGTCACAATGGACTTTAGTTGGTCCCTTTGTTGAGTATTCAAGTTTTAGGAATGATTTAAGCCAAATAAATTCACATAGTGCCAATGCTAATGCTTTGTATCTACCTTTACACTTGATCTTGCTACTACTCCTTACTTCTTGGTCTTCCATGTGACCAAATTTCCCAAATAAAGGTACAAAAACCTGATGTGGAATTTCTTATCAAATGCAAACTGTGCCTAGTATGCATTTGTATAGCACTGGATATCCATCTTTTCCTATTTTCTATAACACAATCCTAAGCCTAGACTTCCCCTCAGATTTTCATAATCTTGTACACTACTTTCATATGTGTTTTCCTTGAACTTTGCATAAATAATACTTACAACACAGGAAATATCAGGTCTAATAATTATCAAATAGATCAGTTTGTCAAGTATTCTTCTATATCATTCTGAGTTTTCAATCTCAGTACCCAAATCAAGAAATAATTTGATGTTTGGGTCCATGGGTATACCTGTAACTTTCCCCCCAATAGGCCTATCTTAGCAAGTAAGTCTAGTGTGTATTTGCTTTGTGATAGTGCTAAAGCTCTACTTGAATGAGCTATTTCTATACCAAGGACGTAGTCAAGCTTGCTAAGTTCTTTGATTTCAAGTTGAGTCCTTAGAAAGTCTTTAAAAGTTCTTTAATCCCTTTTGTGTCATTTTATGTAATAATAATATTATCTACATATACAAGGAGTATGATCTTCAGTCCACTTCTATCTTTGATGAATATTGAGTAGTCTAATCGGCTTATCTGAGCCCCATGGCTAGTTAGTATTGTGTTGAATTTGTTAAACCAAGCTGTAGGTGACTATTTTAGGCCATATAAGGATCTTTTCAGTTTACACATCAATTGTTGTCCTCAAGTGTGTATAAAATGGTGGTTGGGTCATATATACATCTTCTTTCATGTCTCCATGGATGAAAGTATTTTTTACATCCATCTGAGTTATATTCTATCCCAGGTTTGCAGCTAGAGACAAAATGACCCTCACTAAGTTCACTTTTGCAACAGGTGAGAATGTGTCAAAGTAGACTTCATAAGTTTGAGTAAAACCCTTTGCCACAAGTCATGCTTTGTATCTATCTGGTTTTTGTACTTTACTATCTATACCCATTTGCATCCTATTCACTTCTTGCCATTTAGTAAAGAAACCAACTCCCAGGTTCCATTATTATGCAGTGCCTCCATCTCAGTTTCCATGGCCTGCTCTACCTTGTATCTTTTAGTGCTTCTGCCACTATTTTTGGTATGGTTATGGCTGATATGGCTAAAGTAAAATGTTTTAAAACTTGGAGACAACTTTTGAACAAACTAACTTGTGGTATATTTTACACAAGCTCTTCTTTCTTTTCTCAAGGCTATGGGCAACTCATAATCTATCTGAGAGACAAGCATACCTGAGGTTTTAGTTGGTAGCTCCTAAACTGGTATTTGTTCTGGACCTTCTATAATAGTGGTTGGTGGATTGACCTCTGGATTTGTGTTGCCCTTCTTTTTCCTAGTATAAACAATGCCAAATATCTTTTTTTCCTCTTCAGTAATGAATTTTGAGGTAGGTAACATTAATATGCATGGGTAGTACTTGTTCAGTTTCATAAAAGAATTCATTTTTAGCTGAGATTTGATACTTATTACTTTTAATGAAATAAGGCATATCTTCAAAGAATGTGACATCCATGGAGATATATACCTTCTGTTTCTTATGGGATAATAACATTGTCCCCTTTGTGAATCCTAGAATATCCCAAGAAAACACATTTTATGGTTTTAGGTTGTAACTTGTCTCTGTGAATGTTTATGATTCTATACAAAGCAAACATAACCAAAGATCTTTGGTTAGACATGGAAAGTTTTATCTTCATGTGATAAGACCTGAAGTGGACTTCTATTTTCGAGAAAGATTGATGGTACTCTATTTATTAAGAAGCATGTTGTTTGAATAGCATCTCGTCAAAGATTATATGACAAATTCTGTTGGAACATGAGTGCTCTAGCAACTCCTAATAGATGTATATTCTTCCTCTAAGCCACACCATTTTGTTATGGTGTGGCTGGGCATGAACCTTGAAAAAGAATCCCGTTGTCCTTAAGATAATCTTGGAACTCTTTAGACATGTATTCTCCTCCATTATCAATTCTAACAATTTTGATTGTGGTTTTTAAATTGGTTCTAAACATCCTTCTATAATAGTTTCAAGGTTTGTCTAACATCATATTTATTTTTTAACATATATATCCATATCATTCTTGAGAAATCATCAATATAACTCACAAAGTATTTGTATCCTCACTGTCCAAATATCACTATGGATAAAATAAAAAAATTGTAAGCTTTTTTAATTAATTATTGATGGAAAAGAAGTACTGTGATATTGACATAGCAACAAGCGTGATAGACGAGGAAAACACCGTTGTCTCTGTTAAGAACTCCTTGAATCTACAAGGAAGAGAGAAAATTCACTAAAGTTGAACTTTATTGAGAATAAAAGTTATTTTTCCATCCATAGGGCTGAAGGCCTATTTATACAAATACCAGAAGTCTAATTTGAGTAAGTTTCTGGCTTCCCAAGTCCTAAACTGAATACAACTCAGCTTGAGCTCATTAATTGGGTTGGTAGAAGTTCTAAATAAGTTAACCTATGAAAATAAAATCCTAAATAAGGATTCATCCTTCCCAAGTCCTAAACTGAATAGGATTCAGCTCAAAATTAATCTTAGGTTGGTGGAATCCAAGAATAAGACCTAAGACATCATAATGAAGAGAATTTCAATTAGAAAGGTACTAAGTAAGGTAAATCCTAAGTTTTAATAAAAGAGTGAATTAAATCATTTTTCATGACCTCTTGACTTTTGAATTAGCTTCTTTTGATATTTCTGAACTTCCTTTGAGCGTCCTACATCAATGTCGCCTTCTTGTAAAAAACTCATCCTCGAGTTATTTTGTCATAATTTACAGTCCTCAGGTGCATGGTAGTCAAATAAATCTTGAATATTAAAAGTGTTTGAGATTTCCAAATCCTTCGAGAGGTCGATGACATAGGCATTGTTGTTTATCTTTCTTAGTATCTTCAGTGGCCCAATTTTCTTCTATTTCAGTTTGTTGTAAGTTCCAGCTGGAAATTGTTCCTTCCTCAAGTGCACCATCACCAGATCTCCTTCTTAAAACTCTTTTGGACTCTTATGAATGTCTGCTTTAATTTTGTATTTGGCATTGAATTCTTCTAATTTCTTCTTTACCTCAGTATGCACTTCAATAATTCTCTTCACCATATTGTTTGCAGCTATGCTTGTTCCTGGCAATTTGGGTAACACCACCAAATCCAGCGGGTGCTTTGGGGTTCTTCCATTGATAATTTCAAATGGTGATATTCCCATGGACCTGTTCTTCATGTTATTGAAAGCGAATTTAGCTTGTGCGAGTGCATAGTCCCACTGCTTTGGTTCATCTCTTGCAAGACACCGAATGATGTTTACAAGTGTTTGATTCACATATCAAATCGCCTCCACAATGTCTTTCAAAAGTGACTTAGAAATTTTGTGTCACGATCAGAAGTGATAGTCTTTGGCACTCCATGTAGCCTTACAATCTTCTAAAAGAATAGATTAGCCTTACAATGAAGTGTGTCATCTTGGAAAACCTGTCAACAACAACAAAAATTGAATCTAAGTCTCGTTCCTAGGGAGGCCCAAAACAAAATCCATCGATAGATCCTCCCATGGGGCATTTGGCACAGGCAATGGAGTATAAAGGCCAGTGTTTTGAAAGCTTCCTTTGGCTGTTTGGCATACAAAGCACCTTTGTACAAAGTGACTGACATCCCTCTTAAGTTGTGGCCAGTAGTAGCACTCTTCAACTAGTGCAATGCTCTTGTCACGCCCAAGATATCCTGCTAGGCCACTGCTATGCAACTCTTTCACCACCTTTTCTCTCAAGGAGCACCTTAGAATGCAAAGACGAGAACCCTTAAAGAGAAAGCCTTCATGGAGATATAAATCACTTCCTTGTCCTACTTGGCACTTTCTAAACTCCTCTTTAAAATCTTCATCTTCAGCATACAATTCCTTCAAATAATCAAACCCTTCAACTTCGTTGCTTATAGTTACCATCAAGGCTGCCCACGGCTCAAAGCATCTGCAACCTTATTTTTTTGTCCAGATTTGTGTTTCAAAACATAGGTGTATTACTGTAAGAATGATGACCATTGACCATGCATGCGATTCAAGTCCTTCTGGCTATCAATGAATTTCAAAGCTTGGTGGTTAGTATATAGAATAAACTCTCATTGAATTAGCTAGTGCTTCCAATGACGAACTGCTTGTACAACCACATAAAATTCTAGCTCATATGTTGACCACCTCTTTCGAGCTTCACTCAACTTTTTGCTGTAGAAAACAACTAGTCTTCCTTTCTGGGATAGAATGGCTCCAATGCCTATGTACAAAGCATCACAGTCTACCTCGAATAACTTCTCAAAGCTAGGCAATGACAAAATAGGTGCAGTAGATAACTTCTCCTTGATCAACTTGAAGCATCTATTAGCTTCTTGAGTCCAGGAGAACTTCCTTTGCTTCAAACACTCGGTTATTGGTACCATAATGGAACTAAAGTTTTTGACAAACCTCCGATAGGATGTTGCCAGACCATGGAAGCTTCTAACTTCTAATATATTTCTGGGTATCGGCCATTCCTTAATAGCTTTTACCTTTTCTTCATCAACATGAATGCCTTCGGCACTTACCATGAATCCCAAGAACACCAAATGGTCAGTCATAAAATTGCATTTCTTTTAGTTGATGTACAACTTCTCCTTCTTCAGCACAATAAGTACTTCTGTTAGATGTCTTTTATGTTCTTCTTCATTATGACTGTACACCAGGATATCATCAAAGTAAACAACAACAAAATAACCAATGAAAGGTTTGAGTACCTGATTCATCAATTGCATGAAGGTACTTGGTGCATTTGAGAGTCCAAAAGGCATAACAAGCCACTCATAAAGTCCTTCTTTTGTTTTGAAAGTAGTTTTCCATTCATCACTAGGTCTAATTCTGATTTGATTGTATCTACTCCTCAAACCTATCTTAGAGAACACCTTTGACATGTCCAACATGTCCTCTAAGCGAGGGATTGGAAATCTATACTTTACCATGATTTGGTTGATGACTCAACTATCTACACATCCGCCAACTTCTATCTTTCTTAGGTGTTAATAAGGCTGGAACTGCACATGGGCTCATGCTGACTCTGACCATTCCTTTTCTGATCAAAACCCTATCTTGTAAAATTTGTGACTCTTTTGGACTCATTCTGTAATGGGGCAGATTTGGTAAACTCGCTCCAGGAACAAGGTCAATGTGGTGCTGAATATCTCTCATTGGGGGTAGTTCATCAGGAAGATCATCAGGCATGATTTCCTTGAATTCATCTAGGAAGGGTTGCAAGCCTTTTGGAGCTTCAGTGGGCATTGTCTCCATTCCTTTCTCAATCACAACAAATATTTGGGATGTCTCTTTCGCCTCGTTTATAAAATTTTGCACAATCAGGAAGGAGTGACCCTCCTCTTGTAAACTCTTGGGTCGACGCTCTTCGCCAATGGGGGTAAGGATAATTTTCTTTCCATCTTTGAAGAAGATGTAGCGATTGTCTCACCCACGATGTGTAGAATTTCTATCAAATTGCCAAGGTCTGCCAAGAAGAATATGACATGCATCCATCTCCACAACATCACAGGTTACCTCATCCTTATAGAATTTTCCAATGGAAAAACAAATTTGACACCGTTCAGTTACCTTGGTTTCACCAACCTTTTTAATCCAGCCGATCTTGTAGGGAGAAGGATGTGATTCTGTCTTCAATTGAAGCTTGTCAACCATAGGCTTGGAGATGATGTTTTCACTGCTTCGCCTATCAATAATCATGTCACAGATCTTGCCATTTACTGTGCATCGAGTGCGGAAGATATTGTGACGTTGTAGATTTTCCTCTTGCTTTGGGATGTACATCAGATTCCAAACTACTAAAGATGACCTTTCACCATCAGGCTCATCGAATATTCCATTTTCATAGTTTTCTTGATCATAAGCTAGGTCATCACCTTTTAAGTCATGTAAATTATCAGCCACAAAATTATCTTCAATATCCAGGTTCACCGATTGTCGTGTTGGACAAACATTAGAATGATGTCCAAATTTTCCACAGCAATAGCACTTTAGATCAGGATTTGAACTTGGGTTCTTTGCTGATGTGGCATTTTCTGATGGCCTTGTACATCTAACATCAAGACTCACTTACGTGGGAGGTCGAGGAGGTTGTGTAGCTGCACCTTTATTAGGAATAGATTATGCTCCTTTTGAATTCTCACCAATGGTTCTCCCCACCTGATTTCTGATAACAGGTCGCTCCAATTGGGACTCCACACGAGTTGCACTCCTCACAGCCTCATTAACCGTGCAAATAGGTTGCAAGAAAATCCTATCTTGGATGGTTGTACATAGCCCACCGTGAATCTTGCCACTTGATGAGATTCGATCTCTACTAGATTATTACATTTTGATAGGTGATAGAACTCCTCAGTATATGCCTTCACTCTGCGATTACCCTGTAGACAATTTTGATATTGCTGAAAGAGTACCTGGTCATAATCTATGAGAAGGAATTGCTTTTCGAGAAGAGCCTTCATCTGTGGCCATGCTCGAATTGGAGCTTTATTTTGACATGTCCTTTCCAACTGGATGCGTTCCCACCATGCTGATGCACCCCCCTTGAGTTGGTAAGCAACAAGCTTCACTTTCTTCGAATCTGGAATCTCCATGTAGTCGAAGAACCATTCCACTTCAGCAAGCCAATCGAGAAAATCTTCGATCTGAAGTCGACCATTGAAAGATGGGAGATCAATCTTCAAGTGAAAATCATGACGTCTATCATGCTCAGAAACTGGTCGATGAAGGATGTCTTCAATTTCTTCATCGCTGGAGTTTTCAAGGATTTGTAAACTCTTTAGATTCACTTGCGGAGCCCTTCCTTGACCAATTGGATCGTGAGTCACTTCATCTCCGTCGACATGGTTGATTTAGGCCTTCAAGTTGATCCATCCTCAGCATCAAACTTGCAAGTGGGTTTTGGATTGCCTCCATGATCGAATCATAATACTCACAGCTGATGTGATTACCCACAAGAGCACCGTCCCTAGGGTTACTGCTGGTTGTGTCATTGTTAGACATTAAGCAAGGAGAGCCTCGCTTTGATATCACTTGACGTAGCAACAAGCGTGATAGACGAGGAAAACACCGTTGCCTCTGTTAAGAACTCCTTGAATCCACAAGGAAGAGAGAAAATTCACTAAAGTTGAACTTTATTGAGAATAAAAGTTATTTTTCCATCCATAGGGCTGAAGGCCTATTTATACAAATACCAGAAGTCCAATTTGAGTAAGTTTCTGGCTTCCCAAGTCCTAAACTGAATACAACTCAGCTTGAGCTCATTAATTGGGTTGGTAGAAGTTCTAAATAAGCTAACCTATGAAAATAAAATCCTAAATAAAGATTCATCCTTCCCAAGTCCTAAACTGAATAGGATTCAGCTCAAAATTAATCTTAGGTTGGTGGAATCTGAGAATAAGACCTAAGACATCATAATGAAGAGAATTTCACCATAAAAAGGTACTAAGTAAGGTAAATCCTAAGTTTTAATAAAAGAGTAAATTAAATCATTTGTCATGGCCCCTTGACTTCTGAATTAACTTCTTTTGATATTTCTGAACTTCCTTTGAGCGTCCTACATCAGATATTTGGCAAGTTCACAGGTTTCATAAGAGAATTTATGAGAATTCTTACAATTTGGGAACATGACATTTAATTTTGAAAAAGGTAGATGTCTAATCTGTAATGTCATAAGAGAAGGTCTTCCTTTTTGCTTAAGTGGGCTTTAGCTTGCTGTCCACTAGGGTCAAGTAGGTATAGGCCATCTTTCTCAATCTCGCTACTAATCCTCTTCCTCATGTAAAGGTTTTGGAACACACAATGAGTTGGATAGAAGGTTACACAACAGTTCAAGGCCTTTGTTAGTTGGTTTACTGAAAATAGGTTGTAAGAAAAATAATTAACAAGTAGAGCTGAGATAAGATTTAAGTGCTCAGCTTGAATTATGCCCCTTCCTTTCACCACAGCTTTCTCACGATTGGCTAAAAGAACATATTTTGATTGTGGACAAATACGTAAAAAGGTTGAGATTACCAGTCATATGGTTTGTGGCTCATGGGTCAACGATCCATGGGGATGTTGACTTGGATCTTGTGATAGCTACAGCTAATAATGCTTTTCTATTCTACATTACTTAACCTACTCTTTCTTGCTGAGCTCCAGACTAACTATCTTGAAAGGATGTAGCTGTTGTGATATGTTTGTCTTTTCTTGGAATTTCTGATTGGTTTTGTGACCTATGGGATGTGTGCGCTGGTTAGCCTTCCATGGAGCACCCAATACTTATTCACTATATGGTTATTTATCCCACAATGAGTACAGTGGAGGTTGGATCTACCTCTTCCTCTTTCCTTTGCCTATATGGCCTCCTCTTGTATGGTATTCACTTCTTCCAAAATTTCTATTACTTTTTGTTGCTACTGTTGCTACCTCCACATTAGTGTTTTGGCCTCCAGTTTATATGTTAACTCTTTGTAGTCTTGCATACATACTACCCACTAAGGTTTTTTTTTCCTTCTAACATGAATTGGTTTTTGACCTATTCATATCCTTTATCTAGAGTTGATAAAAACAATGCCACTCAAAACTCCTGTTTTGTATTGATTATGTCTTTGAATGATGGAAGTAGAGGGTTGATATACATCCAGTTCATTTGAGAGGCTTTTCATTCTAGTGAAGTGTCCTTCTAGTATTTTCCCAGTTTGTCTGGTTCTTACCATCCCCTCAATTATTTCAAAGATTCTGAAGGCATTGTCTTTGCTTGAATATAGTTTTTTGACTTCTTCCTAAATCTATTTGATTGTACACAATCCATCATATTTGTACTTGCTACTAACTCCATAGTAGTCCGTGGTAGGATCATTACCTTCCCATCTTCTCTAAGCCAGTCTTCTGTTAGCTTCTTAGGTGGTTCTTCTTCAATGTACAATCCTTTTCCTTTTATTCTCAAAAATCCTTGTAGAGGTTTGGCCTACTGAAAGTAGTTTATGGATCTAGCTAAATGAATTGAGGTCATCTACAGTCCATACCCTTCTCTAGAAGTGACAAAAACTTTGCTTTCTTATTCTGTTATAGTTATGGATACCTAGGATTTAATTCTCAAACTGATGATGGCTAAGGTGTTTCCTCTTTAACATCATCTTTTGGCTTCCCTAAAGTTCTAATGCCATGTTGAAGTTTTAGGCACCGTTTGTTTCCGGATCAAGGTCAGAATCATCCTATACTAACCAACCTATCATCTAAACACTCAAAATTTGACCAGACTAACATTATATAATTTAATTTAATTTAAAATATAAAATTACTAAAATGCCCTTCTCTTTGTCTTTGCCTTTCACCTACAGTAGACCCCCATCCCCCATCTCCATCCTCCTCTGCCTTTCTTCATCTATAATTAACTCTTATAGTTCTTCGTCTGCAAGCATGCCGGTCCATAGCTAGTTCACTCCTACCATCCTCTTCATCATTCTTAACCTTGTCATCCACACCATCACCATCACCTCCAACCTCCTCTGCCAACCAAACGACCACCACCCCACAGGCGAGCCCACCCGGAAGCTGTCCCGCTCCCAGTCACTAGTCCTCGACGGCCTCCGCTCCTTCAACCTCAACCTCCATCACCACCACGTCCCTGATCCATCCATTGAGTCTGTCGTCGTCCCTCCTCCCACTGATCCCTCTTGTGGTACAGAAGATATGGAAAAACTCTCAAACTCTTATTACCCAAAGTAGGATCTTTTGTTTTCTCTCTATATGTTTCTCTATATATCCCATACAATGGCTGGCCACGCCCTTATATAGAGGGCTGGAGTGATTACCTAAGTGCTTACATAAGCGGTGCACTGATCTAAGCGCTTACATAAGCGGTGCGCTGATCAAAGCGCTTACATCAGATGTGCTAAGCATGTGCTACAGTATGCTATAGAGCTATAGCCCTTAGACTTTTACAGCTGTACATACTGTCAGTAGTGCGTCCTTGCGGTTTTCTTTTTGACAGCACATGGGGTCTTGTCACCAGACGAATCAAGGAGCTACTCTATCTACTAGCCACCTTTCTCCCACCACGCTTCCGAAGGCAGGCGGATAACGGCAAGTTATTGGTGCGAGAAATGGCGTTAGTTACTAGGCGGGCGGCAGTGTTGAGTTGCTGGTCAATCTGGGCAAGAGCGGGATACCAGGTGGCCCAAAAGTGATCCTGCGTGCTTAACCATCTGCACTCAGCTAGCTTGATTGCATGGAGAGTGTTAAGCTGTTGGAGAGCCGTGATGGCTGCAGCGGCAGTTGTGGGTCTTGCTTGGTCGTCCTCAGGGAACTGTGTAGCTGTATCAATACCCGTGCGAGCTCTAGGGTGCCGAGGTCTTCTGGCGCCGGCCATCCTGCACAGACTAAAGAAGAAAGTAGATGTGACAAAGTATCAGCAAGTTGATTGTCTTTGCCGTCGATGTGTTCAAAATGCACTGGGATGCCAATCCAGTAATATAGTCTGTGAAAGCAACCCAACGAATTCTAGAGGGCTTATGATTCGGAGACTTGTTAAAGAAGCTAATAATAGCTTGGCAATCAATCCAAATAGTCAATTCCTTTCTGTCCAAGTAGTAGATTTTCGGGGCCTCCAGGGAATACATCACGGCGTAGATCTCCGCATCAATGGTGGATTTAATGGGGTTGAACTTCCCGCTTGCATAAGCACAAATATGCTCAATGGATTTTGGATAATATTTGCGAGCTTTCCACTTGCAAATTCCTCCCCATCCTTCCATGCAGCCGTCTGTCTCTAGGAGAATGTAGCCAGCTTCCGGTGGTACCTCCAAGTCTGGCAGCTGTTGGACCAGTTACTTAATTTGGTCCAGGATCAAAACCCTAGAGTTGCCAGACTCACCGCCATATCCAATCGAGGACGCCGTCGTGGAGGCTCCGCCAGATCCGATCGAGTAAGTCGTGGTGGGGTTGAAACCCTAGCTAAAAGTTTGGAACTGGAGAAAGACTTTTTGAAAGTAGCAGAATGGTCCAGAAAATGAAAGTAGGTTGGGGGTAAAATGGTCCAGAAAAAATTTGAACCATTAGCTAATCAGATCAGCAGCCAAATACTAAAATTTTGACCAAATTATCCTTTTACATTTTAATCCTCATCTTGAGCTTGATCCTGATCCTGATCCGAAACCAAACGCAGCCTTAGGTTATGGTTGTGTTTAGGTTTCTCTCTGTGATGAGGGAGAGATGGAAGAAAAGATTAACAGAGAGCTCCCATTTCTGAGAGAAAACAAATACATTTACATAACCTTAATATTCAATCTTTATTTATACATAAGAGAGTTCTGCTCCCACTTGGGCTCTTACTCTTGACCCATTTATATTGATATTTACTCTCCTATTTTGGCTGAGCTTTTAATGGACTTTGGGTACTTTAATGCAATAATACTTGAGATTCACCCATATCTCACATGGGTATTCTGAGCCTTAACTTTCTATTTTTTTTTGAGATTTGATTCTTCTATTATTTTCTGAACAATAATAACCCAATCAGAGGAGCTAATGCTCCAAGGTTTGCCCACCCCGTGGCTTCCACAAATGCCCTCATAGACATCCCAAAGTGCATAATTTGCTTCATACAAAGTCAGGCACCATAGAAGGGGTAGAGTGAAAGACCTCTTCTACAACCATCCTTCCACCATTATAAAGTTCACAGTTAACCTTTTGACCCATTGAGCTTCCTTTTGGCCTTCAAGTAATCATCCTGTGGTGAGGTAGTTCGCAATAGGATCCATCTATCTTGGCTTCCTAGTGGTCATATGTACCTCAACCAAGGTGAGGTACATAGATTGTCATGTAGGTTTGATGTAGATATGTCAAGGTTGGCCTCTGAGTGAGGATGAAGCCAGGAGAACTAGCTTATCTGCCTCAGCATTATTCTCCCTTGGGACTAGGTGCACTTTTACATTGTCTATCTTCATCATAGTTTTCCATGCCTCGGCCAAGTATTGCATCGTGAGAGGATCTTTGGCTTCATATTCAGTTGTCTACAAATATATTAGCTGTGATATTAGCTGTGAGTCAATGTGCACCTTTAACTTCTTTGCCTCTATTTCCAATGCCACCCAAAGTCCAACAAGAAGTGCTTCGTATTAGATTATATTGTTGGAAGTTGGAAACTCAAGTTGAAATGAGTATTTTGCTTCTCACCTATCTAAGCTTAATAACACAGCTCCTATCCCACTCTCGACCTCACAAGATGACCCATCCACATGAACTTCATGGGATTCTATTTTTAGCTCCAAGTGGTACAACCTTGCTTCCATGATAAAGTTAGCTAAGGGTTGTGCTTTGATCACTTTCTAGGCCTCAAATGGGATGTCAAACTAGTTGAGATCCATTGACCATTTCAGGAATCACCCTAAAGTTTATGGTTTTTGAAGACTTTGGCAAAGTATGAAGTTTGTCAGGATGATGATTGAGTGGACCTAGAAGTAGGGTCGAAGTCAGTAAGCTGAAAGGACCATTGCATATGCCAACTTCTCCAACATTAGATACCAAACTTTGGAACGAACAAGAACATGGCTGGTGTAGTAAGCCAAGTCTTGTCTTCCTCCTTGATTATTCACAAAAATCGAACTGATGGTGTGTTTGATGGCAGATGTATAGAGGTATAGTGTTTTACCTGCAGTTGGCTTAAGCAGAAGTGGGGGTTCAGAGAGGTATCATTTTAGTATTTCAAAAGCTTGGTGACACTCCTTATTCTATTGGAAGTCATTGTTCTACTTCAAGCTTTTGAAGAAAGGTAGACATTTTTTTCCCAACCTAGAGAGAAAACAACTAAGAGTTGCCAACCACTCTATGAGCCATTGATCCTCCTTGACTGAGTTTGGGGGACTAATGTCCACAATGGCTCTTATCTATTTTAGGTTTTCCACAATTTCATGTTTAGAGATGAGGTATGCAAGGAACTTTCCTAAGGCTAAGCCAAAAAACACAATTCTCTAAAGTCAACTTCATTTGGTACCTACAAAGTGTGTCAAATGTCTCTTTCAAGTTGACAAGGTATCCTTCATCACTGACTTTTCATCAACATATCATCAATGTAGGTTTCAACATTTCTCCCGAGTTGAGCCTTGAATCTTTTGTTCACCATATTCTAGTATATTGCCCCTTCATTTTTTAGTTTAGAGGGCATTACAATATAATAAAAAATACCTCGATCAATGATGAACAAGATGTTTTGTTCATTCTTTAGGTGCATCTTGATTTGGTGGTTGTCAAAGAATGCATCTGGGAATCTGAGAAGTTAGTAAACTGAAGTCAAATCTACTAACTAGTCTATCTTAGGGAGAGGATAGTAGTCCTTTGGGCAAGCTTTTTTCAGATCACTGAAGTTGGTGCTTATTCTCTATTTACCATTAGCCTTCTTCACCACAACTACATTTGAGAGCCATTCTAGATACCGGACCTCTCTAATGAAACCTTCATCGACAAGTTTCTTTAACTTTTTGTCATTCCAAGGCAAAATGTCTCTTCTTTTGCTTGATTGATTTGTAACCTTCATCAATAGCAAGCTCATGTTATGACACTGAGGGGTTAATTGAGAGAGGTTCTAAACTCCAAGAAAACACATCTTGGCTTTTCTTCAAGAGTTCTCTGAGCTCAGACTTCAGGGTTTCAATGAGGTTTGCAGTGAGCTTTATCTGCTTCCATAAGCCTTCATCAATCACTAGATTAATTAACTACTCCACTGGTTCAGCACTTTGATTTTGTGGCTCTTCTAATCATTGAGGCCTTTCCTTTTCTGTTTGTTGTCTCCTAGTATATTGCATCACATCTCTAGGCTAGGTTTCATTCACCCCATGACTCGTGCCATATCTAGTTGGGAATCTCATTACTAGTTCAAATGTTGACACCACTACTTGCAACTAGTTAAGAGCAGAGTGCTCCAAAATGGCATTGAATACTGACTAAGTTCAAACAACTATGATCTTAGTGGATATGGTTACATCCTTGGGGCCTCCACCAACCATCAAAGGCAAAGTAACAACATTGAGTGGAGTAACCGAATCTCCTATAAACCCAATGAGAGTTCCTACATATGACTCCAACTTTTGTTCAGTTTTTATATGATGATATGTCCAAGTGAACAATATATTGGTTAAACCCTCAGTGTCCAAAGTGTTATTATGAGGTGTCAAAATGTCATCTAGGACTGTTGTGGAGAAAATGATACCTTTGGGGTTTTATTCATTGTATTGTCATTTTGGATCCTCCTACCTCCCGTGGTTGCTAAATATTTCTCTTTACATGCCAAGGCTCTAGTTTTCTTTGATGATCCTACAAGGATCATGTTAAAATGCCCCTTCATTAGGGAGTTGTGAAGTTCATATGCCTAATCCCTTCAGAGGGAAGTTTACGCATAGTTCTAGATCTCAATGTTGGTCAAGCCTCAGTTGATTCTCTTTGGCGTCCCTTGGGACAAATCATCTCAAATGGCCTTCCTTGATTAGGCTCTCAATTTCAGCTCTCAAATGTTTGCATTTATTCGGTGTCATGATCATAGTCTTTATGATATCTCGTCGTACCCAATTTATGCCAAAGTAGATGTCTTAAATATTTTCGATGTTCTATCTGTGCCAATACCTCAGATCAGGAGTTGTTGAGAGGGGTATATAGTTCAAAATCACCTCGATGACCCTTGCGCTTGGTGCATTGTATTTTTGGTTCAGGAGGCTTCATCTCTTTGTGCTCCTTCCTCGGTTTGTTTCTTCCTTTTGACTACCTTTTTGCCAATATCACTTCCTTTGCATATTTATTTAAGTTTGCTCTCCTATTGAATAAATTCAGCCAATGTTTTTGGAGGTTGATTTGCTATCTCATAAACCACCTTGCTTTGTTGAACCCCTTTTATAGTTGCAGTGAGGACAACAAAATTATTCAGTTTGGTTACTTCCAACCTTATTGTGTTGAACTGAGATAAGAATTCTATGAGCATTTCTCTTTCCTTTTGTTTGATAGGCAGAAGTCTGGAAGGACATTTGCTCCATGGCACTAGTAAAAGGAACTGCTTGATGAACTTGTTGGCTAAATCATCAAAGTAGCATCTTGATTGATTTAGCAACCCAGCAGACCATGCAATTATTGGATTTCTTCTTATGAGGATGTACTTTTTTTCTTCCTTCAATATCTTATTCCTTTGGGAGCTAATCCATTCTTCAGGTATTGAAAATAATTACATGGGTCAAGGTTAAATGGTTGTCTCAAAGCACTGAGACATTCTTGTTTGACACACTTTCACAAGCTTGATCTCCCATGATGTCCACACCATACTTACTGTATAGAAGTCTCAACTGCATGCTTCAGGAGTTTTTCACTGCTTTTTTAGTTTACACCACCCACACCAGTGGCTAATGATAAACTAGCCACCACACACACACGCACACGCACACACCTCCCACTTTTTCCCCCACAGTCCATTAAGTGGCTTGTAAGTGAGTAGGCAGCTATATATGGCATTAATGTAGTTGAACTATTTTTTGAGTAGCTATAGATCTATGAAGAAGTAGTGGAGCACAGGGAGTAGGTGGTGTCAAATTTAGTTGTAGCCCATGGTCTTTGTTTTTGTCCCTAGCCTAGGAATTTGTGTTAACTTTCCTACCTCAGCTAGGAATTCAAGTTGAGGAAGAATTAGGATTTTTAGACAATGATGAGGGAGAACTTGAAAGCTATTTCTTAGTCTCTTATTTTTGTTAGATAATGATATCTTTGGAATCTCGAATTAAAAAAACCAATAATTATATTTGTTATGCAAAAATAAACTTATAAAGCTATCAAAGCAATCAGACTACATACAATGTAAGAAAAAGAACATTACAATATATTCCTTTGGAAAAAGATCCTAGAGTCTTTCCCATTTTAAAATGGAGAAAACTGTATAACATTCATTCAAGGTTGTCATCATTTGTGACTAAAACTCTGATAGTTATTACTGGTAGGAGATAAAATAAAGGTAAATCTACCTTACCTGTTCCATTCTTTTTCCTACTCTTCAAAATTGAATGCAAGTTTGGAATTAGGTTGAAACATAATGAACAATTAGGGCTGTAAACAGGCTCGGATTCCACAGTAAAGTGGGCTGAGGCTTATTAAGACCTACTAATCTCTATATTAAGTCCATTTAAGATCCAAACTATTAAATTTATACTAGGTCTATTGAGACCTACCAATATCTCAGATATTTATCTATACATAAAACCATATATTGCCATGTTGACCCTAGACAAACACGCACTAATTGTCTTTTCTTAACAGCTCATGTTTAATCCTGTTTGTCTACATGCATTACTTCTAATGATATGCTAATGTGGTGCTAAAAAGAAAATTAGCATATGGACCTCTAATTATTGAGGTAATTAGATGTTGGGAAAACCCAATATTGCTTAACATGATCCTAAATCTCAAATACTAATGGAGAACAACCTGACTCATTATTAGTTTACATGAAAATTTCGTTAATTAAATCACTAACAGTATTAGTGAAGTCAATTATTCAAATTTAGAATCAAATCTAGGGATGTAATTGGGCCGGGTTTGGGCCTTATCAAGCCTGAGCTCAAACCAAAAGCTTAATCTCTAAATTTATAGGATATGAATTTTTTTTATACTTAATTTGTCTAATTATATAATATAAGTTTAATTCATTATATTTGACATTATAATAATAGAGATCTTATTACATTTAAATACTACCAATTTAGGATGAAAAAAATGTGATTATTTGATTTTAAATATATTAAAAATTCAAAAACTAGAAATCAAAACAAAAACAATAAATCTAATTTAAAAGACAATTGTCTCCATTAATCAAATATAATTCCTTAAATTTATATTTCATTTGTCAAACCACTGATGAGATAATCCAATAAAGCGGCATTGGAATCAGATTAATAAAAAAAATCCTAAATTTAGTGTACACTAAATTATTTTTTAACAACTTCCAATTAGTTTTAAAAATTTTGTTAAAAAAATTTATAACTCAATGAGTTATCTTATAAGGACTTGTTGAATCTATTGGATAAATTTTAAATAAATTTTAAATAAATTGGATAATCCAAGCCCTTGAGTCCATTAATATTTTTATTAACTAATATAATTAATTTAAAAAATAATACTAATATATGTTAATACTAATTATATAAATTTTAGAATAATTTCAAACACTTATTAAATAATTAACTAATATAATTAATAAATATGACTAAATCATTGATTTTACTAAAATTTAGTTGTTCTAACTTGGCAGCCTCAAAGCCAATTGGCCAACGGTGTTACTATCCACCCTCTCATCCTCCTTTCTTCCCACCGCCCCGGCAATTCCCTGGCTTCCGATCTGGCCGGTGATCATCCCCTCGATCTCCGGATCCATTGCAATGCTGAAGAACTCTGCAGCCGGAGTTCCTTGTTTATCTCGCAAGAGACGTAGCAGCCATGGTGCTGTCTCCTCCTGCTTGGCCATGCCGGCCCCTTTCGACGATCCATCCTCCATTCAAGATCCCATCCCTAACGTCTGTGAAATCCTTGTCCTCTATCTCGCAATGTGATTTGGTGGTGAAATGGTCGTGGGGGATGGCGGCGTGGGTTTGAATCTTTTGAATGGTGATTTTGAGAAATGTGGGTTAAAGAATGATGTGGTGAATGATCCCCTTTTCGAATTATTCTATAGTTTTTCTGCTCATGGGCGATTCTGAATTTTCTTGCATGACTGGTGGGGGTTTGTGTTTCTTGAACCTAGATTTTATGCGTAAGGTTATGAAACCCACAATCCTAGCTGTTCTTGAGAGTTTCTTGAATTATCAGAAAGGATATGCTGCAATTTGATTCGGTTGTGAATTTCTCAAGATAGAGGAGAACATGAATGCTAATATGCTTTAGAGGGTTTGGATATTTCTCTTAACACATTGTGAGAAATGTGGATTAAAGGATATGATCTCTGTTTGAATGATTTGTCCAATATTTCTGTTCATGTGTGTTCTGAATTTTCCTTTTTGAACTGGCAAAGGTTTTTGTTCTTTTGTAAAATTTTCAATAATTTCTTCTATTTTCTTGAAACTAGACTTTCTCTGTGAGGTTATGAAGTCTAATACCCTAGTTGTCCTTTAGAGTCATTGGAATTATTCAGAAAGTAGATCTTGCAATGTGATTTGGCAATGAATTTCTTGAGTTAGAGGGGAACATGAGTGCTAGTATGGCCAGTGGGTATTAATCTTTCGTAACAGAAACCTATGAGAAATGTGGGTTAAAAATGATGCCATGAGTGATCTCCTTCTGAATGTTTCATCAATTATTCTATTCACATGTGATTCTGTATTTTACTTCATAGATTGGCTGCAGTTTTTGTTCTTCAGGGAAATTGTAAGGGTTCTTTCTAGCTTGAAACTAGATTTGGTGCAGTTGGTTGGTTAACTCAATTAGAATTTGCGGCTTAATAATGATCAAGTATGGTTGCTGGAATCATTTCAAAGGAGATTATTTGACATGGGTTGCCAATGAATTCTCTAGTAAAAGGATACTTGAGTGCAGACATGGCTAAGAGGTTTTGGATCTTTTGTCATGACATGCAATGAGAAACATGGGTGAAAAATAATTCTGAATTTGGTTTTATTAACTGGAAGAAGTTTGTGTTCTTTAGTGAAATTTTCGAGTTTTCCTTCTGGTTTCTTGAAACTATATTAGTCACAGTTAGTTGGCGAACTCCATTCCATATCCGGTCCTGAAACTTGCTGCTTAGCAACCAAGTATAGTTGCTGGATTCATTCCCAAAGGGAGAGAGTATACAATCTGGTTGCCGATGAATTGCTTGAGTGATAGGGAACATGGTCCAGAGGGTTTGGATCTTTTATTATGGTACATTGTGAGAAATGTGGGTGATTCATGGGTAATTCTGAATTTGGTTGTATTAGCTAGCAGAGGTTTATGTTGTTAAAACTCTGTAAGTATTCCTTCCTATTTCTTGAAACCAGATTTGCTGTAGTTAGTTGATGAACTCCATTTCTCTTACTATTTTGAAACTTACTGCTTAATGACTGAGTATAGGTTACATAGTCATTCCAAAAGGAGATTTTGTAATGTAACATGGTGATGAATTGTTTGGATGAAAGGGGAACATATGCACCAGCATGGCTGACGATAGGGTTTGGATCTTTTGTTGTGGTCAATCATGAGAAATTTAGGCTAAAAATGATGCACTGCATGATCTCCTTTTGAATGATTTCAGCAACCTTTCCTTTTGTTGTGATGTTGAATTTTTCTTACATAGAGGCTCATGCCTGCTGGAAAATCTTGAGTGTCCCTTCCATTCCCTTGAAAGTTGAAATTAAATCCATTACCCTAAATATTCTTGGAAGTTTCTGGAATCATTCCAAAGGGATAGCTTACAATGCAATAATGAATTACTTGATTGAGAGGGGAACATGAATGCTCACATGGCCATGGGAGTTTGAATAATTTCTCATGGTACATACATTATCAGAAAGGTTGGTGAAAGAATGTTGTGATTAGTATCTTCTTTTCGGAATGATTCTTTCAATCATTGTATTTGTGGGTAGTTCCGATTTTGGTTGCATTTAATTGTACAGGCCTCTAATGACATTATCTAAGTGTTTCTTCTACTT
Source organism: Trichopus zeylanicus subsp. travancoricus (assembly GCA_005019695.1). Taxonomy (NCBI): domain Eukaryota; kingdom Viridiplantae; phylum Streptophyta; class Magnoliopsida; order Dioscoreales; family Dioscoreaceae; genus Trichopus; species Trichopus zeylanicus. Next base: position 176,403 of record RXID01014623.1, on the reverse strand, counting down.
TCTTCTTGAAACTGGTTTTGATGCAGTTAGTTCAGAGCTTTGTTGCCTTAGTTGTTCTTGGAACTTTATCTTGTTGATAGACTATAGTCATTAGAATCATTCCAAATGGGCCTCTTGCAATGTATGTAAGTTGCCAATGAATTGCTCACATAAAAGTGGAACATGAGTGCAAATAGGGTGAGAGGGTTTGGATCAATCATCATAGTATATTGTGAAAATGTGGGTGAAAAACAATGTGATGCATGATTTCCTATCGATTGATTTCCACAATCATTCTATTGTGTATGTTTTGAATTGTCTTGCATGAACTAGTGGAGGCTTATGTTCCTTGGTAAAATTTTATGTACTTATTCTATTCTCTTGAAAGTATATTTGCTTTGTGAGTCGATGAAATCTATTATTCTAAATTTTCTTGAATGTCGCTAGAATCCTTCTGAAAGGATATCTTGCAATGCATCAATAAATTACATGAGCGAGAGGAGAACCTGGGTTTTCACTATTTCTCATGGCACATTGTGAGAGATGTTGGTAAATGACTGATGCATTCGAGATCTCCTTTTAGAATAGTTCCTACAATCATTCTATTCATGGGTGATTCTGAGTTTGTTTGCATTAACTAGTAGAGGTATATTCTCCAGCAAAGTTCTCTAATTGTTCCTTTTAGTTTCTTGAAACTAATTTTCCTGCATTTAGTTGATGAACTTTGTTACAGTAGATTTTCTTAAAACTTACTGTTTAAGCACTGAATAAAGTTCGTAGAATGATTCCTAAAGAAGATCTGGCAATTTAACTTGCCAATGAATTTTTCGAAAGGGTAACATAAATGCCAAAATGACAGAGGGCTTGAATCTTGGCATGGCATGTTGTGAGAAATGTGGGTGAAAGAAGGATGCAATAGCTCCTTCAAAGTAATTTTGGCAATCATTCTATTCATGTATGATTTTGAATTTGGTTGCATTAGTTGTCAGAGGTTTATGTTGTTTACTAAAATTTGTTCCTTATATTTTTCTTGATGCCAGTTATGATGCTATAAATTGATGAACTCCATTACTATAAATTGATGAACTCCATTACCCTAGTTCCTCTTGAAAGTAGCTACTTAATGACTGAAGCTTGGAATCATTCAAAATGGCGATCTTGCATTGTTATTTGACAATAAATTTCTTGAGTGAGAGGTAAATTTGAAAGCTAAAATGGCTGAAAGGGTTTCAATCTTTTGTCATGGCATATTTGTGAAATATGGGTGAAAGAATGATGCAATTCAAGATCTTCTTTTGAAATTCAATAAAAAACCTCTATTTTTGGAATGATTATGCAAATGTCTATTTTACGTTATTCTGAATTTGCATGCATGAACTGGCATAGATATTTATTCTTTTCAGTGTTCTTTCTATTTCTTGGGACTAGATTTACTGCATTAAGTTGATGAACTGACGTAGCAACAAGCGTTGTAGACGAGGAAAACACCGTTGCCTCTATTAAGAACTCCTTGAATCCACAAGGGAGAGAGGAAATTCACTAAAGTAGAACTTTATTGAGAATAAAAAGTTGTTCTCCCGTCCATAGTACTGAAAGCTTATTTATACAAATACCAGAAATCCAATTTGAGTAAGTTTCTGGCTTCCCAAGTCCTAAACTGAATATAACTTAGTTTGAACCCATTAATTGGGTTAGTAGAAGTTCTAAATAAGTTAATCAACGAAAATAAAATCCTAAAAAAAGATTCATCCTTTCCAAGTCCTAAATTGAATAGGACTCAGCCCAAAATTAGTCTTGGGTTAGTAGAATTCGAAAATAAGACCTAAGACATCATAATGAAGAGAATTTAAACATAGAAAGGTACTAAGTAAGGTAAATCCTAAGTTTTAAATAAAGGAGTGAATCAAATCATTTGTCATGGCCTCTTGACTTTTGAATTAGCTCCTTTTGGTATTTCTGAACTTCTTTTGAGTGTCGTCCTACATTAGTGTCCCCTTCTTGTAAAGAACTCATCCTCAGTTACTTTATCGTAACTTGCAGTCCTCAGGTGCATGGTAGTCAAACAAATTTTGAATATTAAAAGTGTTTGAGATCCCCAAATCCTTCGGGAGGTCGATGACATAGGCATTGTTGTTTATCTTTCTTAGTATCTTCAGTGGCCCAATTTTTTTCTGTTTTAGTTTGTTGTAAGTTCCAGCTGGAAATCGTTCCTTCCTCAAGTGCATCATCACCAGATCTCCTTCTTGAAACTCTTTTGGACGCTTATGAATGTCCGCTTTAATTTTGTATTTGGCATTGGATTCTTCTAATTTCTTCCTTACCTCAGTATGCACTTCAATAATTCTCTCCGCCATATTGTCTGTAGCTATGCTTGTTCCTGGCAATTTGGGCAACATCACCAAATCCAGCGGGTGCTTTGAGGTTCTTCCATTGACAATTTCAAATGGCGATTTTTCCGTGGACCTGTTCTTCATGTTATTGAAAGCAAATTCAGCTTGTGCGAGTGCATAATCTCACTACTTTGGTTTGTCTCTTACAAGACACCGAATGATGTTTACAAGTGTTCGATTCACCACTTCAGTTTGTCCATCTGTTTGTGGATGATAAGCACTACTAAATTGTAGAGACGTATCAAATCGCTTTCACAATGTCTTCCAAAAGTGACTTAGAAATTTTGTGTCATGATCAGAAGTGATAGTCTTTGGCACTCCATGTAGCCTTACAATCTCTTGAAAGAATATATTAGCCACCCTTGTTGCATCTGCTGTTTTCTTACATGGAATGAAGTGTGCCATCTTGGAAAATCTGTCAACAACAACAAATACTGAATCTAAGCCTCGTTAAGTCCTGGGGAGGCCCAAAACAAAATCCATCAATAGATCCTCCCATGGGGCATTTGGCACAGGCAATGGGGTATAAAGGCCAGTGTTTTGAGAGCTTCCTTTGGCTGTTTGGCATACATAGCATCTTTGTACAAAGCGACCGACATCCCTCTTAAGTTGTGGCCAATAGTAGCGCTCTTCAACTAGTGCAATGCTCTTGTCACGTCCAAGATGTCCTGCTAAGCCACTGCTATGCAACTCTTTCACCACCATTTCTCTCAAGGAGCACCTTGGAATGCAAAGACGAGAACCCTTAAAGAGAAAGCCTTCATGGAGATATAAATCACTTCTTTGTCCTGCTTGGCACTTTCTATACCCCTGTCTAAAATCTTCATCTTCAGCATACAATTCCTTTAGATAATCAAACCCTTCAACTTTGTTGCTTATAGTTAGCATCAAGACTGCTCTGCGGCTCAAAGCATCTGCCACCTTATTTTTTTGTCCAGATTTGTGTTTCAAAACATAGGTGTATTGCTGTAAGAATGACGACCATCGACCATGCATACGGTTCAAGTCCTTCTGGCTATCAATAAATTTCAAAGCTTGGTGGTCAGTATATAGAATGAACTCTCGTTGAATTAGACAGTGCTTCCAATGACGAACTGCTTGTACAACCGCATAAAATTCTAGCTCATATGTTGACTACTTTTTTCGAACGTCACTCAACTTTTCGCTGTAGAAAGCTACTGGTCTTCCTTCTTGGGATAGAACGGCTCCAATGCCTACGTACGAAGCATCACAGTCTACCTCGAATAGCTTCTCGAAGCTAGGCAATGCCAAAATAGGTGCAGTAGATAACTTCTCCTTGATCAACTCGAAGCATCTATTAGCTTCTTGAGTCCAGGAGAACTTGCGTTGCTTCAAACACTCAGTTATTGGTGCCACAATGGAACTAAAGTTTTTGACAAACCTCCGATAGAATGTTGCCAGACCATGGAAGCTTCTAACTTCTGATACACTTCTGGGTATCGGCCATTCCTTAATAGCTTTTACCTTTTCTTCATCAACATAAATGCCTTCAGCACTTACAACGAAACCCAAGAACACCAAGTGGTCAGTCATAAAATGGCATTTCTTTGAGTTGATGTACAACTTCTCCTTCTTCAGCACAGTAAGTACTTCTGTTAGATGCCTTTTATGTTCTTCTTCATTATGACTGTACACCAGGATATCATCAAAGTAAACAACAACAAAATGACCAATGAAATGTTTGAGTACCTGATTCATCAATCGCATGAAGGTACTTGGTGCATTTGAGAGTCCAAAAGGCATAACAAGCCACTCATAAAGTCCTTCTTTTGTTTTGAAAGCAGTTTTCCATTCATCACCGGGTCTAATTCTGATTTGATGGTATCCACTTCTCAAATCTATCTTGGAGAACACCTTTGACCCTTCCAACATGTCCAACATGTCCTCTAAATGAGGAATTGGGAATCTGTACTTTACTGTGATTCGGTTGATAGCTCGACTATCTACACACATCCGCCAACTTCCATCTTTCTTAGGTGTCAATAAGGCTGGAACTGCACATGGACTCATGCTGACTCTGACCATTCCTTTTCTGATCAACTCTTCAACCTTGTCTTGTAAAATTTGTGACTCTTTTGGACTCATTTTGTAGTGGTGCAGATTTGGTAAACTCGCTCCAGGAACAAGGTCAATGTAGTGCTGAATATCTCTCGTTAGGAGTAGTTCATCAGGAACATCATCGGGCATATTTTCCTTGTATTCATCTAGGAAGGGTTGCAAGCCTTTTGGAGCTTCAGTGGGCATCGTCTCCATTCCTTTTTCAATCACAACAAATATTCGGGATGTCTCTTTAGCCTCGTTTATAAAATTTTGCACAATCAGGAAGGAGTGACCCTCCTCTTGTAAACTTTTGGGTTGACGCTCTTCGCCAATGGGAGTAAGGATAATTTTCTTTCCATCTTTGAAGAAGATGTAGCGATTGTCTCGCCCACGATGTGTAGAATCTCTATCAAATTGCCAAGGTCTGCCAAGAAGAATATGACATGCATCTATCTCCACAACATCACAGGTTACCTCATCCTTGTAGAATTTTCCAATGGAAAAACAAATTTGACACCGTTCAGTTACCTTGGTTTCACCAACCTTTTTAATTCAATCGATCTTGTAGGGAGAGGGATGTGATTCCGTTTTCAATTGAAGCTTGTCGACCATCGTCTTGGAGATGATGTTTTCACTGCTTCCTCCATCAATAATCATGTCACAGATCTTGCCATTTACTGTGCATTGAGTGCGGAAGATATTATGACGTTGTTGGTCTTCCTCTTGTTTTGGGATGCACATCAGATTCCGAACTACTAGAGATGACCTTTCACCATCATGCTCCTCGAATATTCCGTCTTCATAATTTTCTTGATCGCAAGCTAGGTCATCATATTTTGAGTCATGTAAATTGTCAGCCACAAAATTATCTTCAATAGTCAGGTTCACAGGTTGTCATGCTGGACAAACATTATAACGATGTCCAAATTTTCTACAGCGATAGCACTTTAGATCAGAATTTGAACTTGGGTTCTTTGCTGATGTGATGTTTCCTGATGGCCTTGTAGGTCTAGCTTCAAGACTCACTTGTGTGGGAGATCGAGGAGGTTGTGTAGCTGCACCTCTATTAGGAATAGATTGTGCTCCTCTTGAATTCCCACCAATGGTTCTCCCCACCTGATTTCTGATAACAGGTCGCTCCAATTGGGACTCCACACGAGTTGCACTCCTCACAGCCTCATTAACTGTCCAAATAGGTTGCAAGGAAATCCTATCTTGGATGGTTGTGTGTAGCCCACCAATGAATCTTGCCACTTGATGAGATTCAGTCTCTACTAAATTATTACGTGCTGATAGGCGATAGAACTCCTCAGCATATGCCTTCACACTGCGATTACCCTGTCGACAATTTTGATATTGCTGAAAGAATACCTGGTCATAATCTATGGGAAGGAATTGCTTTTCGAGAAGAGCCTTCATCCGTGGCCATGCTCGAATTGGAGCTTTATTTTGGCGTGTCCTTTCCAACTGGATGCGTTCCCACCATGCTGATGCACCCCCCTTTAGTCAGTAAGCAACAAGCTTCACTTTCTTCGAATCTGGAATCTCCATATAGTCAAAGAACCGTTCCACTTCAGCAAGCCAATCAAGAAAATCTTCAATCTGAAGTTGGCCATTGAAAAATGGGAGATCAATCTTCAAACGAAAATCATGATGTCTATCATGCTCAGAAACTGGTGGATGAAGGATGTCTTCAATTTCTTCATCGTTGGAGTTTTCAAGGATTTGTAAACCCTTTGGATTCACTTGTGGAGCCTTTCCTCGACCAATTGGATCGTGAGCCACTTCATCGATCCGGTGACGTGGTTGATTCAGGCCTTCAAGTTGATCCATCCTCAGCATTAACCTTGCAAGTGAGTTTTGGATTGCCTCCATGGTGGAATCAAAATACTCACGGTTGATGTGATTACCCATAGGAGCACCGTCCCTAGGGTTGCTGTTGGTTGCATCGTCGTTAGACATTAAGCAAGGAGAACCTCGCTCTGATACCACTTGACGTAGCAACAAGCGTGGTAGACGAGGAAAACACCGTTGCCTCTGTTAAGAACTCCTTGAATCCACAAGGAAGAGAGGAAATTCACTAAAGTAGAACTTTATTGAGAATAAAAAATTGTTCTCCCGTCCATAGGACTGAAGGCCTATTTATACAAATACCAGAAATCCAATTTGAGTAAGTTTCTGTCTTCCCAAGTCCTAAACTGAATATAACTCAGTTTGAACACATAATTGAGTTGGTAGAAGTTCTAAATAAGTTAACCTACGAAAATAAAATCCTAAATAAAGATTCATCCTTCCCAAATCCTAAACTGAATAGGATTCAGCCCAAAATTAGTCTTGGGTTAGTGGAATCCGAAAATAAGACCTAAGACATCATAATGAAGAGAATTTAAACATAGAAAGGTACTAAGTAAGATAAATCTTAAGTTTTAAATAAAGGAGTGAATCAAATCATTTGTCATGGCCCCTTGACTTCTGAATTAGCTCCTTTTGGTATTTCTGAACTTCCTTTGAGTGTCGTCCTACATCATGAACTCTATTACCCTAACTGTTCTTGATGGCCGCTGCTTAACAACTGAGTAAATGTCCAAAATTTCTGCATAAGGGATTGGTTTTTACCCTTTTGAAACCAAGATATTATTTCTGACAAATAATGGGATTTTCTATTTTCAACTACACTTGCTTGGATTTTTTATGTTTGAATATCAATGCTTAAAGTATGTGTTCTTTTTTTGAAAAGTCGGTATTGGAGATGTCATTTTGTATTTAGCTATTAAATGAACTTCTGGGGTTGTTCCTGTAAATAGAAATCACACATTCTTTTCTCTACTTGAATGTCTCATTTTGGGGCTTCTCGTTGTCCTTTTGTTTGCCTGAGCAATTTTCAAATTAGAAATGCAGTAAGATTGCTTTGCCAATGAGAGATTTCTGATTTGTGATTTGGAAGTAGAGAACAACCATGAGAGATTTGTAAATTGATAATGAATTAATAATGCCATAGTAACAGATTATCTTCTTTCATTTCTCTCCTTTTTCACCGTAGGTTTTGATTGTTCAGGGCTCAAACAAAAAATCATGCTTTATTACAGAAGGTTCTATGTAGACAAACACAGAATACCCAAATCTGTCCTACTAATGGTGTTTTGTAAGAGTTGCCTATCCAATATCTTAATACTTATTTTGTAACTTGTTGCATGTCGAGATTCATCTATTCGTCTTGCTGTTATTGTTGTTGCTTTTGGGTTATTATATTTGATAAATATTTTTTTGACTAAAAATAAATTTATCCCTTGGTTAATTTTTTACAATCCCTATAGCTATTGACATGGTAAAGAATTTGGAATATAAGCATAGTAAGTGAAGCATCCAAGTTGGTTGTGATTATTCATTTTTGAACTTTTTTCTGCTATTGGAATTGGGTGTTTATTACGGTAGGTCTTGAAATTTGATATTTTAGAGGCTAATAGTATTTTTCTTAATGTAAGTATAATGAATGCAAGGGAAAATAGATGACTTGTAAAAGACTCAAAGCATGTTACCTAATTTTTATCAGATTTTCACATCTTGAAAATTTCTTTATCTAATGTTTTTATATTATAAAAAAGTTCCCTCATATTATGAATTACAAAGCTTTTAAAGTTTCATATGATGTAGATGTGCCAAATCTTCTAAAAGTTCAGCTAGTTGTAGCCTCTTTTTCTGGTAAGAGTGGCTAATCTTTATTTATTTATGATAGTCTTGTAATTCTACTTATTCCTTCCTGACAAGGGCACCAGCTTCTCAAAAAACTCTTGAAATTTCATGTATGATTTCGAGCACTAATATACTATAGTCAGCTACTTCTCTGACGATGAATTGTCTCAGTTTAATCATATAGGCAAAAATGTCATTTTTATGAACCATGAGATGCAGAATTTGTATGTGACTACTTCTCTGCAATTTTGGTACTCTTTGTATTTTTTGTTAAAATTTTCTACCACAGTAGCATACTTTGTTCATTCTTTCTTTATCTTCCTTTGGTTCCTCTTTTAATTATTTTTTTCTTGGTTGTTAAGCCTAGGTTATAAAAGTAGGTTTTGAAAGAGTTCTTGGGTAGTTAGAATTAGGAAAGGAGATTTAATGGAACTAACATTTTATCATATCATCATTACTATCTTCTTGTTCCTATTTGGGAGATTATGTTTTTTTTTAGTGATAAAGGATGGGCTTTTCAAGCTAATTGAGGATTTGAAATACTCGAGGAGCTAGGTAAGAAAAAACTTGTTTAGGGGATATAGGTAATTTATTGCACCAATTACATATAAAATTAATAAATATCGTGCATATATGGTTTATCTCTTGCCTCTCCTTTGGATGCTTAGTGACATGAATATATGATTAATATATGACTAATTGACTTTTTTTGTTATGCATTTTTATGTATTTTTTTTGTAATATACAGTTGATGGGATATTGAAGATTGCTACTAGTTTGCAGTTACCTAGAGTCTTGGATGACGTGATTGCCTATAACGGCCTTCTTGGAACAGTACTTAGTAAGAAAGCTGTTACGTTTTACTTTTGGGCACCTACTGCATAAGTATATTACTTTCCAATGTTTATATTGATTTCTTCTATTTGAATGATAGATATATAATTATTTTGATGAAAAATCTTCATTTGTTTACAAAAGTAAGTTGTTAGTATTTTTATATACAAGGATTTGTTGAGTGGGTATCCTTTGAAACATTTGCAACTTGAGGAACTAAATGGTATTTGGAGTACTACTAGGCCAAGAAGTTGGGAAGGTTATTGTTATGCATATGAAGTTTTGGTTTACCATCCAACCACTTTGCAAATTGAACTATGCAGAGTAAATGATCCCTATGCTAGAGTGTATGTTTAATCTGATTTGTTAAATCACCTTGGGATTTGTAGTGTATAAACACCTCCTTGCAGACAATGTATGGGTATATACATTTCTTTTTGGTAAAAGGTACATGTACCCGTAGGTTATACACATTGACATATGGATTCATGCACCTAAATATATTTCTAAGATTGGATTACAAATAATAAGTCAACTCATTAATAGTAATTTAATAGATCTAGAATGAACTAATTGCATTTAATGTTCATGCAAGTCTGGAAAAACTAAATGTATCAAATATCCACTTGCTTAATTCATATACAACAAATGTTGAAGAAATTATTATGATATATATATATATATATATATATATATATATATATATATCATAATAATTTCTTCAACATATAGAGTAAAGTATTGTACTAATTAACTAGGTTTTCGCTATATTACTTTTATAAATTGATATATCCATGGTATTGTTACCTTTTTCAATTTTTTATAGACTTTCTTCAAATGAAAGGCGAACTCTAATAGTTAAGCTTAATTGTGATAGTTTAAAATCAACATATTGGGATGAATTGGCAAATGAGAAGTCATACCTTGTATCCTTTTCTGACATCAATATCTATGAGTTATATATTCGAGATTTTAGATAGTTCTATGTCATTCCATTCATTCTGGTGTTGGTCTTTTAGATTCTTTCTATGAAAAATGAGGTTACTGTTGTGTGTTTATTCCCTTAGATTCTACATACTCTTACCATAGTGCTTAATAGGAAAGTTATATCTTGTTTTGCATAAAAGCTCCTACTAATTTCCTTTCTTTGTTCCAATTTCTACCAAACGCTTATTTTGTTCTTAGTTGGAGAGATAGAACTTAATTGAAAGGTAGCAGTGTACTTAATTTACCATCTAGTTCTTGTTGGCAATCAGTGTAAGCAATATGATTAGATTTTTTGGGCCTTCTTTTATAGGTCAAGCAACGAAACTGTTGATCCTGATTCTTGAGGAGATTATCTTGCTTTTGCATCACAAGTAGTTGGTAACTGTCAAAAGTTATGTTGGTTGTTTAGAACCATCAACTCTATATCTTTTACTAGTTAAACTTGGCTGCACAATGCCTTTTCTAGAATTTGCATCTTCACCATCCAGTGCATGTGCCATCGCTTGTTTCTGTAACATTTGATGCTTATTGTCTAAAGAAAACTACAATATGGTAGGCCATATTTAAAACTATTTTATGTTGATTGTCTATGGTGTTTGTTATTTCATCTAGATAAGATGATTCTTTGTTGTATTGAACAACTCTAATTTGTATATACTAATTTATAATGATGCAGGATTTTACTAGTACAAGTCACTTAAAAAATTTATTTAATGCTAGTTTAACTAGTTTGGCAGCGCTAAGCTTCCATTTCGCTGGTGTTAATAATAATAAGGCAAATTGGAAATATATCGGTAAGTTTATATTCTATTTAATTTGGACATAGATTTCACAAGATTTTGATCTATTTATTTATTTTTTTCAACACTTTCTCTCAAGCCAAAAAATAGATAATTTTCATTCCTATCTTGTTTGTAACTTCGTGAAATCTCACAATAGGAAGTTTTTTTGTTAAAACGTTAGCTGGTTAATTTGTGGAAGGCATATATGGAATAGTGATGAGACTGTTATCAAACTTTTCTTTAATAAAATGTCAATCCACCTTAATATACTTTGTCATGTTATGTTGAACTGGATTATGGACAATTCTTATAATTGACTTATTGCCACAATACAATCTCACAGCTCCTCTTTTAGTTGTTAGGTCCTCCAAAATTATCCTATGTCACAATAACTCAAATTTACTTACATCTTATTCCCCTCCTTTTAATTTTATTTTTTATTTTTTATTTTGAATTTCTCCTTAATTTTTTTAATATACAATTTTGTGTTTTAGTTTCTTTTTTATTTTACCTTTTTAGTTTCAGATTTTTTATTTTTTTATTTTTTTATTTTTCTATCTAATATCTTATTTTTTTTGCATATTATTCTCTTTTACATTTAGATTTATTTTGTGCCATATTTTTTTGTTTTATATTTTTTATTTAGTTTTTTACTCTACATCTTATTCTTCTTCTCTTAATTTTTTTTTGTTTTATATCTTCAAATTCTCATTCTTAATTTCTTCTTCCTCTACTTCTTAAATTTATCTTTTATATATAATTTTTTTTTGTATTTTATGATTAATTTTTATTTTTTATATTTTATTTACTTTTCTATCTTACACCTTATTCCTCTTCTCTTATTTTTTTGTTTTTTATTTTATATCTTTAAATTCTTCTTACTTTTTTTATATACAATTTTGTGATTTTTTTATGATTAAGTTTTTGTTACATATCTTCTCTTGATTTTCCATTTGTCTATTTTATATTCTTCCTTTTCTTCTATATTTCTATTTTTTATATTTTTCTTATTCTCTTATTCTCTATTTCCTTGTTTGTAGTTAATTCTGCAATTTATATATTTTTTGCCTCAGTTTTCTATTTTATATTCTCTTCTTCTTTTTCTATTAAATTTTGTTTTATAATTTTTTATATCTTATATTTTAAAATTATTTTCTTTATATTCTTAATTTATTATTTAATTTATTATTTTGTTTTCTATTTAGTTTTTTTATCATCCTTTTCTTCTTTTGTCTTATTATTGTCTGAAATTTTCTAAGTTGTGGCCTTCTAATTTATAGTGATTTTTATTTTTTATATATTTTTGTCTTAGTTTTTTACTTTTTATTTTTTGTTGTACATTTTTTTTATTCTCTTAATATCTATCTTATATGAAATGGGTATAAAATCCTACCAATAGAATTTTAACATTAACCCTATCAGGTTTTAAACCATTAGATTTATTTAGGGATTAGTATAATTGATAATTAAAAAATTGGTTTGTAACGGTATAACAAAATTTACTAATAGTTCAGTTTGGTTTGATTCAGTATGGCCCAATTAAAAAACATGGATCCTAAAACATAAATCCTAAACCCTAACCCTAAACTCTAAAGCATAAACCCTAAATCTTAAACACTAAATCCTAAATTCTAAATCCTAAATTCTAAATTCTAAATCATAAATCCAAGATATGATGTTTTGATCTTTTTGCATGTTTAAATTGATTATTTCTTAGCTTGATTGTCTTGTTGAAGCTATCAACTTTGGGTCTATGTTCGAACCTAAAACTCTAGATATTTTACATTGAATTAGTTTTAACACCGCACACTAGTGGTAGTCTTATTCTATTTTATGCGATGATTAAAGTTTGAAGGTGGAGGTAAGCTTTTCTTATCTTTATGTGAATTTAAGTTGATTATTTCTTACTTATGAATTATTTTATTAAAATTTGTGAACTAGGGTTTTTGTTCCAATATGAAATCCTTGACAATTTCTTTTTAGGATTTGGATCAATTTTTTTGTTGTTGCTATATTAAATAGTATTCTTGTTTTAGGTTTGTGCTACTGGAACCAATAGAATTCAGGTCCAACGTACGCTGTTATAATCTTTTTATAGGTTTAAATCAATTATTTCTTAGCTCCATTTTCTTCTTGAAGCCATTGAGTTTGGATCTATTTTTGAACCTAAAATCGTAGTGTGGGTAAAATCCTATCGATAGGATTTTAGCTTTAATTTTATTAGGTTTTGAATCGTTAGATTTATTTAGAAATTAGTATAATTAATAATTAAAAAATTGGTCTATAATGATGTAACAAAATTACTAACAGTCCAGCTCAGTTTAGGATTTAGCGTTTACGGTTTAGGATTTAAGATTTAGGGTTTAGAGGGTTGACGGTTTATAATTTACAAGTTAAGTTTATGTTTTAGGATTTAGATTTTAGGATTTAGGGTCCGTATTTTTGAATCAAATTGTAATTAATTGAACCGAACCGTACCATTAGTAAATCTTGTTGCACTGTTATAGACCATTTTTTAAATTATTAATTATACTAATCCCTGAATAAATCAAATAATTTAAAATTTGATGGGATTAAGATTAAAATCCTATATAATTTAGATTGATTTAGTTTTATCACTACATACTACTAGTATTCATCTCTTGGTTTATGCAAGACTTGGAGTTTGAAGATTGAGGTACATTTTTTGAATCTTTATGTATCTTTATGTTGATTGTTCCTAATTCATGAATTCATTTTATTAGAGTTTGTGAACTAGGATTTCTGTTTGAACATGAAACTAGGTAGCCCTTTTTAAAGCTTTGAATTAATTTTTGTGATGCCACCCTATGGAATGATATTCTTCTTTCCAACTTGTGCTATTTATTTAGAACAAGCGGAGGAATCTAAAAGTTCAAGATACGCTATTATGATCTTTTTGCAAGTTTAAATTTATTATTTCTTAGTTTAATTTTCTTCTTGGAGTCATTGGATTTCATTCTCTTTTCGGTCCTAAAGCCCTAGATGTTTTATATTGATTTAGTTTTGTTACTGCATGCTATTGGTACTCTTATTCAAGTTTGTGTGATGCTTGGAGAAACTTGAAGATTGAGGTATGCTTTTTTGAATTGTATGTGAATTTAAGTTTATTTTTTTTGACTTATGAATTATGAATTGTAGCGCACTAGTGCAAACCGACCAAGAAGTGACGATTGGCTACCAACTTATTGGAGTTTGTCCCTTTCTAAGTAAGAGCCAAAAAGAGTCCTGTAGAAGTGAGGTATGAGGTTCAACTGCGAGGTAAGTTGATGGTGTTGTTTTCCTCTTAAAAGGGCGAATAAGAGGCCATTAACACGCACATTGATTAAGCCAACTATTGTATCGGGCTTTTCGATCAATATCTCCAATATTTTTTTTAGAAACCAGTTCCTGGTGTAGGAAATGTCATTTTTCAAAAGTGGTTGGTTGGTTTGTAGAGGAAAAAGGGTCATACGATTAGGCAAACCTGAAGTGAGAGAGAGCTTCTCGATAGAGGCAGTAAAGCTAAGAACTAGAAAGTAGCAAAATTGTAAAAGGATCCTGAGATGGAGTTATGGCTTAGTAGGGCCGGCCAGTCACAAATCACAAACAAGAAAGAAATTTCTTGCTAATATAGTATAAGGAAATGGGGATCAAGTCAGTGCTGTGGCCAAGCAAGTCTCATGGGGCTGTCAGGTAGCAGCAGTCGAATGAGACTCCCTTTCTTTAAGGGAAGAAGTAGCAGTCAGATAAGTTACTGTTAGCAAGACTGGCATTCAAGCAGTTAGAGTAGAGACCAGTTGCAAGCAGGCATTGTAAGATGTAACCTTGATTGAAGTGAGATGTATGTGATTTAGGTGTTTATTGTTTTTTATAGTGGGCAAGGAGCAAAAGACACATTAAGACCTCTTAAGTGAAAAATCTGATTAATTCAATTAATTGCAGGCTTCTTCTCCATGCTTGTGTTTATTAGTATCCTAAGCTTATACTAAGTAAGGTTCTTTTCAAAAGATTGGTGGCAGTTAGGCTACAGTATCCGTGGATCTTTACAAGCACAATCATAGTCATTCCTTCAAAATTAGCATGAATCGAAAGTAAGTTGGTTGTATTTCACTACACAGTAATTTCTGTGACATGTTAACAATGACCTACATTTTGTTGAACTGTGAGAATTGTATCTTCAGATGACAAAGATCAAGGCAGTTCTTGACCAAGATACATGGGTTTCAGTGGACATCCCTGAAGAATTTCATGCCATTGTTGTGTCTTTTTCTTCATTTGATGCATCACAAATTGACACTGAGCTTATACCAAACGATCAAAGTTCATTATCGCCTAATTCTCAGGATCTCACTTCTCACCATTCTTCTGATGCAAATGAATCTGTTCTACCCAATCCAAATCATGTTGGGCAAGTTTCGACCAAGTCGGTAACTCGACCAGTTCAAGAAACAAAAGCTGAACCTGCACCTGCCCGGAATGAGCATATCAACCAGAATGAACCTGCTAAGTCTACTTCGCGAACTCTTGTACATGCAGGCATTGGTTATCACATGGTAAACTGGTTAGGTTCTCTTTTATGATGAGAAATTCCTGTGTGACTATTGCACCTTCAATATTTTTTGCTGAGCATTCCTAATCATGATTCTTGTGGTGAACTCTTATCTTTGACATTAGCAGTCCATTTTACCAAAACATTGAGTTCATAAGTTCATTCTTTTGAACCTGGATGTTGTCCTTGCCTTTTGTATCTTGATGTTGGTTGCTGATGTTAATAAATTGCCATTTAATACTTCAGTTTTTGTTGGTGCTTTTTCTTGAGGTGCACTTTAACTTGAAATTTACATTTGTGCATTTTTCAGTGGGTTAATCTTGCTGAAGATGTTATCTGACTATTTGGACAGTAGTAAATGTTTGCCAGTCTTAGCTCCTAAGTAGGCCGATGTGTTGCTAAGATATTGAAACCTTTCCACACCGGACCTTGTCAGCTTGTTATTGGTGCTGACGCAATGCAGGTAAACTGTTTAATAATTTTAAGTTCTTTTATAGAAAAATGCTTGGTATTTATGTCTGTAATGAAAATCAATCTAAATATTCATATAATTTGGTAACAAACATTATGATTGATAGTGCTGGATTGAATTTTACCTATCTAATAACAAATGGCAGAGGAAGAATTTAAAAAATCTATCTTGAACTTGGCTTTACAGGTGTTGGGTTTAAAGTCTATAACTTCAAAATACTTGGCCTTGACAAGCCAGATCATCAGTTTTATCTATTATACCAGGTAAAGTATTTATGAACCAGTTATGGTTGTAATTGGAGCCAGCCACTTGATTTTCTTAGCCTATTAATTGGTCATGGAGCACTAAGTGGTGTAATTTTTTATTTCTTATCAATGTTAATTAGTTTGTTGTCTAAATCATTTTATTCCGGAGAAAACTTTTCTAAATTTATGGAACTAATTGGGAATTATAGAGAATTTGAGGATTTGAAATACTCGAGGGGGTGACAGGTAGGAAAAAACTTATTCAGGGAATATAAGTAATTTATGACACCAATTGGATGTAAAATTAATTAATGTTATGCATATGTGGTTTATTTCTTCCCTCTTCTCTGGATGCTTAGTGACATGAATACATGGTTAATATATGACCAATTGATGTTTTCTGTTGTGCATTTTTATGTATTATTTTCTATAATATACAGTTGATGGGAGATTGAAGATTCCTATTAGTTTGCAGTTACCTAGAGTCTTGGATGACATATTTGCCTATAATGTGATGTAGGACACTCAAAAGAAGAAATTCAGAAACCTAGAGTCAAAAGAAGCTAATTCAGAAGCTAAGGGGTCATGGCAAATGATCTGATTCATTCTTTTATTTAACTTAGGATTTATCTTATTTAGTACTTCCCCATATTGAAATTCTCTCCATTATGGTGTCATGAATCTCTCTTAGTATGAGTCAATTAGGCCTTATTCTCGAATTCCACCAACCCAAGACTGATTTTAAGCTGAATCCTATTCAGTTTAAAACTTGGGAAGGATGAATCATTAGTTAGGATTTTATCTTCGTAGGTTAACTTATTTAGAACTTCTACTAACTCAATGAATGGGTTCAAGCTGAGTTGTATTCAGTTTAGGACTTGGGAAGGTAAAAACCTACTCAAATAGGACTTCTGGTATTTGTATAAATAGGCTTCAGCCCTATGGACGAGGGAACTACTTTTATTCTCAATAAAGTTCTACTTTGGTGAATTTTTTCTTTTCCTTGTGGACTCAAGGGCTTTTTAACAGAGGTAACGGTATTTTTCTCATTTTCCACACTTGTTGCTCTGTCATAATGGCCCTCTTGGAACAGTACTCTTAGCAGGGAGCTGTTATGTTTTACATTTGAACTCCTACTGCACAAATATATTACTTCCCAATATTTATGTTGATTTATTTTATTTGAATGATAGATATACCATTATTTTGATTGAAAGGTTTTTATTTATTTATAAAAGTAGGTTGTTAGTATTTTATATAAGGATTTGTTGGGTGGGGATCCTTTGAAACATTTGCAACTTGAGGAACTAAATGGTGTTTGGACTGCTATTGGGTCAAGAAATTGGGAAGGTTGTTATTATGCATATGAAGTTTTGGCTTACCATCCAACAACCACTTCGCAAATTGAACTATGTAAGCATAGTGAATGATCCCTATGCTAGAGGTTATGTTTAATCTGATTTGTTAAATCACCCTATGTTATGCAGAATAATTGATGCACAAACACCTTCTTGCAGACCATATACAGGCATATACATTTCTTTTTGATAAAATGTAGATGTACCCATAGGTTATACACATTGATATATGGATTCATGCATCTAAATATATTTCTAAGATTGGATTACAGATAATAGTAATTTAACAGATTTGGAATGAACTAATTGCATTTAATGTTCAATCAAGTCTTAAAAAACTGAATGAGATATCAAATATCAGCTTGTTTGATTGATGCAAGACAACTACACCCTTTTACAGTAGAATTAAAGATCAAGTCCAAGTTGAATTCTAACTCCAATTAGGATCCATCAAAATTCATATAGTTACAATCTGAAGGCTATATCTCCTAAGATTTTCATCCAAATCTAGTAAATAACTATCCATTGAAAAGGTCAGATGAATTCCTATATTTTTTTATTTACTATTTTGGATAATTCAGATTCTATATTGGTTAAAATTAGGGTTTATTTATTAGTCTGAGTCAATAACAGTCCTAGCCCAATAAGGAATAAGATTTAGATCTTTTATTTAAGATATGCTAGGTAGAATTCTTAGTGGAGTATAAGTTATATTTTTAGTCTACATCAAGTAGGACTCTAAGTTTATTAGATGGTTATATATACAGCCCAAGGTTATAACAGAGGAGAGCTTTTCTATCAATAATATTATCTTATTTTGGGTTTATTCCTTTGTATCTTCCTTGTGAATTCAAGAATCTATTGTTTTGAGAAGACGGTGATCTTTTTCTTATGTTTCATGCCTTCTCCACCCCCCTTCCCCCCACCTGCTACATCAAGTGGTATCAAAGTGACGTTGTTCCTGAGCTCAACTCCATTGAGTGTAGTTGATGTCAACAACTTCACAGATGGTGATCTAAGAGATTATCAAATTCAAAATTTAATCAAATAAAATTTTCTTCCTTCTATCATTAGGAAGTATGGAGTTTTAAAACAAATTAAAACTAAGAATAAAATTATCAATTGATCATTAAAGTGGCTCACGATTCTACATCTTAGATATCAACATATGAAGGTACTTAGGAAAACCAAAATCTTGGTGAGGTAAATATGTCATACTTTCATAGTTACGAGGATTTGTTTATTTGGATGGATAAAGTTGAGAAATTCTTTTAGCTTATGGAGATTCCTAAAGAGAATAAGATGAAAATTATTGAATATAAATTTGATGGTTATGCTTCATCTTGGTGGGAGCAAATTCAAATCCAAACGACACATGAAAGCAAGGCAAAATCCGCTCGTGGCCAAAGATGCTTAAACTCTTCAACACGAAGTTCTCAAAAGTGGATCAAAATTAAGTAAAACATATCTCTTATTCAAGGGCTTCTGGAATTAAAATCAATGGAGACAACCATAAGTGTTAATTTCGCATCTCAGTAACTTTTCTCTAATATTGAATTATCAAGTCGAAGAAGAGATTGTGGATTATGTGGAAAACAAATAAACTAGTGAAACATTTATTGAGAGCCCTAAGATTCTTTTTTGATGAGTTAGAAGATCATACAATAGTGATTTTGGATTATATAGAAAATTTTCAAGAGACTATCAATAAGAATTCATATGAATCAGTTGACAATCTTGAAGACTGCAAAAAAGAATTTTCTACTTGTAAAAATATTGAATATGCTACTCAAGATTATTCTTTGAATTCATGAAAAGCCAACTCTCTGAAATAGTGGAGGACATTCCTACAAGAGTTATCATTATGCAAGATTCAAAATTTACAATGACATATTCAGATTATTTTAGTAATTATTAGCAAACTTACGAAGAATACTTTTCTTTCATGACAACAAAGTATAAGTTGGTGTGTACAAAAATTTTATTTTAATTAAGATCAAAAGAAATCGTACAAAAGTTCAAGTGGTTGTACTAAAGGAAAATAGAAGATCAAAGTATTGAAGACATTACTCAAAGAAACCTCATTGGTTTGTATCATCAAGTTCTATGCTGGAAAGTATTTGAGGAGAATATAATTGCAACAACAAAAATCTTTAATTTTTGACGTAAGGACAAGTCTTTTACAAGTAGAGGGGTTGATGTAGGACAATTACATCTTTTTTATAGTAAAATTAGAGATCCAATCCAAGTTGAATTCCAACTCCAATTAGGATTTATCAGAATTTGTATAGCTACAATTTGAAGGTTGTATCTCCTAATATATTCATCCAAATCTAGAAAATAACTATCCGTTGAAAAGTTGAGATTGATTCCTATAATTCTTTTTTTTTACTATTTCGGATAACTCGGATTCTATATTAGTCAAAATTAGAGTTTATTTATCAATCTGAGTCAATAACAGTCTTATCCTAATAAGAAATAGGATTTTGATCTTTTATTTAAGATATGTTAAGTAGATTTTTAGTGGAGTCTAAGTTCTATTTTTTTTGTACATCAAGTATGACTCTAAGTTTATTAGAGGACTATATATACAGCCCAAGATTGTAACAGAGGGGAGCTTTTCTATCAATAATAATATCTTATTTTGGTTTTGTTCCTTTTTATCTTCCTTGTGAATTCAAAGATCTATCATTGTGCAAAGATGGTGATCTTCTTCGTACCTCTTGTGCTTCACGCTCCCCCCCCCCCCCCCAAAATGTGATTTTGAGTTTTTTACCTTAAAACTTTGTGTGAAAAGTAATTTTCAGGCCCTAAATTTATGGGATTAAATAAAATTCAAAAATTCTAATTATACATGAGCCAAATATAGAAAAAGTAGAGATTTTCCAATACTCCCTCTCAAGCTTCAGTATAGTTATTTTTCATTCTCAGCTTATTTGTAACTTCATGAAATCTTACAGTAGGAAGTTTTTTTGTTGAAACATCATCTCGTTAACTCATGGAAGGAATATATGGAATAGTGATGAGGTCATTATCTAACTTCTTTTTAATAAAATGTTGATCCACCTCAATATACTTTGTCTTATCATGTTGAACTAGATAGTGGGCAACCATTATAGTTGACTTATTGTCACAATACAACCTCACGGCTCTACTTTAATTCTTACGTCTTCCATAATTATCTTAAGCTGCAATAACTCACATTTACTTATCTGTCTTACATCTTGTTCCTCTTCTCTTAATATTTTTTTGTTTTATATCTTTCAATTCTCTTTAATTTTTTTAATATATAATTTTGTGTTTCTGTTTCTTTTTATTTTACTTTTTTAGTTTTCATCTTCTTTGTTTTTGGATTCTTTTTATTTTTTTGTCTAATATCTTATTTTTCTTCATATTTTTCTCCTCTTTTACATTTAGGTTTATTTTGTACTATATTTTTTATTTAGTTTTCTACTCTACCTCTTGATCTTCTACTCTTCATTTTTCTTTTTTTATTTTATATCTTCAAATTCTCTTTTTTTTTATTTTATTTTCTTTTTCTTCTACTTCTTAAATTTATCTTTTGTATATAATTTTTTGTTTTATATTTTATGATTTAGTTTTATTTTTATAAATTTTATTTATTTTTCTTATCTTACATCATGTTCCTCTGCTCTTAATGTTTTGCTTTTCAACGAATGATTATTTGCTGGATTTGGATGAATATCTTAAGAGATGTAGTGTTTGGACTGTAGTTATAAAAATTTTGACGGATCCTAATTAGAATTGAAATTCAACTTGAACTAGATTGCTAATTTTACTGTAAAAATAATATAATTGTCCTATATCATTATGCTATTGATCTGATTAATGATTCATTAGTGTCTTATAGTAATTGAATATTGGAGACAAACGTTTCAGATTTAGGCTTCAGCTATTGATTCGCTCAGAGAGGACTCAAAGCTTCCTTTTTTAAGGCATTATTTGGAAATCCTCTACTTTATGATTCTTAGAGACAAATGTAACAATTATTTTTATCCTCATCTTTGTGGCTACATGTAATCGATATTATTATTTCAATTTGTCAAACACATGGAGGACTCTGGAGATTAAGATACACTTTTTGATCTTTTCGTTGGTTTAGGTTGATTATTTATAACTACAAATTATTTTTTTAGGGCTATTGGGTTCAATGATTCTTTTAGAATATGAAACCTTGGACAATAATTTTAGATTTTAAATCAATTTTCGAATTGTCACTATATGGGACTAGTATTCTTGTTTTGGGCTTGTTCTAGAGCTTGAAGCAATTGGAGGAATATTGAAGTTCAAGATATGTTTTCTGATCCTTATGCAAGTTTGCATTGATTGTTTCTTTGAAATACTAGGTTTGGATTTCCATTTGCATCTAAAACCCTAGAGAGTCATTTTAAGTTTTAGATTGATTTTATTCTATCACTGCATATGACTATTATTCTTATTCTAGTTTATCTGACTTGGAGGAGCCTGAAGATTGAGGTATGCTTCTCTGATCTTTATGTGAGTTTAAGTTGATTATTCTCCTAACTTAGGAATTTTCTTAGAGAAGATTTGTTAAGGTTTATGTTGATTATTTCTTACTTATGAATTGTTTTATTAAAGCTTTTGAACTAGGGTTTTTGTTCAAATATGAAATCCTAGGTAGTACTTTTTCAAGTTTGGAATCAATTTTTGTGTTGTCACCATATCAAATAGTATTCTTGTTTTGGGTTTGTGCTAGAGCTTGGAACCAATGGAACTCAAGTACAAGGTATGTTGTTGTAATATTTTTGTAGGTTTAAATTGATTATTTCTTAGCTCTATTTTCTTCTTGAAGCCATTGAGTTGGGTTTATTTTTGAACCTAAAATCCTTGTGTGGGTATGAAATTCTATTAATAGAATTTTACCCTTGATTTTGTTAGGTTTTAAACTATTAGATTTATTTAAGGATTAGTATAATTGATGTAATTAAAAAATCTATGTGTAGCTGTGTAACAAAATTTGCTAACAGTCCGGTTCAATTTATGATTTAGAGTTTAGGGTCTAGGGGGTTTAGGGTTTAGAATTTAGGGTCCATGTTTTTTAATCGAGCCATTGTTCTAATCTTTTCATAAGTTTAAATCCAGTATTTCTTAGCTTAATTTTCTTCTTGAAGATATTGGTTTTCAATCTCAATTGAACACTAAAGCCTTAGATGTTTTATATTGATTTAGTTTTATCATTGCATGCTATTGGTACTAGTATTCAAGTTTGTGCGATGCTTGGAGAAGCTTGAAGATTGAGGTATGTTTTTTTGAATTATATGTGAATTTAAGTTGATTTTTCCTGACTTATGAATTGTGAATGAAAAGGGTCTAACCAACAAAAGCATAAAGCCGATGTTTCAAATCCAATCGACAAGCCAAAAAGTTTATTGATTGTCAAATTAAGAGTGATTAGCATAAGTTAAGGCTGCTAATATTCTTTCAAATCAAATTGAATTAAGGTAGACTTGCATTCGATTAGTTCGTCGATCAAATGCTGTGTTTGAAAGAAGTTAACTGACAATAAGTAAAAAGTCATCAATGGCACTTTAAACCTAATCGATAATACCCGATTGTACACAAACTCACCTAATTTTTATTTGTTGTTTTGATATTGTTCTTCGAGGTCTTACTACTCCGGGTGGTCGATTGCAGCTTCACAAATTCTGTCACATCCAGTGGAACTTCTTCTTGATTTGTGGCAAGCCTGCTGTAGTGAAATTTTACACCTTATAGCACCAGTTGGTTATAAATTTTGGCATACTCAGTGGGACTTTTCTTTGATTTGTAGCAGACATGTGTGCTATATAGCACCAATAGATCACAAATTCTAGCATATTCGATGACACATAACTTTTTCCCCAAGCGTAGAGACCTATCTAGTACAACATAGATACATCAAAATAAGAAAAGATGAAAACTAATGATTGATTCCTTATTTTTATTATAGGAAAGGAAAAATGCCATCATCAAATGATCCTCCTACTCTAACCATCATCCTCGATGAAGGGTATATGGTATACTTTTCTCAACCAATGATCACCACGGGGACAATTGGAGTATATACAGGCTATGAGGTATTGTTCAACTTCATTCAATTTATGCATGGTGCTCTGCTTTCACCAATAGTATTATTGCTCTTGATGTTGTTGTTACTACCATAGCTACCACTAATTCAGTTGCTATTTTATCTACCCAACATGGATCAACAACTCTTTATTTCTCACCGAGGGGGCAAAGACCAAATATTATTATGCTAGACCTCGATGATGAAACAAAGGATTCATTATTATAAGTTAGACATCAGTCTTACAAAGATTGGACAATCGGTAAAAGCCAGTTTTTAGTTGTCTACAACCTGCCCTACAAGTTAAGGAAGTTAATACAAATCATGTAAGGAAAGGAAGGATCAATCGCGTGTTTGGCTGGCTGTAAGTTCAAAGGCAAAACGACTTGTTGAAACCCCCACCTTTAGTTCCAAGTTAGCACTATAAGAGCTAAAGAAGAACAAAGGAATCATGCGTGTTTGATTTTTTTTAATGGACAAAGGAGTAATGCCATCTTCTAATGTCAGATTCATTAATGGATGAGTAAGTAAATCCAACAAAAAGGATATTCATGCCCAATCTATAGTATGAAAGAGTCAAATGGTTGCATGAGATTCAAATGCACAAAAAAAAAGAAAGGAAACATAATAAACAAAGAAAGAAGAAAAATAAATAAAATTTATGTTTAGCCCATGACGGAATGTCTAGTCACAACAAATTGACTAGGCCAACATTTCATTTATGTTGAGTGTCCCACTGAACAGATCAAAAGATCCTCATCAATTGGAGTGGTTTTGCCAAGTATGTGTTCCATATTTCTTGAGACAAAACATAAAACAAAAAAGTCACTAAAAAATCAGTATTCAGGTGAACTACCTTCTGTTTTAGAGATAAAGTCTCTGAAAATCAAAGAAAGATATTTGAAGGTAAGGATGCTTACTGATGAAATATAGTGGAACAAGTCTCTACACCTCCCCCGCCCATCATCGCCCTATGCTAACTTTGAGAATGCAAGTCTTAAAATATGGTGACTAATCTATAAGTAACTGAAGTTTATTAGAAATGTTGTTTCAAAGATAAAAGTGTCAAGATCGAACGATAAGTAACTGAAGGATGGACACAAAGTCATGGCTTATTCTTCCCTACTGGTTCTTCCCTCAAACTACAAGCCTATAGTGATGCAGATTGGGCTGGTTGTCCGGACACAAGAAAATCAACTACCGGATGGTGTATGTTTCCTGGTGATGCTCTTATCTCTTGAAAATGCAAGAAGCAAGACTCGGTCTCCAAATCATCCACTGAGGCGGAGTATCGTGCCATGTCTACTGCATGCTCAGAAATCATTTGGTTACGTGGTCTTTTAACAGAGCTTGGTTTCACCCAAGATCAACCTACTCCCTTACATGCTGACAACACTAGTGCCATCCAAATTGCAGCCAATCCTGTCTACCATGAACGCACAAAGCACATAGAGGTTGACTGTCACTCTATCCGGGAGGCCTATGATCGCCAAGTTATCACTCTCCCACATATCTCCACTACTCTACAGATTGCGGATATTTTCACCAAACCAATGACACGACAGCGACATAACTTTCTTGTTAGCAAATTGATGCTTGTTGACTTACCCGCATCAATTTGAGGGGGGATGTCAAAGGAATTAGCTAGTCATTCAAAGATAGCAGATTTTATGGCTGATTTTATACCAAAGTTAGCAGATTCTATGGCTGATTTTATACCAAAGTTAGCAGATTCTATGGCTGATTTTATACCTGTAATAATTGTAAATATTTTCCTTGTTTAGGATATGCCTTATTTTCTTCAACTTGTATTCATTATATAAGGGGCATTCTTCTCCAAGGAGGACACCAGTTTTTTTGATCAAGTTATCATGGTATCAGAGCTTGAGTTCTGAATTCTCCTGTGTCTCTTTCTCTCAGTCCTAGTTCAGTTCATTATTCTTAGTTATTTTGATCAAGTTATCTCAGCCTCATGTCTTCAGACAAGCATGAATTCTTGATTCGTTTCAATGGCAAAAACTACTCAGCCTGGGCATTTCACTTCAAGATATTTGTCAAAGGCAAAGATCTATGGGGTCATATTGATGGCAGCAAACCTGCACCTGACAAAGACAAGGATGAGCACTCCAAGTGGGAAGTCAAGGATGCTCAAATCATGACATGGATTCTAGGATCTGTAGAATCCAACATCATCTTGAATCTTCGACCCTTCAAAACTGCAGCTGAAATGTGGAATTATCTGAAAAAACTCTATAGTCAACACAACACTGCTCGTCGGTTTCAACTTGAATACGAGCTAGCAAGTCTTCAACAGGGCAGTCTCTCAATCTCAGATTTTTATTCTATCTTCATGAATCTTTGGGCTGAATATACTGATATTGTCTATGCTACCTTACCTCCCGAAGGTCTTATTTCTGTTCAATCTGTACATGAAACTACTAAGAGGGATCAATTTCTTATGAAATTGAGATCTGAATTTGAAAGCACCAGATCTAATCTTATGAATCGAGAAATTGTTCCATCCTTGGATGCATGTCTCAATGATTTATTTCGTGAGGAACAACGGCTTCTCACTCAAGCCACCATGGAACAAATTAAATCCATTCCTATTCCTATGGCTTATGTAGCCCAAGGCAAGTCAAAAGGTAAGGACATGAGTACTATTCAGTGTTATTGCTGCAAAGAATTTGGCCATTATGCTTCAAGTTGTTCAAAAAAATTCTGCAACTATTGCAAAAAGGATGGACATATTATCAAGGAATGTCCTATTCGACCTCCCAAGAGATCTGGAACGCCATACACTGTCTCAGTTGGTTCTTCTAATGCTGGTAGTTCTGAGGATAAAGCTCATCTGACACAAAGTGCTCCTGCTCCTATTCAATCTGTGACACCTGAAATGATTCAGCAAATGATCATTTCTACATTTTCCGCATTAGGACTCTCAGGTAAACCTTTCTCTAAACCTTCACCGTGGTACTTTGATTCTGGAGCTTCCCATCACATGACAAACAATGTTAAATTCCTCACCAATGTAAATAAATATCCTGGAAATCTCAAGATTTATACAGCTGATGGAAACTCCTTACCTATCACTGCCACTGGTGATGTTTCTTCATCCATAACCAATGTCTTTGTCTCTCCTAACCTTACCACTAATCTTGTTTCTGTTGGACAATTAGTTGAAAATGATTGTAAAGTGGAATTTTCTAAATCTGGTTGTGTGGTGCAGGATCAGCAATCGGGGAAGATGATCGCAAGGGGGCCTAAAATTGGACGTCTTTTTCCTCTTCAGTTTCCTATGTCTTCATGTTCCTCTTCATCTATTATCACTTGCAATTCTGCTTATGTTGATTACCGAGCATGGCATAAACGCCTTGGACATCCAAACTCTAATGTGCTTTATACTTTGCTAAATTCTAGTTTACTTGGCAATAAAGGGTCACCATCTCTTAGTACTGTTCAATTTGATTGCAATTCTTGTAGGCTTGGAAAAAGTAAAGTTCTGCCATTTCCCACTCACACACCTAAAGTAGTCCAGCCTTTTGATTTGATACATAGTGATGTGTGGGGACTAGCGTCAGTTACTTTCCATGCTAATTACAAGTATTTTGTCACTTTTATTGATGACTATAGTCGCTTCACATGGATTTATTTTCTGCATTCTAAAGATGAATTGTTTTCTGTCTTTAAGTTTTTCATGCACATATTCAGATCCAATTTTCTGTTAGTATCAAAATTCTTCGTTCTGATAATGGGGGAGAATACATGCCTCATTTATTTCAAGAATTTTTACAAACCAATGGTATAATTTCTCAAAGGTCTTGTCCTTCAACCCCTCAACAGAATGGGGTGGCCGAAAGAAAGAATCGACACCTTCTAGATGTTGTTCGCACTCTCCTATTAGAGTCATTTGTACCCTCTCGTTTTTTGTGTGAAGCTCTCTCAACTGCTGTCTATCTCATCAATAGGTTACCTTCTCCTTCCTTGAATCATGTTTCCCCTTTCTTTCGGTTATTTGGTCATACCCAAAATTACTCTAATCTTCGTACTTTTGGTTGTGTGTGTTATGTTCATCTTCCTACACACGAACGGACAAAACTAACAGCTCAAGCTGTTCAATGTGCTTTTCTAGGCTATTCGGTGCACCAAAAAGGTTTTCTTTGTTATGATCTCAACCTACGACATATTCGGGTTTCTCGAAATGTGATTTTTTTTGAAAATCAGTATTTTTTTTCCACACACAAGGATGACCTTTCTCCTTCATTCTCTGTTTTGCCAATGTTTACTAATTATTCTGAAGATTCCATGCCTTCAAAGCCTCTCATAGTCTACCAACGACGCAAGATTCCAGCACCTCTCGGGCCCCCTCCAGCTCATTCCCTTAATGGTGATCCTGTTCCAACAACTGCACCAGCACCTCTCAGACAAAGTACTCGAGTTCGTAAACCACCAGATAGGTATGGTTTCACCTCTCCTTTATCTTTGACAGCCACCTTGTCCTCTATTCCTATTCCATCATCCTATAAGCAGGCTATGGAGCATGAATGTTGGCGGAGAGCTATTGAAACAGAACTTCTTGCACCTGAAGAAAACCAAACATGGGATATTGTACCGTGTCCACCATCTGTGAAACCTCTTGGTAGTAAGTTAGTGTTTTCTATCAAGCTCCGTTCTGATGGATCCATAGAACGTTACAAGGCTAGATTGGTGGTTCTTGGCAACAAGCAAGAGTATGGCCTAAATTATGAAGAGACCTTCGCACCAGTAGCCAAAATGACCACTGTACGAACAATACTCACCCTAGCAGCATCACAATCATGGTCTTTACATCAAATGGATGTAAAGAATGCTTTCTTGCATGGTGATCTCACGGAGGAAGTTTACATGAAACTTCCCTACGGTATGCCCACTTCTTTCCCTAATGAAGTTTGCAAACTAAAACGCTCTTTGTATGGATTGAAGCAGGCACCACGAGTATGGTTTGAAAAGTTTCGATCGACCCTCCTTAGTTTTTCATTTACACAAAGCCAGTATGACTCCTCACTTTTTCTCCAACGGACATCCAAGGGCATAGTTGTTCTTCTTGTTTATGTGGATGACATTGTCATCATCGGTTCTGATATGGAGGCTATATCTAAACTTCAGAATTTGTTGCACTCTACTTTCCACATGAAAGATCTCGGCCCGCTCACCTATTTTTTGGGGTTAGAGGTGCATCATCAGCCTCAAGGTATCTTCTTGAATCAACACAAGTATATTATGGATTTGGTTCAGCTAGCAGGACTCACAAACTCTAATTCTGTTGACACCCCAATGGAAATTAATGTAAAATATCGACGGGGTGAAGGGGAACTTCTTGAGGATCCCACTTTATATCGCAAGCTGGTTGGAAGTCTTATCTATCTACCTATCACCCGCCCGGACATCTCTTATGCTGTCCATATTGTCAGCAAGTTCATGCAAGCCCCTCGGCATCTCCACCTATCTGCAGTCCGCCGCATCATCAGATATATCCTGGGCACACAAAGTCATGGTTTATTCTTCCCTACTGGTTCTTCCCTCAAACTACAGGCCTATAGTGATGCAGATTGGGCTGGTTGTCCGGACACAAGAAAATCAACTACAGGATGGTGTATGTTTCTTGGTGATGCTCTTATCTTTTGGAAATGCAAGAAGCAAGACTCGGTCTCCAAATCATCCACTGAGGCGGAGTACCGTGCCATGTCTACTGCATGCTCGAAATCATTTGGTTACGTGGTCTTTTAACAGAGCTTGGTTTCACCCAAGATCAACCTACTCCCTTACATGCTGACAACACTAGTGCCATCCAAATTGCAGCCAATCCTGTCTACCATGAACGCACAAAGCACATAGAGGTTGACTGTCACTCTATCCGGGAGGCCTATGATCGCCAAGTTATCACTCTCCCACATATCTCCACTACTCTACAGATTGCGGATATTTTCACCAAACCAATGACACGACAGCGACATAACTTTCTTGTTAGCAAATTGATGCTTGTTGACTTACCCGCATCAATTTGAGGGGGGATGTCAAAGGAATTAGCTAGTCATTCAAAGATAGCAGATTTTATGGCTGATTTTATACCAAAATTAGCAGATTCTATGGCTGATTTTATACCAAAGTTAGCAGATTCTATGGCTGATTTTATACCTGTAATAATTGTAAATATTTCTCTTGTTTAGGATATGCCTTATTTTCTTCAACTTGTATTCATTATATAAGGGGCATTCTTCTCTAAGGAGGACACCAGTTTTTTTGATCAAGTTATCAAAAAATGCCATTTTTATGAACCATGAGGTGCATAATCTACATGTGACTACCTCTCTGCAATTTTGGTACTTGTATTTTTTTCTTAAAATTTTCTACATACTAGCATACTTTGTTCATTCTTTTCTTATCTTCCTTTTGTTCCTCTTTTTATTATTTTTCTTGGTCGTTAAACTTAGGTTACAAAAGTAGCTTTTTATCATGTTATCATTACTGTCTTCTTGTTCCTATTTGGGAGAGAATATTCTTTTTTTAAGTAATAAAGGATGGGCTTTTTAAGCTAATTGAGGATTTGAAATACTTGAGGGGCTGACATATAAGAAAAAACTTGTCCAGGGGATATAGGTAATTTATGGCACCAATTGCACGTAAAATTAAAAAATGTCATGGATATGTGGTTTATCACTTGCCTCTCCTTTGGATGCTTAGTGGCATGAATACATGGTTAATATATGGCTAATTGATTTTTTTCGTTGTGCACTTTTATGTATTATTTTCCATAATATATAGTTGATGGGAGATTGAAGATTGCTACCAATTTGCAGTTACCTGGAGTCTTGGATGACATGTTTGCCTATAATGGCCTCTTGGAATAGTACTTAGTAGGGAAGATGTTTGCCTATACATGTTTACCTTTGGGCACCTACTGCACAAGTGTATTACTTCCCAATGTCTATATTGATTTCTTCTATTTGAATGATAGATATACCATTATTTTGATAGAAAGGTCTTTATTTGTTTACAAAAGTGCGTTAGTATTTCTGTATACAAGGATCCGTCGAGTGGGGATCCTTTGAAATGTTTGCAACTTGAGGAACTAAATGGTGTTTGGAGTGCTGCTGGGCTAAGAAGTTGGGAAGGTTGTTATTATGCATATGAAGTTCTGGTTTACCATCCAACCACTTTGTGAATTGAACTGAATGATCCCTATGCTAGAGGGTATGTTTAATCTGATTTGTTAAAGCCCTAGATATTTTATATTGATTTAGTCTTATCATTGCATACTATTGGTTCTCTTATTCAAGTCTATGTGATACTTGGAGGAGCTTGAAGATTGATGTATGCTTTTTTAATTGTATGTGAATTTAAGTTGATTTTTCCTGACTTATGAATTGTGAACAAAAAGGGTCTAACTAACATAAGCATAAAGCCAACAATTCAAATCCAATCAATAAGTCAAAAAGATTATTGATTATCAAATCAAGAGTGATTAGTGTAAACTAAGACTGCTAACATTTTTTAAAATAAAATCATACTAAAGCATATTTGCATTTGGTCAGCTAGTTGATCGAACACTGTGTTCGAAAGAAGTTAACCGACAATAAGTAGAAAGACATCGATGACGCTTCAAACCTAATTGATGATACCTAATTGTGCACCTAAATATATTATACATGATTTATATAACTAAAATTCCTTATTTTTGTTTTTTTTCCTAATCCTCAACTGTAATATCCTCTGTGCAATTCAGACTCATGACCACCTCCTCCACCTCTCTAGACCTGTTTGGCCCTTTGTCATTCTCCCTATGGCAAGCTCCTTCTCGTTCTCCACCACACCTCCCATCCCCCCTTCAGATCTACATCCGTAGCCTGTGATCTGTTCTTTCTTCGTCATGATCTCTGATTGTGTCTTCACCTTTTATCTTTTTTTCCTTTTCTTAAATGAAGCCCTAATCTTCTTTCTCTCTCTTTCTCTTCCTTTCTCTCTCTTTCTTAGGAAACCGGCATAGTTCATGCTACTTTTAGTAGAAACATATACAATAAATATTTCCATGCATCCCATCAAGGAGGCTAATTTGTTGTAATTAGATATTTATTTCTGTTATTTCTTTGGGGAAAGCAAAAACTATTAAACCAGTGTACCTTTGTAAACTGCATTGTATTCTTTATGCTGAACTTTTAGAGCTCTTATCTGTCTTATATTTAACAGGATACATCTATCTTGCTAGTCTTCATTGTTTCCGTAATCTCCTTGAGAAACTAGTGACATCTTTAGATTCAATAAACAAGTGAAGTTATTAGGTTTTATGATGCCATGGTATTTTATTGCTATTTGTGTTCTTTTATTTGATAAAGAAATGTACAT
Organism: Trichopus zeylanicus subsp. travancoricus; assembly: GCA_005019695.1. NCBI lineage: Eukaryota > Viridiplantae > Streptophyta > Magnoliopsida > Dioscoreales > Dioscoreaceae > Trichopus > Trichopus zeylanicus. The sequence continues at coordinate 144,589 of RXID01014623.1, read as the reverse complement.
TCATTCTATTGCCTGATATACCACCTTTCTAAGTGTTAGTTGCTACAAATGAAAAATTAAATCATGTAGTTACATTGGATCCCTACATGAATTAGAGTTTTCTTGTGTTGATGAACCTAAGGTTCTGGTCAAGAATATCACTTATCCCTTCTTAGCACACAGTTAATTATATTATACCTCACACACTTTCTGTAATTCCTCAATTTGATAAATGTTATTGTTGGAAAAGTCGTAGTCATCAGGATTTGGAGAACTCATTTGTTTCTTTTGACACATCATCAAATTTCTAGTGCCTTTTAATAGAATTCATATTCACTGGTAAGTTTGGACAAAACCCTAGGTTGAGATAGCCAGGCAACACCAAGATGCAATTAGGCATTTGTGATCCTTAGATTTTTAGTGACATTATGCTCCATCTTCTGGAATGTTCCTACATGAATGTGTTGTATATGCATTTGTAATTTTTGGCTTATTGGTATGCCATTTAATGTTTCTTTGTGCTAGTGCTATTCTATATCAGCCCAACAGTTGTTCTTGTCTCTATTCTGCATGTATTCATGCTTTTGATCTTTGAATTAGATTTTGCATGAATTTCCAGTTCATATGCTGTGGATTTTGTAGCTTAACTAGTTCATATTCATTCTTGTAGCATTCATTCAGCAGAATGTTTGCTGGGCCTATATACAATGCCAATGCAGTGCAATCTGCTATCCTTCCCAAGTAAAAAGAATGGAATTCTAACTTGATCAATGGTGTAGAAGATGAAGTACGCCCATTCTGAATTGAGAAACTGCATTGCTTTGCTTAGGGATTATGACTGATGTATTGTTAGCTCCCTTGTTTAACCTATCTGCTAGAACTCTATGTTATACATCTATGGGAATATATTGAGAGGGGATGGAGGAGTCCATGTACAATGTTTCACATCACATCCTTTCAATTGATGCTTACACCTTCATACATTTAAGTGGTGGATATTACTTTTCTGAATCTGAACTGCTTATACAAATTGTACTAAACCTTTTCCTCTTGGTTGTGTCATTTCAGAACACATTTTGTTCATTTAACTATTTTAATTGTTGTTTTGATTCATTTCATAGTAGTAACTATTTGGCCTCATCTAAACATCAGTGATTTATTTTGGATTGTGTATGCTTATTAGATTTTCTTTGTCATTTAAACTATGTTGATAGGGATATTTCCCACTCTTTGTGGCACTTTTGCACTGAACTGGTTAGTGTTTACTGGCCATTTATCTGTAGATTATAGTGGACGATGATGAAAGCTCGATTTTGTGCAATTGTCTTCTCCCACTGATTGTTGGTCTGCTAAGAACAGTCAGTCCTCTTCTATTAGATTTCTTAATTTTGTAGTTTACTGCATCATTCTAGCTGTTTGCTGAATATATAGGGTTATAGATTTTCAAGTTTGTGGTTGTTCATTGTTCAAATATGCTTCTGTTTATTCTGTCAAGCTGCACTTGCCTTTCAAATCAGTTTCTTTGTTCATAGCTGTGGTCATAAAACTTGTTTTTGTGTTTCATGATTATTTCTTGTTGAATACATAGAACCAATGGAATTACTTGCACCATACTAAACTAATTCTTTATTATTTCATCTTGATTCACTTTCAATTTTATGATAATTTCCCATTCTGCACTATATTAGGTTCATTATGGGCGATTCAATTTGATGCTTTGGAGCATTTAACTGGAAAACTAAACTCTTTCTCAATGTTATATTTGATTTGCTTAACTAGTTGGACTGTCATAGATTTTCCCTATAATGGTGACCCATGAAATCAAAATCATCACCTGCATTTCGATATGCTGATTAAGGCATGCAAGGTCCATACATGAGGGTCTAGATCCTAAAACACAACAAAATTTTTTTGGATCCATGATCTGAATCCATGTTATTCCGAGTCATATCCATATTGCTAAAATCCAAATAAAGATGTGGATCTGATCCAACCTCCTGTCAACCTAGTAACTCTAGTTAGTACCATGATACAAGTAAAAAGGCGGGCTGACCAACATGTGTAAGAGGAATTCATCTGATTATGTTTTTGGTTGGATTTCACCTGTCAATTTATCTGTATGGTACACAAGGTGATTTGGATCCCATTCTGTGATTAAAAACCTTATCAAACTTAGAATGTTATTACCATAAGATCCACACGGTAATTTGTTGTTTCTTACTGTCTTTTTTTTTTCTGTTCTATACCTTTTCAGCCGTTGTTCTTTATATATTGTACTCTAAATTCAATGTTTACTGTCACTGAGCTATATTTTGGAGGGACTCGCTTATTCTTTTTGATATTGAATATTCACTATTCTGGCTAAAATTTTTCGTCAAAAATTGGATGGGTACTTGATTTTTTTCATGCTATTGCTTGTGATGGCACACTATCAAAGGATGGAAATTTTTTACATGTATGGTTGTAGTTTTGTTTCTATTTTTTAGATATTTAGATCAAATCTTGTAATTGTCCTTTCAGGCAAAGCTTCCTACTGTCTTAAAGGTTTATTGTGACACACACTCACTAATGGCATGAAGACAGCAATCAAAACTACATCTTCAGAGTTAATTATGGTTTTGGTGGCCGGATCTGCAGACCGTGACTTGGTAGCATCTGAAAGGACAGTGGATCCTGATGGTACTGTTAAATTATTCATTTTTCAAATCTATTTCAGTTTATTGAATGCCATTAATTAGCATTGGATGTTCTTATGATTAGCATGCTGACGCTGCACTCTTTATGTGCAGAGGCTCATCATTGGCTAACAAGTTGAGGAGCCTTTCTTCAGAAAGCTTTCTTAAACTTTTGGTTGCTATTTTCAAGATTGTACAGGTCAGGGGATATTTTGCATAAGATGTGTTCTCCATTTAATTATTTGTGTGAACCTAATTTTTTCCTGCCTTGAACATTTTGCTAAAAACAATTCATTAAATCTATTAGCCCAGTAACCAGTTGTGACACTTGCTTCTTGTTATTGTGTTGCAGTTTCTCTTAAGCTTACAAGAATCTATATGTAATTGCTTTCTCAACAATTTACATTTGAGGATAATTATGTTGTATTAAGATCAGGGCACTGACTCCTTCAGCTAAAAGTAGTAGTGGGTGAAAGAGTTAATATCCATGAGTGAAAAAAAAAACCAAAATCGATAGAGTGGATTTGTTTACTATGAGTGCAAGACTTGATGTCCTTAAAATCATGAAATAGCTTCAGAAATTCAGCCTGATGTAGGCTGATTTGCAGAGATTTAGTACTCGAGATGCAGATGATAAGATCCTGTGGGAAGCTCCCGACTATGTTGTTCCGATCCAATCACCTCTTTTTCCAATCTCAGAACAGCCATGAAGGCCTCTTGCGGAACTTCCATTTTGCCTATGGCTTTCATCCCCTTCTTTTCTTCAGCCTGTCCGTAAAGCATCAGCCATTGGAGGCTCTCCATTTCTCAAAGCCATAGGCAGAGTCATCGGAACCAGGACGTGTTTCTCAAGTTTTGACTACTAAATGAATTGAAAACTAAAAATAACTATTTTTTTAGGTTCACATGGTATTTTGTTTCTTCACACACAGGGCGTGGGCCCAAAGCATGTGAGACATTGGCACGTATCAATTTTTTAATTTTATGCTTAGATGAAAAATATGAAAAGGAAACACAATTGCATCCATGAAAAAAAACAAGGATTAGGTTAGATCAGTTCATATAACGAAAAGTATAACACAATTATTTGCTGATTACAAGAAATAATTTCATGCATAATATGCTATTGATTTGAATTAAACCCTCATTAATAATAGATTGACACAGAAAATCAATATAAATTCACAAAGACACTAGGAGATTTGGAACTATATTTTGAGCTAAGATTCAGCAAGATAAGCCCAAAATAATTTTGGGTCAGGGCTGAGCTTTCACATATGAGATTTGGAACTATATTTTGAGCTAAGATTCAGCAAGATAAGCCCAAAATAATTTTGGGTCAGGGCTGAGCTTTCACATATTTGAGGCTAATAAGCATTATGACATTCTCTGATAGACGTACTGTTCTATCTTTGGAAGAGTGATTCTTATCATCTGTATAAGATCTCTAAGGAAAGAGACCCTGTAATGGTTTAGCTCCATAAGGGATGATTTTCAACTATAAGCTGGTTGGCACAAGTGTACCATTAACCAAAGGAGAAGTCTCAGCGATAACAATGATATGAAGTTCTTTTATCGGGGGAACTTTTAGTAAATTTAATGTGCGCTTCCCACATAGCAATATATATTGTACTTTTGTTGAATTTCAAATCAAGAATTAGATAAAAGTGTTTTTCTTAATAGCTGCAAACCAGTAAGGACAAACACTAAAAATAAAAGTATGCCAAGGAAACATGAATTAGAAATGAATAATAAAGAGTCTAAATCAGAAGCCATGAAAATTTATGGAGTACCCATCAAATATAAGTGCCCTTAGTGGATTCCCAGCAGTATCCTTAGGGGAAGAGATCCTTTTGATAGTGGCATTTAGAATACCTATGTCCTCCTGCAAGAGAGACCAAACAACCAAAAGCTCCCTCATGTTACATTCTTAATTCTTGGTGTATAAAAAGGTCTACACTTGGTAAGACATAAAAACTGTCGGTCATAGCTTAAAAGGTCTAAAAAAAGACAAACCTTAGCAGAACATTGTATTACGTCCCTACAATCTAATCCAATGATCTGCACAAAAGACCAGAAATCAAACCGTCAAGACACAAAGAAAAACAAAACCTTGTATGGTTAATAATTTATACAACTGTAAATGTTATCATTAATAGCCACCTAGCACAATGTAAAAGGGCCTTTCAAATCTTTTGAGTATGCCCTAAAATAATATCTAAGGTCATAGAAGGGAAAAGTACGATAGAGCAACTTCAACCAATATTAACACCAAAAATTATATCGACTTCATTGCTTTGCCACTTATATTTCTCATTTACAGAGCAACATTCATCTGTAAGTGGATACCTGATGAACATCAGCCAGTATTCTAATGATATCTTAAAAAGCAAAATCATTTACGTTGTTTGGAGTTTGGACCTACTCTATCCTTATGGGCAGACCACAAGGCAACAAAGTATCCTCTGACAGAGAGGTCCAGAAAGTTGAAGTTACGCTAATGTAACAGTTTCCATGCAAATAATATACTGTTATGAGGTGTATGCTTAGAAAAATCTTTCTAAACATTGCAGTTTGATAACTTGATAGATTATAGAATTTGGTTAGCAAAGAAAAGTTCTTATAATAGAAAATTTCACCCTAATTATGCATACAAAAACAACAAGGTAGGTCCTAGATATTAGATAGCTCTGATGAGGAACAGGTGAAACTAAGCTTTACCCACCAAAAATGGGCTCAATCAGGGATTGTCAGCCCACTATCACAGAGAAAACAATTTGACCTTTAGAACAATAAAATATTTGTCATTTTAAGCATTAAAACAAAGTGATCCTTCTCAAACATCTTCAATCTCTTTGGAAATACGATTTGGTTCGGCACCAAGCAGATCAATTCTGTGTAACACCTAAGAAGAAAGAAATATGTGAATTTGAATACATGGTATAATGGTACCAAAATGAGCCAAAAATAGCATTTCATACAATCAACAAATTAGTAGTGAAACATGCAAGGAAAGAATTAGCACAACATAGTATAAGGTAGGAACATGGAATTTTCCAATAGTTCACTTGAAACTATATAAAAAGTTTGATCATCAGTGTCATGATGAGCTTCTGCAACTGAATAGCATTGAGATAAAGATAATGGTTATGTAAACTAATTTAGAAAACCAGCATCAATATCATGCTCAATGTCTCAATTGCAAATTTACAATTAAGTCCTGACAGATTGTTTGCCACAGAATAGCTTGGTTTCATAATCATATTTAATCACTTGAGATGCTTTCAGTTATGAACTTTTTGCAGTCCAAACTTTTCTTGCAGGAGACCTTATGTTCAAATTATAAGATCATGCCTTGAAATTCTTTCCAATAAATACTTCTTCTTCTCATTCTACAACTGTCATTTTTAATTTTTAACAGAAAGCAAGCTTTCAAATGATAAGTTCATGCCTGATTTATTTCCAGCACATAGTATTCTCCTTGCATTTTGCTATTCTTTTTTTTTTCTCAATTATGCATTTAAACAGATCATTATCCATTGACACTTGTATGAATTGCTCATTTAAACAGATCAAATGAAGATGAAGTTGGTTCTAATTTGCTCAATTGAGATATCTGAAAACTTACCCAAATAATTTTAAACTTAAAGGAGCTTTATTCCATTTGTCTTTTCCATACACACACACACATACACACACACACACACACACACACACACACACACAATAATCTATGTTTTGAGGGTCAGTGGTCTTGATGTTATATCATATCAAGTCAGCTTGCTGAGAGGCCTTAAGGCACTTTCCTCCCCCATGAGGAGGAACCTCCTAGGCATTCAGAAAAGATGACCATCGACCTAATCTACTTTTATTGAGATACCAATGCTTGTTGTCCCATTGACAAATTTCAAGAATGTAAAAAATCATCATATCTTGAGTTGGAAAGTCTCGATTTCATAAAAAAACAATTAATTCAATTTCAAAGCTAAGAAATCCCATGCAGTTATTAAAGAGGAAAAAGGTAATTTCTAATACATAGACTCCACATTCCATGTCCTAATTCCAAGAAACAAGAAAAGCACCACAAAAAGTGATTCGTAAATCTACCTTACGAAGGCGATCTTGGCTAAAATCAACTACAATTTCAGAAGCAGAAAGGCCCTTCGAAGCCGTCCCTGAAGCTCTGCAAAGAACACTACCTTTATAGGGGCGGCAAGAATGGCAAGCGACTTGCGGCGGTCAAAGAGGACGAGGCCTGTCAGCGAGGAAGCAGCTGCTGGGAATGATAGAGGGGCCTGGAGGGCTGGAGAGATGGCTCGAGAACCTGGAGATGCTCGCGCCTAGCTATCGATACGAAGCAGCGACGGGTTAGCGCGGAGAAGGAGAGAGATAGAGAGGCCTATCCTCAAATGCGCACCTCTTCTTGTTCTTGACCCATTTCAAAGCGACGACGGCTAGATTTTCTCGAGGCTGTTTTGACCCGAATCTGTAGGTATCGGGCCTTGACGGGCCCAATCGCTTTTATGGTACATCGGATCGTAGGATGGGGAATCAGATCGGCCAGACTATTCTTCAGCAAACGCGAAGAGGACAAGTAAAAGTGCATAATGCAAAACGTCGGTTCGCAGTCAGTTTAATAGTTCTTTGATTCACGAAAGAAAATGTTAAAAATTTATGATTTTTTTAATTATAATTTTTTGAAAAAAAACTAAATTATGTATAATTTTTTAAATTTTTTGTAATTATGTAAAAAATTTATTTTTAACAAGGTTTCATATTTTTTTAATTTTTATATTTTTTACTAATTATAATCAAATGGCCAAATATTCGTATTATAATTGTTAAAATTTTCTATAATATAATAAAATTAAAAGAGGATCAAACAAAATTTTAAAAAATTTAACAACAACTACAAATAAAATAAATGTGTCAAACTTAAAATTTTAAATAAGAAATTTTTATTTTCTGCACACAGAATATTATTTTTGATGTTGAAAATAGTACGTTAAGTTAAAGGATAAAGTGGTTATTTTATCTCTTAACTCTACCATAGTTAATTTTTTTAATCAGTTGAATCGGTTTAATCACTTGAAACCTTGTCAAAAATTAAAAAGGAGTTATATATAATTATGAAAAAATAGGAATTATATATAATTTAGCTATTTTTTGCGGATCGTAGATAAAAAATTCAAAATTTATTTATCTCTTTTTACAATTTAATTTTATAAACGGTGAAAATTTGTTCACTTCTAATATTTAATTAGACCAAAGTATATTTTAAATATATAATTTGTTTCAGTCAATTTTGACCAAAAATTAAATTTAATTAAAATTCAGTCAAAATATAGAATTAAATATCATTAGATTGTGATTGAAATGTGGGCCTCCATTAGACCAAAATCACAATCAAATTTAACCAAAAATTAGGTTTAGTTTGAATTTAAATTATTGAAAAATTTGGGTTTAAATTAAAGAGAGTTAGTTAGATACTTGGATCAAAATTGAGATTGAAATTCATTAAATATATAGATCAAAATGAAAATTATAATTTTTTTATAAATAAGTCCCTGACCAAGCTTTTATCACAAATAAGTCTTCGAGAAGGAAATTTTGCAAAAAAATAGTCCTTAAAAATTTTGAAATTTCAAATTGATCCCTGCAAAATGCAAGGTTTGCAAATGAACCCTTCAAAATTTAATATTGACAAATAAATTTCTAAAATTTCTAACTTCATGAATAAACTCTTGAAATTTCTAAAATTTGTAAATAAGTTCCTTGAAAATCTTTATTTGCAAATAAGTTTAAATTTTATTCAAAAAGTACCATAAAAATGTTAAAATTCTTGCAAATATATCTTTTTTATAAAAAATTCCTGAAATTTACAAAATTACACTTTGGTCTAATTTTTAAAAAAATTGTAAATAAACTCCTCAACATTTTTATTCATAAATAAGTCAAAGTTTTATTCAAAAAGGATCATGAAAATTTCAGAATGCATTTTTTTTTGTAAAAAAGGTCCCTGAAATTTATCAATTTATATTTTGGTCTAATTTTTCTGGAAAATATGCAAATAAACCTCTCAAAAATTTTTATTTGTAAATAAGTGTAAATTTTATTCAAAAAAGTCTTGAAAATTTCAGAATTCTTACAAATAAATATTTTTAAAAAAGACCTTTGAAATTTATAAAATCACACTTTAGTCCAATTTTTCAAAAAATTTTGTAAATAACCCCCTAAAAATTCATTATTCAAAAGTAGTACAAAATTTGAATTTTTTCGTCCAGAAAATAAATCTCAATTAATTACATGCCAATCACGAGATTTTGACATATAATTTCATCTATAATCAAATCTTATTTGTTTCCAAAATAAAATCAATCAAGAAGACCAAAATCCAATTACACTCATTAAATCTTCTCGATTTGGTTTCAAAATCTTTTTCGAAATCTATAAAAAGAATTAAAAATCTGTAAAAAAAAATAATAACAATGAAGAGGAGATCGAAGGGAGATTAAAAGCTAGAGAAATGGAGGAAACAGAAGGAGGTTAATTGTCAACTGTAGGAAGAAGAAATCAACCAAAGAAAAAGGTTAAAGTTCTCATCTCATACTAGTTTTCTTTCCTTCCATCTTTCTGCCTTTCTTCTCTTCTTTTCTTTTTTGCGTAACCATGCTTCAGCCCTGGACCAAGCCGCCCTCCACCTCTAGCTGGTCTCCTTGTAGCTAATCAGGTTGCACCCATCATAACTCCAAACTAGCTAATCAGGTTGGTTGTGTGTGATAAGAGTTTATCTTCTTCAAGAGGTCGTATGTGGCCACAACGATATCAAGAGTTTGTCATCTTTGAGAGGCCGTGAGTGACCACGATGTTAGTAAAGTTTCATCGTCATACCAAAAACTACAGGTTACCACAATATTAATGAAGTGCCATCGAAAATTAAGATGAGAGAAGTCTTTTCTCCTTTTTTTTAACAAACTTTTCTTCTTTTTTTTTAACCAAAAATTTCTTCCTTTTTATCATAATAACTTTTTTATTTTTTTATTTTTTATCTTTTATCTCTTCTTCCTCACCTTACCCATGCCCTATTTTCCCTGCTTCCTAATCTTGGCTTCTTCCCCATCATCTTCTTCCCCTTCTCATACTTTATTTTCTCTTCTTCGCCCATGGCTGGCCCTTTTCCCAAGCTAGGTCTCCTCTTCCTCCTTATTCCTTGGCTAGATCCATCTGATTGCAATCGGATCTGACCGCTTCTCCAGTGATAACAAGCTCAAGCGGCACCACAGGCAAAGGAGGCACGTGGGCGAAGCTCGAGGTGTAGGGAGGAAGGCGAGTCCATAGTTCTAATTGGCGAGGAGCACAGGCCGACGACACGTTCCCGTGGTGGCAATGCAAGCAATGCGCTAAGGCTGGGAGCTGGCCATGCAATGTTGGGAGGACGGCTCGTGCGGGCAAGGAGTATAGCTCCTCGGCTATGGAAGGTGGAGCCTAGGCGCGGCGGCAACAGCTCAGCAGGCCTCACAGTTAGATGAGTGGCTTGGTGGAGGTCAGGCGGACAGGTGGAGCCTCAGGTTGTTGGCCCGTGAGGGTTTTCGGTGAGGCGCAATGGAGCATGGCTGCTGGAGCTTCGTTGTGGCCAAGTGACTAGTCAAGATGGAGCAGGACGCAGAAAAGCCATCGTAGGAGAGGATGGCCAAGTTCAGCCATGTCTAGCCGGACCCGACCCTCGACAGCATAGGAAGCAGCAAGGACTCAGGCAAAGCACAATAAAAACAGCTAAGAGTTTGGAAAAAAGGGAAAGAAACATGATGAAAGATAAGTAACGAAGAACTCACACTTTCTTTCGATTTTTAAGCTAATCTATTCTTTCAATCTTTGCTGACTTCTTTCGTTTTTATTTGTCCCATTCTAATCCTTCTCCTTGTGTCTCTTCGTGCTCTAATCTTCTATTTTTTCTCTTTTTGCATGAGGATGAAGAAATTTATAGCAGATCGAGTTAGTTGAGAAACAATATCTTTCAAATTTGAATTAAAAATTTTATCTATTTGCTTTGGATGAGTTTTGTTTACATTGGATTGTTATAAATGGATATGGATGTAGTTCTTTTGAGATTGGATAAATTTATTTGTTGTAAATAATGAAATTTGAAAAATATACTCATTTCTAATATTAAAATTATAAAGAGGTTATCCACAAATTTTTTCAAAAAATTAAACTAAATTATAATTCTATGAATTTAAGAGGTCTTTTTTGAGAAAGGGCATGTTTATAAAAATTTAAGATTTTCAGGACTCTTTTTGAATAAAATTTGGACTTATCTATAAATAAAAATTTTTGAAAGACTTATTTACAAAAAGTTAAAATTCTAAAAATTTATTTGTAAATAAAAAATTTTGGAGAAGTTTCTTCGCAAACCCTATGTTTTATAAAGATCAAATTATAATTATCAATCTTTTGAGGGATTTATTTATAAATCCTAAAATTTATGGGCCTAATTTGTAATTTTAAAATTTTATTGGATTTTTTCATAAAATTCTTACTCCAAAAATCTATTTGTCAGAAAAATCCGATCAATGACTCATTCATAAAAATTTATTCACTTCAGGAACTTATTTGTAAAATTTTTGTATTTTTGTCATTTTTGTCTAAATTTTAAATCAATTTTGGACCCAATTTTAATCCAAATATCCAGCTCACTCAACCCATTTGAATTAACCTTATCTTGAGCCCAAATTTTTCAATGATTCAAGTCCAAATTGAACTTAATTTTCGGTCAAATTCAAGCGTGATTTAAGTCTAATTGAAATTCACATTTGAGTCATAATTTAATAATATACAAATATTAATTTTAGTCATATTCGAATTAAATTTGATTGTGGTAAAAATCACTTTAAATAAAAAATTCGTCAGAAGTTATGATGCCGAGATTACCAGAATTCTAATGTGACTAACATCCTATAAATAATATAAGCTCTGAAGAGATAAGAGCTAATGTCTAGTTATTCATTCTACTTTTATTATTAATTATAACCTTAATTTTAATGTTGAAATAAGTGTCAACAAAAAGCTTCCAATGATCTCCTTTATAATTTTTTTCTGTACAGAACAACAAGTGTGTGACATAACAAATTAAGCTTTCAGAGAATTACATGGACCAAAGCCGATTTCGATCCGGGCTCCATCAACACCAATAAATCATGTGTAGGCTACAAAATAGAAAATGACTGAGCTCCAAGATTTAAAAAATTATGCATGATGAACAAATATGACTTATCCAGAACTGAGGTTGTTTCCTCTATAATACATTATTAATGTAGCACTCATTCTTTCATATGTTAGCTTTTCTGCTCCTAGCAACAATATCATTTGTCTTTTCCATCTTTGAAGGTGGCAGTTTACTCGTGACATTCTTTTAGAATGTATTCAAGATCATATCGTTCTCATCACCCATACATAGATGATATGTGTGATTGACATCAAACAACAGTAATATCTCGTTTGATATAGTTTGGCAATGATTTTGATGATAACTTCATGTGGAAGTTGGAAGTACAGAAAGACAGACAATAGAATGTTTGGTATCATTATAAGTTTTCCTCTGGCTCAATTGTACAGTTGATTTTGTAGATGGTTACTATTTCCATCATTGATAGTTTCTAGCTATTTCCATTATATTAATATTTCGATATAGTATGAGCTTCTCTTTGCCCTTGTTACACATGCTCATTTTGTAGATAGCTTTTTCTTCCATTGGTTTAATGTCCCTTTTGTTACAATGTGGGCTATCTTCCAGCCCTGATATGTTGTTTGTTGTGGGCAGAAATCTCCTTTTATTGTTTAGTTGTTCCCCTTGCAAATTGTTCTTTTTTTATTACATCCTATGAAAGCATGGGACAAACTATAAACAATCCTTGATTTATTAAATTCTCATTTTCAATCAACCCTCCTATGTTTGTCACTTGTCATATTTCCTTTCCTTTAGAAGCTCCTAAATTACAAAGCCACATTTACTGGATATGCTTCTCACCGCTTTATCCTTGTAGTAGCCTTTTTTCTTCTATACAGTGATATTACTTATCCTACTTCTCTTCTTATAATGATTGAGCTTTTTCCATGTGCTTTTTTCAGGATGATAAGCAATTTTGGTTGTTTAGATAAATTTTTCTTCAATACCTGTATGAATTGATTCTTTTCTCAGAGCTAAGGAATGTCATGTTTCTGGTGGAGCCTGCTGTTTATCAAGTTTCAATGGTTGGTGATGTGAACTCCCTAAATGGAAGCAACATAAGTGAAATTCAACTTGCTTGCCGTTTAGTTCTCTTTCACTGTCCATCAAGGATTCAACTCGTGAGTCTTGGAGAAGGCTAATATAAACGTTTAGTTCTCTTTTGCTGCCCGTCAAGGTTTCAGCTCGTGGGTCTTGAAAATGGCTAATATACGTAGTTAATTGACCTGCTGAGGGTAGGGGTGCCAGTTTAACTTAAGGCTCACGAGCTGTAGAATTTGATTTCATCTCTTATTCTTATTCAATAGACAAACACTTCGGTCATGATTGTTCTTGAGCCATTTATGTCTTGTAAAACCAATGACTCAGTGGATTTGGTTGGTGGAAGTTGCATAAAATGTTGCCTATTTATACTTCACATTTAACTTGATTTTGGTTCTTTGGTTTTTTCTTTCCACCCGTAACCTATCTATCAATCAAGTTAACCCACCTACTTTTGTCCAAGATTGTTCCCAATTAAGTCAGTCTTGAAGATCGCTCTCTTGTTAGTTCGGATGGACTATAATGTGGTGGGTTGCCCTAATTTCTTGTTGCCTCCATTGTCCCGTCAGTCTTTCTGGTGAAAGGTCTCTTGATTAGGAAATAACTTAATGGTAAGTGTTTGGTGATAGTTGTGCATGTTATCATAATGACTGATGATTAGGCGAATTCCTGGTTTCTAGTCTTTGATGAATTCTCTATCATGCATGATAAGTCTTGCATAAGTTGTTTGGTTTCTATTTTTAAGCCTCTATTCTTGATATTGAATGCAAATATATGTTTTTTTTGTTCTTTTCAGGCATCAGTAGCTTTACAAGTATGTTATAAAGCAATTTGGATGTGTGCAAATCCTCTTTGTTGCATCATCAGAGACAATACAAAGGACATTAACAAGGATGTTTCATTTGTTGACACAATTAATGATGTTTTTACAGGCGCATTTGCGACTATTGCTATGATGTTCGATGTTTTTCATAAATGTGGAGCAACTAATATCCATGAAATTGTTGGAGTCTCTTTTTTTAACTTCTATTCTGCACTAGGTATCTGCCAAGATCCTGGTATCTCATTGGTCTTGGTTAAGCAATGGGTTAAGGTACTGCTCACAATCTTCATTATTTTCCCTTCTACTTAACTTTTATAGCAAATCATCTAGCATTTATAAGACAAACAGGCTTTGATTATAGATTTGAAGGAGGTTGATGAAGTGGATAATGCTCCAGTACTCCATTCATTGCTCCTTGATTGTAATTCAACATGACAAAAGAATACATTGGTCCCTATTATGGAGCAGGCACTATTCAGCTACCCCATACTGTGACAATATTTGACAATTTTTTCTTGGATATTGCAGCAGTCTGACTATTATAATTTGTGGAATACTACAGGAGCTTTATTCATATGAAGTGATGGAAATTTGGAATGCAAACCCATGCAAGAAAATGCATCTAAAAGTCATCAATGTTATTTTGAATGATGTTTACAATACAAAAACCTTGTATCTTCAAAGATTAAGGTTACTTATTGAGAAGTGAAGGGTTCTAAGGACTCATGGTCTGGAATTCTTGGCAGCTGCATTGAATGTCTTTCTGAGGCTATTTCATTACTTGTAAGTTATTTGCAAACTTCCTTCTTACTCATAATACAATGTCCTATTTGGATTTTCTTTTTTATGTGGTTGATGTTCACTTTTGATCAAGCAAAAAAGTGTATCAATCAATCCTTCTAGTTGATTCTTCCAATTGCCATCACTTGGCCATTGCATACTGCTTGCATGCCTATTGCATTCAGGATGCCAATGAAGATTTTGAGGTGACTTAAACCATGCTTACCATAATGTCAAATGCCAGTGATCTTTCAATTCTTTTTTCATACTTGATCATAGAGCTGCTTTTGCAAAGGAATCAACATCTCCTTAGTTTCTATTTTTAATTCTGTCTGGTGCACAGGTGATTGCTGTTATATATGCTGCATCTTAGATATGTATCTTACCAATTATCTATTGAACAAGTCAAATTACTTGTGATATGTGGTCCACATGAAAACACACATTTGGAAGTGTAAAATGCCATGATGATGCACACATACCGATTGGTTTTGCAGCTTAGGTTCTAATCAATCCTGTTTAGAAGTCAGCACTTGAGGTTAATCTTTTCTATTCTATTGTAGATTTCTTATCTCTTCTATCTACTATATTTACCAGCAACTGGCTGTCTTTACCTTTTATGTTTGGTAATGTAGGTCTATAAGCTTCTCTGTAGTTTATTATTAATAACCACGATAAGTGGCCCCAATTTGTTACCATGCATTTTTGAAAAGTCTCTTTCTATAAGTTATCGGGCTGCATGTTTCCATCAAGTTTCTGTTGGTGCTTACTTTCATTGTCAATATTTTTCTTATAAGATTGATAAGGCTTTCAAAACTGTGACTTTAGAGGTTTGTGCATTTACTCTTTCTTGCATTCCCATGCTTTAATAGAGTATTGTATATTTTTTATAAAAAAATGAAGTGTATATTATGTTGCTTTTACTATGCTTTCCTCAGCACATTTGCTTAGTACTTTTTGTCTCTCTCTCATTTCTCTCTCATTGCCTTATGGTTTATGAGCCAATATAGTTGATGGTCAGTCTCCTGGTCTCTACTCCATGTGCATTTCAAGATGTTCGTTGTCACAGATAGCTTAATAGCCTTGTTGATTATTTTCTTGATCCAGGAATTGGTCAGGAGTAAATTCTGTTTCCCACATCTTTCTTTGTCTCTCATTCCTCTCTGATTTTTCACTAGGGTGAACTTTTATGATTTTCCATTATACATGGAATTGAGGTACAGGACCTTATTATAGGGTGGTTCGCCTAAATTGTCAAAGAAATCTCTTGATTCTAAACATTTCTATTTATTTATTGACCTCAGGAGGATTATCAAAGCTCTAAATTCAAATTTATCTCATGCTTATTGAGCATGTCAAGATTACAATTATAGACCTAAATTGTGTTCCCTCTTGTTACTTCTACTGCTTAGGTCTCTTTAATGTTCTTTTTCCATCTTTTGTTTAGACGAACACTAAACTTCATTACATTATCCTAGCTGGGACTGAAGTCAATAGATGGAATGTAGCACTTCTTTCTCTATCTTATCATGCTCAGTTGTCCATAGCTTTCTCAATTACACTCCATGCTTCTGATCCAATTAGAATTCCATGCTTGTAGGTAAACCACCTTGACCTAGCTACTATGCGTAAGAATCATATTCCTAATTGTGAGATAATCAGTTGAAGCAATTAGCCAATATTATTACATTATCAATTATGCAATTGTCTCAGTGGTAAGGCATATTCTACCACTCCTTTTTCCTGCATGGTTTGTCATCTCAGTTTTGCATGGTTTTTGTAATATCCCTAGTCTTCACCAGACTCAGAAGAGCGTGCCAAATTTTTTGCATCTCAAGGAGGCATCCCGAACTAATTCTTGACAACATAATTTAGTCATGCAACTATTGCCTTTGGGCCCTCTTTCTGTGTTTAAACTGCCCACAAACTGCGCTTTTAGAATTAACCTACTTCTAGCATATAGTTAGTAGCTTAACCAATTCAATGAAAAAAAAATCATGTTATTAAGTCTTTGTGATATCTCATTGATAATTATGTTTCATGTAGCTGATGTCTTTTAAACCCTGATTGTAGTAAAGATTTAAAAGTGTCTAGCTTTATGCATCCACATAAGTGGCTCATTTACTGTCAAACATTAAATGCTTTGGTGTTGCCTGCCTCATTCTATTTTTGTGAAACACATCCGAGAGTTAGTGAAAGGTTTTGTTGTGTTTCCAAGGACTTTTGGTTGGATGGCAAGCCTTCAGGTCAGTGCTGATTTGTTTACTTAAGTACCAATAATTTGTTTAGCACTACACTGAGCACTATAAATGTCAATTATAATCTCAAGCTATGCACCTGAAAATTTAGTTTTGCTAAAAGAGTGCCGATAGAAGTTAGTTGTTGAGTACCTAAAAATTTAGTTATCTCAGCTATGGCTATTCCCTCTGAAATTCTGAACCAATTATATCTTGTGTTGCATATTATAGATGTATTTGAAAGTCCTATTGCCTACTTTTTAGGTTGGGATTTATTAGGAACAAATTCTAAATTATTTGCTTAGTCAATAAGTTAATGGATCTAATATTTTTGTGTGCAAACTGATTTCATGAAAAATTTCCTATAATGGAGAACCTATATTTCTGATGAAGTAGGCCATCACATGTATAGGGTGGATATTCATGGAGTTATCATCCCCAACATCATCAGTTGCCATCAGTTGCAAATAATGATCTCTAGCTTCAAAGCCTTGATATTTGATTTTGTTGGTTTGCAAGGTTATCCACATGTATTAATGGAAACAGTTGTTAATGCATTGACTTCAATTTATTTTTTGTTTTCATTTAAATTTTATTCATTTCTGTTTTAAAGGACTTACACTACACTGACCATAAGTTCTGGTTATGTCAAATATGCACTAGAAAAGCTCGATGATCTGGAAGAATTTATAAATAACAGTACAGGACTCTTTCTAGCACTCCTATAAATTGTATCAGCATACTTCCCTGGAGATTACGTTGTGGGCCTCCTTGGAGAAGCAGTGTTTCATCCTTCCTTCTTTCCTGCTTGGATGTTGCTCAAACTACATGCAGTTGAACAACCACTCACCTGGCTACTGCCCCTGGATTTCATCCAGGATGGTATTTTTCATATCAAGACAAGGTTATATCTTTCTTTTCTTCTAAAGAAATTTTTTCTAATATATATTTCATCTATTAGTTGATACGAGTTCTGGGAAGGAAATGTTCTGTGGATCCAACCCACATAATTGGGAGTGCCCTTGGGATTACTCTATTGTGGACTCTTATTGTTCCAGCTTATAAATTGCTGCTGAAAGAGAATTTTACATCACCCTCCAGCAGAACTTCTACTCCAGACAAAAGACAGATGAATTATGTAAGATGGTGGCCAGAGAGAGCTAAACTCAATAATTGCTTAAACAAGTTGTTGAGGTAAACTTATTAGCATTTTTGGTCTCCATATTGCTCTCATTTCAATGTTTATTCCTATGTTATTCTTTCTTGCACTAAATATAGTGAGGGGTATTATAAGTTCTTAAAAACATTATGTATGCTTCTTTCTTTTCTGTTTGTCCAGTGCTTGTTTAGTTTTTTTATTTCTCATCTAAATAAATTAGTAGAGCTAGCAACAGGCTGAGCTGGTCATGAGCTGAGGGCTCTTTGAGCCCGTCTTTGATTTGATTCAGCCCTAAATCGTACACTGGGACCATAACTGTTTAGACCCAAACCTGTTTTTCTATTTTTCCATTTAGCTCTTCATTTTTCTTGTTATTTTATTTTTTTATAATAGAGATGTTCAAGAGTAAAGCATTTAGGAATAATTTAGCGAGGTTAAAAGGCTTGAAATTCAGGAAAATTGCCTGGAAATTTTAAAGGTAAGTTTGGAACAGTAAGAATTATTAAATAAATTGTGTACAAAGGCAGCATTCAAAAGTCAAGAATGGCAGTGGATGCCACAGCCAGTATCTCCTATTTAGCCACATAAATAGGAAGGCCACTTTGTTGTAATACCAGAAATGTGGCTATTATGTGGTCTGCATTTCCAACTCGTGTTCATCCTCATTTATCATCACCACTACTATGATCATCCTGACTAACACATCAACACATGATGGTGAGGATCTATGTCAGCCAATTTTGATGTCCTTAGTTCCATCCACCGTGATTTTACACTCCCAACACGATGTTTGACCTCCACCTTCTCTTTTGTTCACTAGTCCTTCCAATCACCTGCCAGGCTTCATGTTGCCAAACTTTCCCATTACCTGCCCTCATCCTCTCATGACTCCTCCACTAACCCACTTCTGCGAGTTGCTGCCCCTTTCCATGGTGTCCTTGCTCAGACTCCTTTTTCCCCAGCACTGTCTCCTGTGAGCTTCAGGAGAAGCCCTCTCATTGGTGGCCTTGCTCAGGATGCCAAGGAAAATGGGATGCAATTTCTTATTCACATTGTGCCTTGATTTTTGAAATATTACCACCAATGCAAGTATAACCCAAATTTATAGAAATTTCTATCAATAATTTATATCTGATTTGATGAATTAAACAATGTTTTTATTTCTTTCCTTTGTGATTCATGAATTAATTGCACAACTATTTTTCCAAAACTCAGTGTGTTGTGACCGTGCAATCTGAATTGTATCTTTTGTGTTTGAGCAGTGGTATGAAAGATTCATGGCTTGTATCCTGGAGATGGTTGCTTTTGGGTGAACTTTCAGATAGCAAGTATCTAGACACAAATTCTCTAAATCATAAATGAACTGAAATTTCAGGGCACGCTTGAACTGATAAAAGCTATCCTTGGTGTTGCAAAGTTGGCTGCTGATGCAAAGACAGGTATGGCTCAATTACTGTTGTATAATGGATATTTAGGTAGTGGACCATGTCGTGGGCAAGAAAGGTTTAGAGCCTTCTCTACCACATACCATGGAGCTGAAAGTTTGACTGAGTCAGCTCTGGATCTTATACAACAGAGTATAGCACGTTCACATAACCTATTGATAGAGAACCGATGATTTTGATTTTGGATTCTGATGTTCGCATCCTCCATCTCAATGCTTTCCATTTTAATGTAATGTAATATGATCTATTTGATGGTAAGGTCAGACTTCCATCTTGTTTTGTGTTTTGCTTATTCTAGCATACTCCAAAAGCCGGAGAATAACTACTTAATACAACAAAACCCTTCATGAATTTTACTGGTAAGATTATGTTATCCCTTTCAATTGACATTTGTCCATTTTTGGAGTTCATAAGCTTCATAAACCATTTGAATTGTTACCAAATTGTCAATTGCAATTGCTTTCTATGAACTAATTGCAAATGCTTCCTTTGGAGAATCTTCCAATTATGAGGGGTCAAGAGGCTTATCCGGTTGCCATCAGTAGGCTGTTTTGTCTTATGGCTTCAACAGAAGAGGTTGCCAGGGCAAACAAATCAAGTCATCCGCAGTTCAATTTTGACCATTTCAATGCCTACTACTTGAACCCCAGTGGCAACCTCCGGCGGGAGCCTTCGGCAGCGAGCAACGAGGCTAGGCACGAGGGCACCTTCCCTCGAGTGGATGAACCAGGTCACGGGCGGGATGAGTTGGGCTATGAGCCAGGTTTTGAAGCTCATGGGTTTTATCCATGTTTTCATGTTGGGATTAGCTTTCACCACCATCAACAGAAAAACCACCCGCATAAGCAATCGAGGGAGTTGGATTACTCTTCTGGAGAAGATGATGACTTTCGTTTTAACTATCGGCCTAATGAATGATATTAGAATATCAAAGAATTTATATTGAGCGGATATAAAACCCTGTCGATAGGATTTTAATCTTAATGCTATCAGCTTTTAAATTGTTATTTTTATTTAGGGATTGGTAAAAATGGTATGTAATGCTGCAACAAAATTTACTGGCAATTCAGTTTGGCCCAATTCAAAAACACAGACCCTAAACCCTAAACACTAAAATATAAATCCTAAACCCTAAACTAAACTGAGCCAGACTGTTAGTAAATTTTATGATACTATTATAGACCAAATTTTTAATTATCAATTATACTAATTTCTAGATAAATCTAATAGTTTAAAACCTAATAGGATTGAGGTTAAAATCCTATCGACGGGATTTTATATCCGCTCATTTTATATGTTCTTTCTCTCCTATTTTGTGGCTTCTTCTTTTCTTAATTTTGTTTTATGATTAACTTTTTGTTTCGTAACTTCTCTTAATTTTTTATTTGTCTATTTCTCTAAGGGCTGAGGTACGATGTTCTCGTCTTTGTTTGGGTGCTGTGTCAGTCCATTGCTAGATTATGGGTTTTAGGTTTTTATATAAATTCTTCTCATCGTTGCATTTGATTTGTGTCTTTGTTTGAGTATGTGAGATGACTTAGAGTGATTGGAGAAATTTGGAGGTCAAGGTACACTGTTATGATCTTTGTGGGTTCAAATATGATTTCTTGATTGTTTTGCTAGAGCTGATGAGTTAGGGTTTTGTATGTGAAGTCATAGACAACCATTTTAGGTTTTACATGATCGTTTTGTCCTGTCATTGCACGTGATTGGAATCCTAGAGTAACGGAAAAGGGATTATGAGGTACATCATTATGATCTTTTTGGGGGGTCTGAATTTATTATTTCTTAAATTCTCCTGATTATTTTTTGGATTTTATGAGTTGGAATTCTGTTCTAATTTAAAACCATAGCAGGTTTAGCAGCTGATTATGGATTACATATTATTTTTTGTATTATTGCATTGCATTGTATGTGATCCGTCGGAATTCTTTGAGTCATACTATCCTTTACAATTCAGTATTAAAATCTCAAATCTGACCAATTTTATGATTTCAACCTTGTCCATCTTAGCCATTTGGCCTGTCTTTGCATGCCGAAAATTTGTAAGCAAATATGATTTTTGGAGTGGCTATAGATATGGGTCATATCGCCAGAA
Source organism: Trichopus zeylanicus subsp. travancoricus (assembly GCA_005019695.1). Lineage (NCBI taxonomy): Eukaryota > Viridiplantae > Streptophyta > Magnoliopsida > Dioscoreales > Dioscoreaceae > Trichopus > Trichopus zeylanicus. The sequence continues at coordinate 123,129 of RXID01014623.1, read as the reverse complement.
TTCTGTGCTTTCTTGTGGAAAGACAACATCATGGTCTTTTTATCAAAGCTAAAACTAGTTTAGGGTCTGATATTTCACAAGTAGGGTTATGTTGATAGAGAAGATGACAAGGTAGAATACAAGGCTAAAGTCTATAAGCCCTAGATACAAGACCCCCTTATATATCTAATGGGCTTCACTAATGGCCCGATTACATCAAGTCCCAGGTCACTGGGAATAGCCAAAATTAGAGAGGATAACTCTTTAGACAGAGATAGATAACTATTGTATTCAAAAATTTTGACTTCAGGAAGCAGGATGCATGTTCTCATAGATATGTTTGCGTCAATTTTTAGATAAGTTTAATTTTTTGGGAGCACTCCTCGTCAGCACCTTGTTTAAATGCTGATTCAATAATCTGCATATCGTCAAACTTTGGGGCTCATTGGTAGATGATATCAAAGTCCTGTGTTGCTAAATGATTATCTAACTGGAGGTCTTCAAATATATCTTCGTAGTTGGAATCATTGAACAAAGCATGGGGCTTCATTCAAATGCAAGCAAGGCTAAATTGGAATGTGCTGGAATCTTTTATTGCATTTAGACATACTTTACTTCAAATTTTGGACTGAAAAGAATGCACTTTGGAACACCTTCTAGAGTCTGCTTGCTTAGTTCGTAAGATCGGCCTTTTCATTTCATCCTCAATTGTGAATCCTTTTCTGAAGGACCCTGCTTTCAACTTGACACACTTTTTTATTTCTCAGGGTTCTCAATTTTCTGTGGTAGCCACTGCTTTGCATGAATTTTGGCTACTCTATTGTCAAAGGAAAGAAGTTGCAACTTCTCATACCTATCTTCTTGGAAGGGTTAGTATCAGGTTCAACTTCAGCTGCCAATTATTTTCCTAAAGCTGATTCTGTTGCTTTCTGTTGTAGTATATATAAAAATAGTAGACCATCGAGTCCTCATATAGGTTATGAATTTGTGTGTTGTTTTACAATAGCTACACTTAATTATGCTATTCTTGATGATCTTTAGCTTTTGAGTTTCGTTGGCACAAAAATTTTGTACAAAATTTTTTGTTTCGTATTTTATGATATATATATATATATTATTTACTTTTCTATTTTACGTCTTGTTCCTCCACTCTTAATTTTTTTATTTTTCTAGTTTATGTATTTAAATTCTCTTTAATTTTCTCTCAAATATATAATTTTCTGGTTTCTTTTTTCCTTATTTCTATTTTATGATTAACCTTTTGTTTCATCCCTTCTCTTAATTTTCTATTTGTTTATTTTATATTCTTCTTTTTCTATATATTTTAATTTTTATATCTTTCTCATTTTTTCTCTATTTCTGGTTTGTAGTTAATTCTACATTTTATATATTTTTTTGTCTCAATTTTCTATTTTATATTTTGCTCTTTTTTCCTACTAATTTTTCTTTTATATTTTTCTTTATGTCTTCAATTTTAAATTATTTTCTTTATCTTCTTAATTTTTTATTTCATCTTTTATTTTGTCTTCTCATTTTTGTCCAAAATTTTCTAAGTTGTTGTCTTCTACTTTATATTTAGTTTTATTTTTTATAAGATTTTCTCCTAGTTTTCTATTTTATGCTTTTTGTTGTATACTTATTTTGTTCCCTTAAAATCTATTTTACATTGAGCGGATATAAATTCCTGTCGGTAGGATTTTAATCTTAATGCTATCAGCTTTTAAATTGTTATTTTTATTTAGGGATTGGTAAAAATGGTATGTAATGCTGCAGCAAAATTTACCGGCAATTCAGTTTGGCCCAATTCAAAAACACAGACCCTAAACCCTAAACCCTAAAATATAAATCCTAAACCCTAAACCCTAAATCCTAAACTCTAAACCATAAGCCCTATATCCTAAACCCTAAACTAAACTAAGCCAGACTGTTAGTAAATTTTATGATACTATTATAGACCAAATTTTTAATTATCAATTGTACTAATTTCTAGATAAATCTAATAGTTTAAAACCTAATAGGATTGAGGTTAAAATCCTGTCGACGGAATTTTATATCCGCTCATTTTCTATGTTCTTTCTCTCCTATTTTGTGGCTTCTTCTTTTCTTAATTTTGTTTTATGATTACCTTTTTGTTTCGTAACTTCTCTTAATTTTTTATTTGTCTACTTCTCTAAGGGCTGAGGTACGATGTTCTCGTCTTTGTTTGGGTGCTGTGTCAGTCCATTGCTAGATTATGGGTTTTAGGTTTTTATATAAATTCTTCTCATCGTTGCATTTGATTTGTGTCTTTGTTTGAGTATGTGAGATGACTTAGAGTGATTGGAGAAATTTGGAGGTCAAGGTACACTGTTATGATCTTTGTGGGTTCAAATATGATTTCTTGATTGTTTTGCTAGAGCTGATGAGTTAGGGTTTTGTATGTGAAGTCATAGACAACCATTTTAGGTTTTACATGATCGTTTTGTCCTGTCATTGCATGTGATTGGAATCCTAGAGTAACGGAGAAGGGATTATGAGGTACATCATTATGATCTTTTTGGGGGGTCTGAATTTATTATTTCTTAAATTCTCCTGATTATTTTTTTGGATTTTATGAGTTGGAATTCTGTTCTAATTTAAAACCATAGCAGGTTTAGCAGCTGATTATGGATTACATATTGTTTTTTGTATTATTGCATTGCATTGTATGTGATCCGTCGGAATTCTTTGAGTCTATTTTGGTGGCTTCGGGCGATTTGAGGAATTCTAAGCTTCGAGGACTGAGGTATGCCATTCTTATTTTTATGTGGATTTAAATTCATTGTTTTCTTGGAGCCTGTATTGGGTTTTCTATTCAGTCAAAAAAAAAAATCCTACATAGCCATTTTTGGTTTTTGGGTAAATTGAATCTTTCCACTGCATGTGATCGGGCTTCTTGTTTCAAGTTCGTGCTCGGGCTTGGAATGATCGGACAAATTTGGAGTTATGAGGTATGTTGTTTCAATATTTATTTGCCAAGTGATATCGAGTTGGGACAAAGGTATCTTTGCCATCCTATTTGCCAATCTTTGTCATATGAGAATTAACTCGGAATTGGACCATTGTATGCATTGTTTCTTGGCTGTCTTTTTAGACAGTTCTTTGAAAGATTAGTTGGACCATTGTTCATCCTATTTATTTATGTAGTATGATGGGATTATAATTAGGGAACCATTCAAATGATCTGCTGGATCATCCAGTTACAGCACACTTGTTTTTGGTGGAAATTGGGTAGCGTTAACAAACTATTTTTCAATGTTTGTGAATCAGTTCAGATGGTGATTAGTGAAGAAAGCTTCACAAGTTCTATTTCTCCATTTTAGATTGAAGAAAGGGGCACTGATTGAGGAAACTCATGAGTAGGTATATTCATCCAACACTGTGAAGTTTCTCTTATAGGTCTTGCAGCAACTAATGTGTTACACTATCATGCATTGCCACCGAGATCATTGCTTTTATATTCTCGAATGGTTTGCCAATTTTGTTGGTTGTAAATTTAGAAGAAACTCATGGGTATCTCTTCACTTTTTCTTGCGAATTCTCTGGTTTTGTCCTTTCAATTCCTCTTTGCTTTTGCTATGGAGATGGTTCTCAAAATTTTCCATTGTTTAGATTTGGATGATATGGATGATATCTATTTTTTTTCTTGCGAACATATGAAATGGGTGCAAAATTGCAAATTATAAGTATGGATTTCTTTGTTTTTAATTTCTTTGGCTCCTATGAATGATATCTGTTCTTGATTTCGATCTTTATGTGCATTTAAAATTGATTTTTGTGATTCAAATTGTCTTCTATCCAGTATTGATTGTGAAGTTAATGGAGGAGATTCTTTTAGTTGGTCATTGTTCTGATTTCTCTCAAGATATTGATTTTGTTCTTTGTTATTATTTTGTTGGTAGAGACTCTGGATTGATTTGTCTTCTACTGTGTTTTTTACAGTGGTTAATTGTTCCAGTGGGACAGAGTTTGATACAGCAGATGCCCACTATTCCTGACACCGAAGTTCTTCTATCAGTAGATCCACCTATTTACAGGTCAGTTCTGGACAATCTTTAGCAGCAGTTCACAATTCATAATTTAGGTGTGAATTGTTCCCCGATTCATAAAAAATAAGTATGAGGATGCACAAACCAATCAATTTAACCAAACATTTGAGCATTAAAAGTGAGAAAGAGAATGATTTTGACTATATCTTAGTATTATGCAAGGTCAAGCATGACCACCAGATTCATTTTTTTCATTTCCAGGTTTAGCAAATTTTATCAACTCCCAAATATCTCTAAGAATTTGAGGTAATCATCCAATTTCTATTCCTATGAAAAGTGGGATGCTTGCTTCCATTCAGAATATCCCTGAATTCTACATGCAAAGAAGAATGTTATCAGTTTTCTGGTCTCTCTGAATGCTCAGACTTGTAGCAATTAGCAGTTGATAAGTCAGCTGCATAACAACTGAAAGTAGAACTCACCATTAGCAACAATAAGCATCAAACTTAGAGCAAGAAGCTATAAATGGATATTTCTAACTGTAGCTTAAAAGTTGAAGGAACTACAAAAAGATAAGTTTCTTGGTCCAGCTGGTAATATAAATAAATAACAGTTTAGTTTCTGCCTTTTCGCTGTTCAACTGTCCTAAGATTGATTTTTGGAATGGTTTCGTTGAAATAAAATTTGCAATGATCATTCAACCTCAAAGTACCAATGACATAATCAATAACTTCTAGATTAGCAAAAGTGAAAAGAAGATATTAATAAAGGGCCATAATGTCTTGACAGAATAGACTTTTTGCTCAATTGGACCCATCAAGAGGACATAGAGATTTCTAACTGTAGAAATAATAAGTAATAAAAATGCAAATTTAAACCATTTTACAGCTTATTGAAAAATTTGGTTCTGTAAGGAATAAGTGCAATTATTTCAGAGGGAGAACATTATTATACCAAAAAATCACTCTTTCTTGCTAATAAACATAACTTCAAATCAAAAAATGCATGTACTACAAATAGGATAGTTTTGTCAAAAAGAAAAGTTGACCTTTCACCACCAATGATGCAAACTGCACTATACCAGTTGGAGCAGTCTCATTTTCACAATATTGGGCCTGCATGAGCACTGCATATATGTTTGCTTAGATATCGTTCATTTGATATAAATCGGCTATCATTTATGTGTGTGTATACATATTGTTCTGCATAAGTCTGATGATTATCCAATTATTATGTCCTAAATTGTTTTTGTATTTTCTGCAGAATGTAAAAGTGATATGTACTGATTATCTGGTAGAAAAGGCAGAAACAGGTATTCATTTTGGGGGGAATGTGCTCTGCATTGATGGCCAGTTAAGGCATGCTCATTGCTAGTTTTCTTGTATGGATAGTGTTGTACGATGTTACCTGCAATTTATCCATTATATTTGGCACCTATACTATTAATTTGGAGGGTTTACTTTAGTTCTATTTCCACTTGCACCCTTGATCTGGAATTTACAATTGGAGCAGTCTCATTTTCACAATATTGGGCCTACATGAGCACTGCATATATGTTTGCTTAGATATCATTCATTTGATATAAATTGGCTATCATTCATTTGAAATGTTACCTCCACAAATGTATTCAACTTTGTACTTAGTTGCTAGTCCATCATACCTGTGATAAGACAGATATACTTTATGAGTAGGAAATGGCTAGCAACAAGTAGACATGCATGCTTTGAGATCTATGTACATTATGTTGAATCTGCCTAATCAAACTTTAAGCGACAAGCATAAAGCATGAAAGCCTTCTAGCTTTGTTACTCTTTCCATTTAATCTAAAATATGAGAAGTATAATGATTTTCAAAAAGGATAGCTCTGAACACAAATGTAAACAAGGTATGGTCGGGAAGAGTTGGACCTTGACCCGGACCTTTCATGGGATAGAAAGCCAGAGCTCATATCGAGGAGTGAGGTAGTTCACCGAGCAATTGCTCCCAATCGGGGTATTAGGTGTGGGTTTCTTTCATTTTCTTGCGAATTCTCTGATTTCTCTCTTTCTTTTCTCATTGAGATACTTCTTGAAAGTTCCCGTTGATTGCATTTGACTGCTACGCTGTGATCTGTATTCTTGATTTTGAATGTTAGTTGGTTTGAGATTACGAATGGAATGGAATGGATTTCTTTTATTTCTTTTCGTTTCCTTTTCTCTTTTTCGCTTTTCATGAGCGACCTAGGCATAAGTATGGATTTCTCTTTGTTGTTTTGAAATGGCTATAATTATGAGTTTCTGTGTGGTTGTCTTTTGACGTATAACTTTTTGTGCAACAAGGATGATAAAGCTCCGTTATGGCATTACAAAAATTTCTACAACTACAAAATAATAAGGCCCAGGAGGGAAACACAGCAGCTTTAGCGTCGTTTGGCAGATATCATGGTTTTGTTAGGGTTTGTGTCAATCGCTGTTAGCTTTGTTTCTTGTTGATATTTTGATTTATTTTTGTCTTATGCCTTTGTGTGATCGGTGTTCTTGTTCAGGTTTCTGCTTTGTGCTTGGAGCCATTAAAGAAATTTGGAGCTCTGAAGGATCCAAGAACGAAGGTCCATTGAGGCAACATTCTCATTCTCCATATCTATCTCTATTTTTTTTTTCTTTTTTCTATTTCTCATTGATTTTCGGATTTTGCTTTGATTTTGTCTTCTGTGTGTGATTGTTGTTCTTGTTTAGGTTTATTGTTAGGGCTCCCAGCTATTGAATGAATTTGGAGCTCTGAAGGTAACCATTTTCTGAATTTTTTGTGGTTTTGTTTATAATTTAAATAGATTGTTTTTGTTGCAAATCGTATTGGTTAGGGTTTTGGAGTTTGTGTAGTGTTTTCTTTTCCATGATCTCTATTCTTTTGTTTTTTTTCTTAACCTCATTGTTTAGGTATACATATTGCTTTCATTCCTTGTGATCCTTCCATATAAGAGCAGGGAATTGGTTTCGTTATAGGGTGGCATGTGAAATGTTAGCTCCCTGGAAGAAATGATAGGATCGTGTCTGCTAAAATTTGATATGATGATATTTGTTGTTGAACTTTGGTTTCTGTTGCAATCGAAAACCCGAGACAGTTGGTTTTAGATTTTGGATAGATTTATGTTGTCATTGTGTTTGGTTGATAGTCTTGTTCTATTTTTTCTTGCTAGGGATTGAAGCGATTGGATGATTTGGGGCTCTGCAGGTAAACAGGTTTCGATCTTTATGTGCATTTAAAATTGATTTTTGTGATTCAAATTGTCTTCTATCCAAGATTGATTGTGAAGTTCATGGAGGAGATTCTTTTAGTTGGTCATTGTTCTGATTTCTCTCAAGATATTGATTTTGTTCTTTGTTATTATTTCATTGGTAGAGACTCTGGATTGATTTGTCTTCTACTGTGTTTTTTACAGTGGTTAATTGTTTCAATGGGACAGAGTTTGATACAGTAGATGCCCACTATTCCTGACACCGAAGTTCTTCTATCAGTAGGTCCACCTATTTACAGGTCAGTTCTGGACAATCTTTAGCAGCAGTTCACAATTCGTAATTTAGGTGTGAATTGTTCCCCAATTCATAAAAAATAAGTATGAGGATGCACAAACCAATCAATTTAACCAAACATTTGAGCATTAAAAGTGAGAAAGAGAATGATTTTGACTATATCTTAGTATTATTCAAGGTCAAGCATGACCACCAGATTCGTTTTTCTCATTTCCAGGTTTAGCAAATTTTATCAACTCCCAAATATCTCTTAGAATTTGAGGTGATCATCCAATTTCTATTCCTATGAAAAGTGGGATGCTTGCTTCCATTCAGAATATCCCTGAATTCTACATGCAAAGAAGAATATTATCAGTTTTCTGGTTTCTCTAAATGCTCAGACTTGTAGCAATTAGCAGTCGATAAGTCAGCTGCGTAACAACTGAAAGTAGAACTCACCATTAGCAACAATAAGCAACGAACTTAGAGCAAGAAGCTATAAATGGATACTATTAATTTGGAGGGTTCACTTTAGTTCTATTTCCACTTGCACCTTTGATCTAGAATTTACAGTTGGAGCAGTCTCATTTTCACAATATTGGGCCTACATGAGCACTGCATATATATGTTTGCTTAGATATCATTCATTTGATATAAATCGGCTATCATTCATTTGAAATATTACCTCCACAAATGTACTCAACTTTGTACTTAGTTGCTAGTCCATCATACCTGTGATAAGACAGATATACTTTATGAGTAGGAAATGGCTAGCAACAAGTAGACATGCATGCTTTGAGATCTATGTGCATTATGTTGAATCTGCCTAATCAAACTTTAAGCGACAAGCATAAAGCATGAAAGACTTCTAGCTTTGTTACTCTTTCCATTTAGTCTAAAATATGAGAAGTGTAATGATTTTCAAAAAAGATAGCTCTGAACACAAATGTAAACAAGGTATGGTCGGGAAGAGTTGGACCTTGACCCAGATCAAAATGCATAGATAAAGACCTTTACCCAAAATTATATATTTATTTTTTTGGTAAAAAAGATCTTAGGATAGCCTTTCATATCAGTCAGCTTATTAAAAAGGGTAACTTATTGAGCAATTAAGAAATAATAAACCAAGGCAAGTGTATCACCACTCTTGTTATACTGAATAATCTTGTAGCAATAATTTTTGTTGTAGCTCTTTTAATCAACTTTTTTTTAATTTCAATTCTTTTTCTGCTTTTAATTTTTTAGTTCTTTCGCTTAATATTATTGTTTGTTTTAGTTCTTTCACTCTTCTTGTTTTTGTTTTTTAGTTTTCTTTTCTTCTTCATTTTTAATTTTTCTTTCTTTTCTCTTTTTTCTTCCTGTTCTTATTCTTCTTTTAATTGTCATTTCTGCATTTTTTTAATTTTTAGTTCTTTTTTTTGTTGTTCTTCCATTAGTTTTCATTTCTTGTTCTTGTTATTCTATTCTTCGTTTTGGTTTTTTTATTTTTTCTTCTATGTTTCGGTTCTTCTTTTTTTTATCTTAATTTTGGTTTTAGTACTTTTGTTCTTTTCTTTTTTTTCTTTTTTTTCTTCTTCTATTAATCTTTCATTTTGGATGTTTATTCGTTTTCCTCTTCTTTTAGTTCTGTTTTTATAATTTTTATCACTTATTTTAACTTTATCTTCTTATTCTTTTTCTTCTAACAATCTTTGTTTTAGTTGTTTTAATCTTCTTGTTCTTTTTCTGAATTTCAGTTCTTCATTTTCTTTTTTTTTATTTTGATTCTTTTAATCTTCTTCTTCTTAGTTTTTATTTTTTTTTAGTCTTTTTTCTTAATATTTGGGTTAGTTCTTTTAATAATCTTTTTTTAATATCAGTTCTTTTTTCGCTTGTTGCTGTTATTATTAATATTAATATTATTATTATTGTTGTTGTTGTTGTTGTTGTTATTTATTTTAGTTCTTTTAATATTCTTGTTTTTCTTCTTTTAGTTTTCTTTTCTTCTTTTTAAAGTTTTAATTTTTTACATTTTTGTTTCTTTTTTTTGTTCTTGTTCTTCGTTTGATTTTCTATTCTTTTTGTTCTTGTTCATTCTTTAGTTTTCATTTCTTCTTCAACTTTTTAATCTTTATTTTGAATTTTTTTATATCTTTTTGTTCTTTTATGTTTTGGTTCTTGTTCTTTTTCATCTTAAGTTTTATTTTAGTTTTTCTCTAACTTTATTTCTTTCTTCTTTTTCTTCTTCTATTTGTTTTCAGTTTGAAAGTTCATTATTATTATTATTCTTTTATTTTTTGACTTCTTCTAGTTCTATTATTTCAATCTGTTAATGTTCTGTATTTATTTTTTAGTTTAATGTTTTAATGTATTTTTTTCTGTTGTATTCTTCTTCTAGTACCTTGTTTTAGTTCTTGCAGTCTTCTTCTTTTTCTTCTTTAATTCTCTATTTTATATTTTAGTTCAAGTTCCTTTGGGATGCAGCAGGAGAAGGGGGGGGCACGAGGGGTAGGAGGAAGGGCACCGTCTTCTCTTGATGCAGCGGGAGAAAGGCACGAGGAATAGGGAGAAGATCACCGTCTTCTCACAATGATAGATCCGCTTGATGCAGCCGGAGGGGGCACGAGGGATAGGAAGAAGATCACCGTCTTCTCACCATGATAATCCTTGAATCCACAAGGAAGATAAAAAGGGAACAAAGCCAAAATAAGATAATATTATTGATAGCGAAGTTTTCTCCTTTTGTTACAATCTTGGGCTGTATATATAACCCTCTAATAAACTTATAGTCCTACTTAGTGTAGACTAAAAATAGGACTTAGACTCTACTAAGAATTCTACTTAACATATCTTAAATAAAGATATATAAATCCTATTCCTTATTGGGCTAGGACTGTTATTGACTCGAACTGATAAATAAATCCTAATTTTGATCAATATAAAGTCCGAATTATCCAAAATAGTAAATAAGAGACTTGTAGGAATCGATCTTAGCTTTCCAACGGATAGTTATTTTCTGAATTTGGGTCAATATCTTAGGAGATATGGCCTTCAGATTGTAGTTATACGAATCTTGACGGATCCTAATTGGAGTTGGAATTCAACTTGAACTGGATCTCTAATTTTACTGTGAAAAAAGATGTAGTTGTCCTACATCACTTTAGCAGTTAAATTTTATAGTTTAGTTCAAGCTTTTTATGTTTTAGCCTGTATTTTTTTTTTTGTATTCATTTTCTTCTTAAGTTTTTTTTAATTTTGTGTTTATTATATTCTTATTTATTCTGTTTATCTCCTTAGAATTTCATCTCTTGTTTTATCTTTCTTTTCTTTCTTTTCTTCTAAAAATATTTGTTTTAGTTCTTTTAACCATTTTCTTATTTATTCTTTGATTTTCAATTCTTTATCTTCTTTTTTTTAATTTTTTTTTTGTTCTTCTAATTTTCTATTTTTTAACATTTATTTTAGTTTTTTAAAATTTTTTTTAATTTGTTTTTCTTTTTTGCTTTTAATTTTTTAGTTCTCCTTCTTAATATTAATGTTTGTTTTAGTTCTTTCAATCGTCCTATTTTTATTCTTTTAGTTTTCTTTTCTTCTCTTTTTTAATTTTTGGTTATTCCAACTTTTAATTTTCCTTTCCTTTTTTCTTTTTCTTTTTTGCTCTTAATCTTCTTTTAATATTCATTTATGGTTTTTTTAAATTTTTAGTTCTTTTTCTTGTTCTTACTTTTTTTCTTTATTCTTTGTTTTGGTTTTTAAATATTTTTCTTTTATTTTTTGGTTTTTGTTTTTCTTTATCTTAATTTTCATTTTAGTTCTTATCTTATTTTGTTTCTTTTTCTTATTATTCTTCTTGTGTTAATCTTTTAGTTTGAATGTTTATTTTTTTTCTTTGTCTTCTTTTAGTTCTTTTTTTAATTTATTTAATCTACTTGTTTTCTTTTTTGAATCTTGTTTTGTGTCTTAGTTTGTTTAAACTTCTTCTCCTTAATTTTATTATTTGGTTCCTTTAATTTTCTTTTTCTTAAGATTTGTTTTAGTTCTTTTAATCATCTCTTTTTAAATTTTAGTTTTCTTTCAACTCCTAATCTTTCAATTCATTTTCTTCTTTTTAATATTAATATTTGTATTAGTTTTTTTTAATATCTTGTTTTTCTAGTTTTAGTTTTCTTTTTTATTGGTTATTATCTCAACATTTGTTTTTGATAACTGAGATCGGATTTCTGGCTACTTATTTGTTTACTTCGGTAGCATTGACAATGATAAATTACTGCCATGGGCTATATCTGCATATTGTTGGCTATATCTGCCATTGAACCTGAGCCTCTATAAGCATTGGTTTTAATGTCTTCAAATCTGAAACTGAAAGCACAGTTTTAAACCTTGGTTTCTCTAGAGGCTGTGATGATTTGCTTTTAATATTTTACTTCAATATCATGGTGATATAGGTGGGAAGGCAATTATGGATGGCTTACTATTCTTTTTTGGTCTTTTTGCAGCGACTATAGTTTGCTGATACAATATCAAAACTCAAGAGTTAATCTGAGCTGTCCTTCACCTTACAACTTTGTGAGCTTTGCGTTCCACACAATTCTGGTTCGGCAATGGGAGGGATGATAGCCGGAGATAATGGGAGCTAGGGTTTGGTGTTCTAAAAGAGCCTGTGCCCTCCTACCTATCTCTTTTCCTATCACTGATGATTGCCTCTTCATCTCTGGGGCCTTATCCTATTCTGCCATCGTCTTCTCCTTCTCTATCATCATCACCATCTCATGTTCATTGTCCACCTTTCTTGTCCTAGCACACCCATAACGCACATAAATTCATTTTAGGTGATGATGATGCTAAATCACCTCTATATATGATGTTCACACATGGGAAGGTGAGCGAAAGGACCATGGTTCCCATCTTTGGTTTTGTTCTCTGTGTTGCGGTGGTGTGGCTGTGACAGTTTGGATGGCCTCCAAAGGCAATCGCTGCTGCCATTCTAACAGTGCGAGTTGATGCCTTGGAAGAGGGCTCTTGGTTTTTGGTAATTGATCAAAGTCAGGATCCGAGCCACTTGAAGCTTTATTTATTTATTTGATGATGGGCTTTTCCAGTGTTGATTTTTGTGTTAGTTTTTGGGTTTTCTATGATTTTTTTCTGGGTTTTTGTTACTGTTGCTGAGATGTTTGAGAAACAAACTATATTTATGAGAATTATTTGGCTTTTGAGGGTCAGATTTTGTGGCTCAAAAAAGGTTGCTTCCTTACCATTCTCTCTCCTTGGAAGGCCATGATTCTGATTCTCTTTAGCCCCTCCTAGTTCTTTTATTCTGTTAAGTTATTGTGGTACATTATCAAGTCAAACGGTAACCCGAGCCATCCTACTTTTACTTGCATCAACAAAAGCTTGGATTGTTCTTAGCTTGATCTGATCTGATCTGCTTGCAGTCCTGATCTGCTGAACTAACTCGGAATCCAGCTGAAAATAACCCATACTTCTCTCAGGTAACTGCTCTTACATTTTTAACTCTAATCAGATGGGATTTTTTTTAATTGATTGGACAAGCAAAGATTTAACCAGAGCTGTTGATTTGGTTAATTTAATTCAGCAAATCCTTGTTGCTTTAGTTGCTGTTAGTTTTATTGTTCTGTCATCCTTTTACATTTATTTTTTGATCTGTCGTGCTATTTCCCACGATCCCTTGTTCTATTCACCATTCTTTCTTTTTGAGGCTACGGTGTGTTGCGATTAGAAAATATATTGGTTTGTTGCAAAGAACTCCTTGAAATCTTCGGTTCTAGTACAACTGCCTACCGGACACTGCTTTTCACCTAAGACCCTGATTGGATACTTCGGCAAACTTACTACAGTAATAGAATACAACAGGAATCTACTGAGTGCACAGCAGGATATCACAGACTTATTGAGAATAATAGTGGTTCCAACTCGAAATAGAACTTTATTGAGAATAATAGTGGTTCCCCCATCCATAGGGCCGAAGGCCTATTTATTTATATAAATACCAGAAGTCCTATTTGAGTAGGTTTTTGTCTTTTCAAGTCTTAAACTGAATACAACTCAGCTTAAACCCATTAATTGGGTTGATAGAAGTCCTAAATAAGTTAACCTACAAAAATAAAATACTAAATAATGATTCATCCTTCCCGAGTCCTAAACTGAATAGGATTCAACTCAAAGTTAATCTTGGGTTGGTAGAATCCACGAATAAGACCTAATTGACTCATACTAGGAGAGACTCATGATATCATAATAAAGAGAATTTCAATAAACGAAGGTACTAAGTTAGATAAATCCTAAGTTAAATAAAAGAGTGAATCAGATCATTTGCCATGGACTTTTGACTTTTGAATTAACTTCTTTTGATATTTCTTAACTTCCTTTGAGCATCCTACATCAATGCCCCTTCTTGTAAAAAACTCGTTCTCCAGTTATTTTGTCATAACTTGCAGTCCTCAGGTGCATGGTAGTCAAAAAAATCTTGAATATTAAAAGTGTTTGAGATGTCTTTTATGTTCTTCTTCATTATAACTATACATCATGATATCATCAAAGTAAACAACAACAAAATGACCAACGAAAGGTTTAAGTACCTAGTTCATCAATCGCATGAAGGTACTTGGTGCATTTGAGAGTCCAAAAGGCATAACAAGCCACTCATAAAGTCCTTCTTTTGTTTTGAAAGCTGTTTTCCATTCATCACTGGGTCTAATTCTGATTTGATGGTAGCCGTGTGTGAGCTCCCTGCGTGAGCTCCTGGTGCAAGCTCCCCGCGTGAGCTCACCCCACGTGAGCTCCCGTTGCGAGCTCCCCACGGGAGCTGTCGCCCAGTGCGAGCTCTTCGTGCGAGCTCCCTGCATGAGCTCTCGCCCCATGCGAACTCGCCCAGTGCTAGCTCCCTGCCCGAGCTCGCCCAGGATGAGCACCCCGCTCAAGCGTGTCGCGCGCTAGCTCCCAGTGTGAGCTCGCCGTGCGCGAGCTCCCCGTGCGAGCTCGCCCCATACGAGTATCGATTCATTTTGGGCAATCATGGTCCAAAGCTTCTTCTTCTGAAGAACCACCTCAGGGAAATTTTGATCATCACCACTCTACATGCATACAGACTAAGAGAATTATTAACTCAGAGTAATTCAAGAGATTTCTTAGTAAAACCTGATTTGAAGTTAGCCAAGGCAATCTTCATTACAGCAAAGCGAGCGAAGAGAGAAAACACTACATCAAATTTCTGTTATACTCTATTAACTCCAGATTTTACTAACTGAACTAGAAGCTCCAGCAAATATGATGCCTGAAAGAAATAATGGTCATACCTAGCTTAAACAATAATCCAAAGCCAAAATATGCTTTTATTGGAAGGGAAGAGGCAAGGGAAAAAAACAATAAAACTTGTGAATGAAATAGAATTCCTTATCATATGAATATAATATAAATATAATATGAATATAATTAAAAGTTAAAAATTAAAAGAAGTAAATTTAACTTTTCATTAAAATATACTTCACACATATATAATTTATTAATTATAACATAATACAACTAATCATCATTATCATCATAATCATCATCAGTTGAGGTTGGAACATATGGGCGTAAAATTACAAATTCAGTACTTGAACGATCCAAACGAGCATTTGTAGGGATACGAGCCAGAACAACTAACCTTTACATGGGGGTGAGACCGATACCATTTTTTTTTATTTTGCTTTCGGTGAAATGGTCATACACGCATATACGTGAACAATACCATATATTAAAAATTCATGCACGTGAACAGAAACTGGCAGAGACCGGCGAGGGCGCGAGTGCGCCGACGTGGGGGCTAGGCTAGCGAGGGTGCCGGAGCTGGGCTGGCGACAGTGCTAGCGCTGGTGCAAGGCCGACGCTAGCTCGTGGGAGTAGGGGCTAGGCCGGCGAGGGAGCGAGTGCGAGGCTAGCAACCATGTGGGCGCCAGGTTGGTGAGCTCACTCACGCAAGCGCACGGGTGTGGGTGCCAGAGGCCGGCTCGAGGGTGCGAGCTAGGGCACAAAGCTAGCACGAGGGTGCAGGCACAACGCCGACTGCACGAGCTCCCGACGTGAGCTCCCTGCATGAACTCTCGCCCCACAAGCTCGTCGCATGAGCTCCCCGCGCAAGCTCGCCGGGCGAGTCTCATCCTCGCCCCGCGCTCACCCCCCGCATGAGCTCACTCCAAGAGCTCGCCACGCGAGCTCCATGCACAAGCTCGCCGCTCTAGCTCGCAGCGCGAGCTCGCACCGTGCGAGTTCGCCCTGCGAGCTCCCCACGCGAGCTCGCACCATGCGAGCTCGCCCCACAAGCTCCCCGCGCAAGCTTGCCTCACGAGAGCTCGCCGCATGTGCTCCCAGCCCAAGCTCACCTAGCGTGAGCTCCCCACCCGAGCTCGCCAACGTGAGCTCCCCGCTCGAGCTCGCCGTGCGCTAGCTCACCGTGCGCGAGCTCCCCACACGATATCGTCCAGCGAGCTCACCGCTTGAGCTCGTCGAGCGAGCTCCTAGTGCGAGCTCACCGAGCGAGTTCCGGGCACAAGCTCCCTGCGCGGGATTGCCCCGCGTGAGCTCGCCCCACATGAGCTCCCCGAGTGAGCTCACCCCGCCCGAGCTCGCCGCTCGAGCTCACCAAGTGAGCTCCCCGCGTGTGCTCGCCCCGCACTTGCGCACCCCGCACTTGCTGGCCTCACACAAGCTCCCCGCGCGAGCTCGTCGAGCTCGCCAGCCACTGCAAAACCCTAACCCTAAATCGAAACCAAATTACTAATTTGGTTTCAGCCGAGATTTAAAACACTGGTCCAAACAAACTCTGAATCCTAATAACATCTTTAAATCTTTAAACACCCCAAAACCCAAAATCCTATGGGCCCATTTGGATACCTCAAATTACATCAGCACTACTTTTTTTTTATTTTTTTATGAATTAAAAGTTGTGTGCAACCTCCTTCTATCATTAATGACAAAGCTCCCTATTAACTATAAAATCTCAAAGAAAGTGAGAGTGCGCACAACCCAAATTCTATAGAAAAATATTAAATATTTTTTTTCTTAGATATCCAAAATAGACCCTAGTAGATCATGACACTAAATCACTAAACCATGATACCGAAATTCCTAACAAATAAAAATAATGGTTCTACCACCATCCTAGTAAATTGTAGCTAAATTTAGATAAGATTAGCCATTCCATTTTCTCTATGCTCATCTCAAAATGCATAATAGTCAAATATTGTACAAAAAAGCCCAAGGAAAATTTCAAATAAGCACTGATGCAATTTTCTTCTAGAAGACTTGCTAAACGTCAAATACACAAGAAAGCATTGACTGCAATCTATAAGATCCAAGGAACCTGAAAGCTTCGGTGGTTGATGATCATTTTATCACCAAAACGAAAATTGGATTTCTTTTTATTCCCGGATATGGACTTTGAAAACTATATAGAATAGGAAGAAATATTTAAGAATATAATGGTGCAAATATTCAGTTCAGAGTGAAAACTAGTTATTATAGAAATAATATAAGTAAGTTTCTGTTATTCAATAAATAACATAAGGTACTAAGCAGACGATAGCAGCAAACATGGATATATGATTAGGAGAAAAATTTCACAATAGAGCTAGTTATGCATGATCCTCACACATCATCAAAAGATCAATATATGGGGGGAAAAACAACTTCCAAATACAATAATGTAGTCATGAAACGAAAATTCCGAAGCCAAGTCCTTAAGAAGCAATTTCATGCCAATGTTGGTTGCCTAGCTAATGTGAAACATAATAAAGTTTAGAAAATATATTCATTTTACAATAACAAAAGCTAAAATGGAGGTTCTAAAATACAAGATCAGATTCAAGGGAAAATCTCTTCATCTCTCTAAGATCATATAAACAACAATGACAAGTTTTATACTTGAAACTCTACACTATACATACGGACCAAGTTATAGAGAAATATGGTCCAAAATGCATGCCCGGGAATCCAAAAGTAGACCACCTGGACAATAACTTGGGTTAAAACTAGCCCAATAGTTCAGCCTAATTTAGACTTATACTCTAATAATAAAAGGATGGATTAACATGAAGGTAGGCAAGGGATACAAAAAATAAGCACCAAAGCCATATATCCCAAGAAGTCGTGGCAACAAAAATCCCAAAAAGAACCTTATAATGGGTCCCAATCCATGATCATTAAATATCATGAAGAAAGAGAGCAGCAAACCCCTAAATTTTACATAGACAAATCCTTAAAAACTTGAAAATAGGAAAATGTGAGTACTCTTAAGTCTAAAGAACCTTGAATGGACAATGCACAGTGAAGAAAACAAAATGATACAAAAGGAGTAGCACAATTTCAAAGGAATTAGATATCTTAGATCAAAGATAAGAAGAGGAGAAAAAATGAGAAAAGCAACCATAATTCCACAACGGAGTCAACTAATAAGGAATCAAGAAAATCAATTCTAGCAAGAGAACAGTCTCAAAATAAGATATCAATTATGGCAAATCCAAGATTCATTAAAAGCTTTCAAAAAAAGAGTAGTGAAGCCCTAATTACTACAGAGGTAAAAACATTCCTTGAAATCATGAAAAAAAATTCTAAAATAGAGAAAAAACACATTCCAAGATTAAATGACTTTAAATATGAAAAGACCCACTGTAAAAAAACAAGTTGATCAAAAAAGACTAGCAAAATTCTGAAAAAAAATACATATATCGGAGAATGCAGATGAGTTGAAATTTAAACTAAATTAGCATCTCTGAACACAATGGAAAGAAAAAAAGTTAATAGTACATATTCAACATGCAAGAGAGGAAAATATTCTAAAACATATAGCTAACCATTCAAACTCCCAAAATGTGTCATTTGCTGCTATGGACATGAAGGTCGAATTAGGTCCATCACGTTCATACTAATTAGCCCCATTGGCCCAATTAGGTCCTATAAGAAATTAGTTACGTTGAAATGATTCTAGAATTGAATCATTACAAATGTTAAGAGAAAATTGTTTGCATCTTTCATTGAATCATCACATGGCAAACACTATGACCTAAAAGCAAATTAAAGCAGACTTAATTAATAAACAAGCATTGTTGAGAACTGGTTTCCTAGCTAATGTGGTTTTGATTTCTTGTATAGTTTTGGTTTTTGACTTATGATTTAGATGTGAAAAGATGAATCCTCTTTTAGAGTAAGAACAAAAAAAGGCAATATGATTAGAAAACAAGAACCATTGGGAGATACATGCATAAAATACCAAAAAGGTACTAAACAGTCTAGAAGCAGTGAGTATGGATACATACATGTTCAGGAGAAAAATAGCTGACAACAGACCCATTCAGATTGCAGTCTAATAATGACCTAATGAGAGAATGCCGAGTAATAGATTTTTTTATGCCCAACACGAGAAAATCAAGTTAATTTTTACATTTAAATATGTGGGTCTGTGTCTTGAACATTAAAAAAAGGTAGGGACAATTTGATTTACCGAAGAAATAGAAACGAGTATCGATTCATTTTGAGCAATCATGGTCCAAAGCTTCTTCTTCTGAAGAACCACCTCAGGGAAATTTTGATCACCACCACTCTACATGCATATAGACCAGGAGAATTATTAACTCAGAGTAATTCAGGAGATTTCTTAGTAAAACCTGATTTAAAGTTAGCCAAGGCAATCTTCATTACAGCAAAGCGAGCGAAGAGAGCAAACACTACATCAAATTTCTGTTATACTCTATTAACTCCAAATTTTACTAATTGAACTAGAAGCTCCAGCAAATATGATGCCTGAAAGAAATAATGGTCATACCTAGCTTAAACAATAATCCAAAGCCAAAATATGCTTTTATTGGAAGGGAAAAGGCAAGGGAAAAAAACAATAAAACTTGTGAATGAAATAGAATTCCTGCATATAACTCGAAGACATCAAAGGAGCCCTTTCTTACGGACTTCTCCATAAAACCTGTTGATTTGGAAGCCCAAGAAGCCAAAGCCAGTTAAAACTGCCAACATGACCTCCTTACTTCTTGTATTCAAGAGACATTTCAAAGTTAAGATGCATGGACAAATCAACAAACCAACAAGAAAATAGATCTGACAAAAGCATATAACATAGGTCAAGAGCCAGCAACATATTGATGGGACCAACTGGGGCCTTCAACAGTTCCTGCAAAGCATATACCATTCCAACCCTCTGGGAAAGGAGTGTCGGTTTTCACACTGTGCCTGCTCACACAAAGACTTGGTAAGAAACAAATATGATGCACCATGCCAAGATCTCAACTCAGTCAAAAGCAAACAAAAGGGGTTTCAAACAATGGCATTACCTGCCAAAATAGCTTTTATTGAATTGAACATTAAAGATCAACATCAGGATTGCTGGACATTTGACTAGAACGTCCTAAGATTGCTAAGGCTTTATTTTTCCTCTCTTCATCAGCTTGTCGAGCTTGTGATAGGAAAACTGCTCTGAATTCGACTAGATGTTCACTCAAATCAAGATTGACTTATTTTACTATATTTGCAATAGACTCCAATACAAGTTCTGGATTGTGCTGCAACATTTTAATAGCAAATGTGACCAAATGTCTTCAAATCTTCATGACCTCATTACACAAAGAGTGGTTCAAAAGCTTTCCAAAGAACTTCTGAAGGATTTTCCATGTTATTCACAACTAATTTGTTACAAAGGTCAAGAAACGCTGACTGGATAGGGAAAATTAAAGAGTCAACTGAGTTATAAACAGGATGAAATTAGACTTTTGCACCAATAAAATACCAAATAGCAATTTTGTACTCAAAATGATGCAAAAATAAGATACTTAAAAGATAAAAAAAGAATAGAGATGATTAGGAGAGAACAACTTTACCTTGTATTCTTGATATTGTAGTTGGAAGTCAGTAGAATTCTCATCAGCTTAGTGTTATATCTAATGGGCATCCTTGAATAACTGAGCCCCTCAATATAGGCTTTAGAAATAATTGGAAACTGCATCAAAAAAAAAAAAGAAAAAAAGGATAACAAGACTACGGAAACAAATTGGAGACTGCCCTAACAGAGCTTTTTCATCCTTCTTGCGCAAGAAATTTGATCAAGCTTCAAATGAAAGCCCCATAAAGAAAACCATATTTATCATTTGTATTTCCATTCCCAATCCATAACATTCAAAATCAAGAATAGATATCATTCACAGGTGCCAAAGAAATTAAAAACAAAGAAATCCATACTTATAATTTGCAATTTTGCACCCATTTCATATGTTCGCAATAAAAAAATAGATATCACCCATAGCATGCAAATCTAAACCATGAAAAATTTTGAGAACTATCTCCATAGCAAAAACAAAGAGGAATTGAAAGAACAAAACCAGAGAATTCGCAAGAAAAAGTGAAGAGATACCCATGAGTTTTTTCTAAATTTACAACCAACAAAACTGGCAAACCATTTGAGAATATAAAAGCAATGATCTAGGTGGCAATGCACGATAGTGTAACACATTAGTTGCTGCAAGGCCTATAAGAGAAACTTCACAGTGTTGGATGAATATACTTGCTCATGAATTTCCTCAGTCAGTGCCCATTTCTTCAATCTAAAATGGAGAAATAGAACTTATGAAGCTTTCTTCACTAATCACCATCTGAACTGATTCACAAACATTGAAAAATAGTTTGTTAATGCTACCCAATTTCCATCAAAAACAAGTGTGCTGTAACTGGATGATCCAATAGATCATTTGAATGGTTCCCTAATTATAATCCCATCGTACTATATAAATAGGATGAACAATGGTCCAACTAATCTTTCAAAGAACTGTCTAAAAAGACAGCCAAGAAACAATGCATACAATGGTCCAATTCCGAGTTAATTCTCATATGAGAACTAGCTCGTAAAAAATACAAAAGAAAGAAATGTATTAGCGATTGAAAAAACCAACAATAAAAGAAGTGCACAAGAAAGAAAAGAAACGAATCACATTAAACGTCAATAGTTTTATATTCCCACACGTAGAAAAAAGCTCTCAAAACACATAAAACCAAGAAACCTTGTTCAAGACCACAAAAAAGTAAAGAAGCAAAAACAAAACGAAAAAAAAAATCAAGAAAATATGCAGATGTCTTCAGAAACACAAGAAAAAGCTCACAGAACCCGAGGCTCAAGTCTTCCATTGAAATAACACAAAGAAACCCAAAAAATCGGAAACCCATTCCTCGTATTCGACAGATCAGAAACAAGCCCCAAAAGAACCCCAAAACAACCCAAATCCACTAACCCAACGAAGAAACACCGTTGTAAAACCCCAAAATAAATCAAGAATCGATTTCTGGAAACCCAAGAAAGTAAAGAGCCACCTGCTTGTATTGGAGCTCGATGGTGTAGGAAAGAAGCAAGGGAGTGATGTCACTAGTGTCAGGCTCCGAGACAGAGATAATGGTGGCCCTGGGGAGCTCGTCGAAGATCCAGGCGGCGTCGGAGGCGGGGCACGAGGCGGCCGACTCTGATGGCATCTTAACGTATGAGCACTGATCCAGCGACATTGAAGAGGTAGAGGGGAGTGCTCCAGCGACCCCCTCGCGCTCGCCTCCCTCCTCTGGTGCTCCGACAATCTCCGGGTTTCAGCTCGGGAGCGGTTGCTTATATTGGGCGGAAGAGGTGTCGTGCTTTGATTTTTTTTTTTTGTTAAATCTGCATTGGCCTTTCGGGATCATTGAGCTTAAAGTCCTCGTGCAATTACATTTTTGCCCTGGGACATTTGTTAGGCTTTTGTTTAACTTTTGAGGGCATTTTCGTTATTGCATACCAACGCCCGCCTAACTCCGCGGCTAGAGAAATGAATAAAATGCATATACGAATATCCTATTTTTGGGTGCTTAGGATAATTCGTGGATGCCATCTTGATTGATTGCTTTATAATTACCTGCCAAATAGAAATCAAAAGAGCTAAACGTGACCCATCCAAATTTGCAATTTCTTATTGTCTCTCCACATGTTTAGTTGGATGAAAATTGCTGCGAAAATTTTACCTCCAAATTTAGGAGTAAAATAAAACCCAGAAAATTTATTGTCATCGAAATGCATTCTAAAAGTCTTTAAATTAGCATTTTTATAATTTTTATATTTTTATATTTAAATTTTTTGATTTTCTCAAAAATAAACACAGGGATTGATTTCAAAATTCGAATTTTATTTTCGCCCGAACCAGCGAACCCTGAAAAGAAAAGATGATTCTTTTGATGCAATCCCTTGTAAGGAAAGTACACTAAAAAACAAGAAACAATCAAACAGATCAGATCAATATACTATTGGTTTTCTCAATGCTTAGAGAAAAACTAGCAGGTCAGGGATTATTTATTAGTGCAGACTTGTTTTCTGAGGTAGAAGGACAAACATAAGTAATGCGTACAAGCAATTACCTCCGCTATAGAAGGTGAATTGAGATTGTACATGGCGACTGCCAAGTCACCACGAGCATGCATACTACATATGCATTGAATCAGATTAAATAACAAAGTTTGCTTGCTGTGTGCCTCAATCCCTGTAATATACAACTCAATATGATCTGTTACAATCTAATGTACCTGTAACCTTAGGGAACCGTTTGGAACGGGGTCATGATCAAGGTCAAGATTAAAGGAAGGGGTAAAGTGTAAAATGCTAATGCGGTCAAGTAAATTCTGTTTGGTTACTGATCTGGCTAACAGATGGTTAAAATTTTTTGTGGACAAAAATACCCTCCATTGAGTACTGTTGATACAGTATTGTTTATCTTCCTCGCTGGCCGAGCTCGCACCCAGAGCTGGCCGGCCGGGCTCGCGCGTGGAGCTCGCCAAGCGAGCTCGAGCGCAGAGCTCGCCGGCGGAGCTCGACGGGCGAGCTCGAGCGCGGAGCTCACCGGTGGAGCTCGCACGGGCAGTGATGGCGGAGATGGCGGCTGTGCGGTGGTGACGGAGATGGCGTCTCATGCATGGCAAGGTGAAGATGAACAGTTGGCAAGATTCGAGGAGATCTCGGAGGAGAAGGACGGTTGTGATTGCGAGGATGATAGAGAGCAGGAGGTGGTGGGTAGAGTGCAGGACGTCTGCATCGACTGCGGTGAAGTATGTGTGTGCTGGAAGTGGATGGGGCAATGATGGCGGAGACGGCGTCTATTGCACGACGAGGAGGAAATTTTCATTTTTTGTGATTTCCCCAAAGTTAGGATTTCGTTGTGTCAAGTATGTATGAATTTCACAATTCCAGCAGAAATTGGGAAAGGAGTAGGTTTCATTTTTTAATTTAGATTTCTGACCTTTGCAGTGGGTTTGTCAAAACCTGGTATTGCAATATGCCGCTGTCTCTAATCTGTTTGGAATACCCAGCGCCTACCGGAGCACATCTCTCTTTCGAGAAGATCTTGCCAGAGCCTGACGAGAGAATAATTTCAACTTAAAAAAAAATCTCTTTCCCATAAAGCACGATCAATATATGAAGCTTGCAGTTTCCCTACGTAAGCTCGATGATCGAAAATGACTTGGGTTTCTTGTTAATCCAAAATTAATTCCATCTTAACTTGTTTAGGCATCTCGACCGTGATTGGCCGGTCTCGTCCAATGATTTGGGGACACGTATGAAACAAGTTGCACGGTTTGGGATCTCAGGGTCGCGTCAAACCAGCTCCGAATATGAATATATTTTTGGCGATTAGAACATTATCCCCAGGTCCAAAGTCGGTCGGATTTCTTTGTCCCAGCATGACCAGACGCGATGCACGCCTCCTGTGGGCTCGTCCCCGTCCAAATTGGCTAAGGACCGGCTCTCCGCACCCTAATCAGGGCGCAATCCAAAGACGAAGGCAAAAAATATGTTTCCTACTTATTTATTTATTTAGACGACCTTCTCAAAAATATATAACAAAAAATCTCCTAACAAAATTTAATTGCGGGAATGTTTAATGATTAATAGGATTAGAAAGAAATTAAATGATTATTTAATTATTTAATTGTCGATTATTTTTTTTCTAAATAATATTTAAGTATCGGTCAAAATAAGGATAACTAACGACTGGGACGAGAGGAGACAGAGGGAAAAGGAAGGCTCAAATCATGAACATGGGGCGAAGGGATTCCAGTGTCGGACTAAAGAGGCGGCAGCGCAATTGATTGGGATAAGTTTTTTTTAGGGTTCTTTTGGGCGGCATTTCTTTTTCCTGTTTGCTTTGGAAGGAGAGACGAGGGCTCGCTGACACAGGTCGGTGGACTCGGGATTCTCGTTTAACTGGTTGGTGTAGCTGATGATGGGGATTAGTTCGAGGAGAGTCGAGGGCTCGCTAACTGATGGGTATTAGCTCCCTCCATGGTGGGGGACTTGCCCATTTCTCGCATGTACCTCATGGTAACCCCCCTCTTAAATATCCTCAAATAATAATTTTTTATTTTCGGTGGTTGATCACATCACAAATTATTGTTTAAACCATTTTTTGTATGTGTCATTCAGTACGCTAAGCTTCTGCTTGAAAGATTTCATGACAAAAAATTTCTTGTAAGTGATAGTGTCTCTTGCATTTCACAGCACAGCAGTTTATACATTAGAGAAAAGGAGACTCCAAACACTACAATAATAATTAACGACGCTAATTAACAGGAAACAACGAGTATTGTCTGAAAAACACAATATACATTATTGTCAAATACATATAATAATTTTAAAAGACACCGGAAACAGCGAGTACTGTCTCTAAAATCTTGAGTTCAAAATAAAGCATCAGCAAGTACTTCTTCAGCTACACGTGCGACTGTTTCGCGGTGCAAAAATACAATATTATTCTCTGCAAGTAAATAAAAGGTGGAAAAATTATTAACATGATGTTAGAAAATTAAAAGTAAACTATCACTTACGCTTCCCACAGAGCTACAGTTATTTCGTTTGGAAGTATTTCCCCATATCGCACTTCACGTTGCGATATACGGATGTTGGGTTCAGATGTTTCATCGTGTACTCCCAGAAATTCTCTAGTACTATCATGAACCCCTTTGTTAGGCCTGTAGTCATGAAACACCTGATCCTCACTGTAATTCCTACGTATAAAATTATGTAACACAGCACAAGCCACCACTATAGCACATTGTGTTTCATACGGATATTGTTGTATTTTGCGTAATATTTGAAACCGCTACTTAAGTACGCCAAATGTCCTCTCCACACAATTTCTCAAATTGGTGTGCATGTGATTAAATTTGTCCCTCAGATTTCGATATCGGACTTGACCTTGACCAAATTGTCCAATGTGGTACCACTCATTTCGAAATGGTGCGAGAAATTTGTTAATATTGGCATACCCGGCATCCACCAGATAGTATTTACCTAAAATAAACTATGATTATCATTACGACCATTATCATTAGTCTTTAAAGAAAAAAAAATTATGACTTTCACCTTCGGGGATGAAGAAATCGCCTCGGTTTAAAGAATCTCGTAAGATGCGTGCGTCTGCCGCAGATCCCTCCCAACCGCTACAAATATACATAAATTTCATATCAAAAGAGACAACCGCCATAACATTTTGCGTAAACAACCCATGTCGGTCTCGAAATGGAAGTTGCATTTCTTGACTCACAATCGCCAGTATATGTGTGCCATCTATAGCCCCGAGTGCATCCTACAAAGAAACACATAATATATTAGAATATGTGTTGGCATTAACAAAAGAAGATTGTAGAAACTTATCTCACCTTGAAAAATGAATATGCTTCTCCTCGATTAAGAATTGCGGGATGGACTGGAGAATCATGATGCGGCAATTGTATATAATCATTTTTTAGAGACATAATACCTTCCAAGACTTTATGGAAGTACCTGCTTATAGTCTCCGCAGAGTGTTGAAATGCCAGCTGCAAATCTCTGTTAGATGCTCCACGAGCAATGGAGTAAAGAAAAATCTCTACTTGTAATTTGGCTGATACATGGGCTGTAGGCACGATACTTCCCCGCTCAATAAGTATTCTAGTGAGCAGTAGAAACACTTGTGGCAGAAGTCTAAAGGTTCGGAAAAAATGAGTTTCATTACCTAGTAAATCGTACATAAACTCCATCCCAATAAAAGGTCGATTATTCAATGGATGGGGTGGTCTTCTCGCTGAGCTTGAGGAGTCTTGAAAATAAGTCGAAATGTCATCTTCGTATTGCAACTCTACTTCTTCCTCTATATAATCAACAATGTCATTGTAATTAGATATATTGGTGTTACAAAGAAGAATGAACTTGTGTTATAGCATCGGCAATAAGGTCGTTCTATATATAGAGATCGACCAGAGTCGTCAGGGTGCTAAATGTTGACCGATTGATCGGACGGATCGTCCTGACGTTACAGAGATGAACTATTGACGTCAGAGTGATAAATCTTGTCCGATTGATCGGACGGGTCGTCCTGACGTTACAGAGATAAACTGTTGATGTCAAAGTGATAAATCTTGTCCGATTGATCGGACGGATCGTCCTGACGTTACAGAGATGAACTGTTGACGTCAGAGTGCTAAATCTTGTCCGATTGATCGGATGGGTCATCCTGACGTTACAGAGATGAACTGTTGATGTTAGAGTGATAAATCTTATCCGATTGATCGGACGGGTCGTCCTGACATTACAGAGATGAACTGTTGACGTCAGAGTGATAAATCATGTGCGATTGATCAGATGTGGTCGTCCTGACGTTACAGAGACGAACTTTTTGACGTCAGAGCGCTAAATCTTGTCCGATTGATCGGACCAGATCGTCCTGACGTTTAGAGATAACCGGTTTTGACGTCATAGTGATAATCCTGTCTCGATTGATTTCAGCGGGGTCGTCCTAAACATGCAGAGATGAACTGTTGATGTCATAGCGATAAATCTAATTTAACGAGAATAAACATTTACGTCAGAACTAAATTGATTGGCGGCCGAAATGTAGAAATCGAGCGTACAAGTTTTGTCACTAGCCCTTTGCGGGATTGACAAACCTAATGTTTCTTCCCGTTATTGCGCTTCCCAAGTATATAAACGAGGCAATTGTGGATGTTGGGCAAAGGAATGTGTGAGCCTCTTGATTTGAAATGGGCTTGGAGCCGTCTCTGACCAAAGTATATCACAATTGAGATATCACAAAATTTTGCATTTTTTTTCCAAACTATATATTGGCAAATTATTTGGACTGAGGTTCCCTTTTTTTAAAAAAATATTTGAAATTAATTTACAATTCATAAATTTGGGATTAACGAGTCGCTATAAATCTTAATAAAATTGCGTTTGGGAACGGAGTCGTCCCATAAGACGCCTCTATGGGTCCGATTGCACCCGTCAGCCGATCAATCGGCAGCAGATCTCGAACATCGAGCGGTCTGAGTCGTCCAAAATCTCGATCAAAAGATTACCCCACCTGTTTCGCGGGTACATCCGGAAAACTCTATTTTCGGATCTCTCGGCCCCACTCGCTCGTCCTTGCCTGTTCTTATGATCCCGTACATCGTCTTTTTTCACAACTATCGTACTCCTGCAGTCTTGCGCTGCCACGTGGTAACCTCTACGGAATTGCAGCCTGGGACAGCTGTGAAAGGAATTCGAGGCAAAACAACTGCTGCCGCTGTCCGCGGCTACATCTTTTGGCGGGAGAAGCCGGACTTCTTCATGGGGTTTTGAAAAAGTTTTCTTCGCTGTTGCTCACTTTCCACCGCCGGGGATTTTGGCGGGAAACTGAGGCCCCATGGCTCCTCTCATGGCGGGAAAAAGACCCGGCGCCGCGTGATCCACGCCTCTTCCCGCCAAGCATTCACACGTTTCCCGCTTCAGAGAGACAGAACACTGAGTGTCACATTCGTTGCCTAATTCCCAACAATACTGGAGGGACGGGCGGCTTATAAAATCTCTGCAAAATGAAACAAAATTCATCTATTTTGACAATCCATTCCATTCAGTGAACCTCAGTTTTCATTTGTCACGTGCTTTTCTTAATTTAAATTCATAAAAAATGAAGTATTCAAATGGAGACAATGAAATAAAAACAAAACACTCGTGATTCCAAAACCTAGTGCAGTAGTATCTTATAAATTGAATCCACCATTAAATTTTGTTTCATTTTCAATTAAAATATTATTTATCTTTTTACGGATGATTTCGATAGAAGAAAGGGCGGTTCCAATTAAATCAAAATAGTGGTTTATTGAGAATAGAACTTTATTGAGAATAATATGTCCCAGTACGTAGACTAAAATAAAAATGGATAAGTATTTACTTTCTAAATTTACTACAAAATGCATACCTATTGGATAGTTTTATCGTGGTCCTTAGGATTCACAAAATCAGTTATAACAAACTTCCTGTCTGCACAAAAGAGGAACAACATCATTTAGCAAAAAGGTTCCATCATTCGCAAACAGAAACAAAGAAGAATTTTAAATACCTTCCCCAAAATGGCTAGGATTCAAGTCAACACCAATGATCCTTGATGCCCCAATAATTCTTGCACCTTCTGCAACCTAAACATTGAAAAAAAAACATTAGGAATCAAAACCCAAAATGTCGGATTTGAAGAAAAACAGCAAGCCAGTCACACCAACTTACAACAAGGCCAATAGCTCCCAATCCAAAGACGACGACTGTATGACTCCATTTTGGTTTAGCCACATTCAGTGTTACCCCCAGACCTAAATGCATAGCAAGGCCAACAGCTCCCAATACAAGGACAACAACTGTATGACCCCATTTTAGTTTAGTCATATTTAGTGTTACTCCCAGACCTATATGCAGGGCAAGTTTTGGTGCATATCATCAGATTAAATGAAAAAAAAATACACAATCTAGTACTGAGAGCAACTAGGATGTCATAAAAGGGAGAACAAAATCACTACTTTGATCTTCTAGATACAAAATATTTTACTACAATTCTGTAACAAGAAAATCAGAAAATAGTCAAAAATTGGGAAGGAGTGTGTTTATGCAGACACTATAATCATTGAAGTGAAAGGCACATGTTGAGATACCACAACTAAGAATGCAGACTTTGTCTAGAGGTGCAGCGGGATTAATCTTGGCAAGGCATCAGGCACTCAGATAGGGTGTCATCCATTCCCCCCTTATGTTGTCGAGGACTAAGTTCACTATCTCAAATTGGCTCATAATTTGTTCACACTTAATAATGAGATTTCTTCACTATGTGATATAATCCTTTGATTTGTAGTGCTACCAATCCTTGCATTCACATGTTAACATAGGAAGCACATGGCCTCCCTCTTCAAGATTTGTCGCACCTTCACCAACACTCCACGATTCTGTCAAGAGAAACAGTCTCAAAAGTCAAGAATAAATTGGATCAATGAATGACATCTAAGCTTTGCTTCAAATGGAACAGGATTTATAGCACATAATACATGAGGATTTCAGTTGATGCTGTGACACCACCATAATTTAAACAAACTACGACTTCCATAATCCTACTAATGTTAATTCTCAAACTCTTCCAAAAGAAATGAACCCATGTGTATGCTGAGTTAGTGTAGATTTCACAAATATTTATCAATCTCACCTTGAACTCAATATGTCTCCCCAACTAGCTTTCCTGACACCTTAAAAGAAGACTTCTGCTGGAAATGTACGACAAAAGAGAAAAAAGAGAAATCATAACTCACATTTACAAAAAAAAACCCATGGAATAAATGGGTTTCCTCGTAAGTATTTCCTACCTCCATTAAAACTAAACATTGTTGATTCCTTCAAACAAAAGCCAAATATCACTTTTTAGAATAAAATGCAATTAAGGTGAATAAATGTATTTGCAGAATGAGATAACCTCAACATATCCATCACATATGAGATTTAAACTTCTAAGTCAATTACGTAATGATGACAACAAGGTTGGTAGATATAACAATTTGTTTGCCGAAGAGATTCAAAAAGTAAGATACAAAAATATGTTAAGAGATATAAGAGCTAGAACCTTATCGGTGTTTGCCAAATCTGAAGAAAGTCTGGAAACCAAGAGTGATGTTTCAAGTAACTAGGCATGCTAGTATTCGATAACATGTTGTTTAAATAAAAAAATAGTACAACTTCTTACGTATCTGCATACCATAGTACCTAAACATGGTCTGTTTTCTATTGACAGATACATGTAGAAATAGATGAAAGAGCTATACATATCCAAATACATGCAAGATGCAAATCAAGAAACAGTTCCAGATAAATTTCATTTAGAAGTGGCATAGGAGGAATAAACTACATAGAATATTTTCCTTTGATTGTCTTATGCTAGTTAAAAAGCATTTCTTACCTGCATCTTGCATTGAACTAGAGATTCTCCTCCACTATCAAATTGCCAAGAACAATATCATCTTGTGGCACAAAAAGCCAATGATCTTCTTAAATGAACGAATTCATTCGGCCTTTCCATAGATAAGAATCATACCATTCATCTCACATCCAATAGCCTTCCCAGCCAAAGCATTTAAGAATGTGGTCTTTCCAGGCCAGATGGGTCCATGAGAGCAATTACATGGCCTGGCATGCGCTTTCCTGTAACACACATCATAAGCCGCTTCTTAATCCCTTTCAGAGTCAAAGTTAGATATTTGAAATCAGCCTCGATCACTGGCCTCTGCCTGAGCAAGTCAAACACATATAAGAGGCTTTCAAATTTCACAAACATCTCTCATGAATGATAAATCAAGCATGCAGTTCCCAAGGAAGCAATCTTTGTTGCATGGTGACAGAAGCCCTTGGAACATTATATTAGTAATGAGACTCCAGCTTAAACAGCTCACTTTCATAATCAGGATGGAAAGGAATGTCATCCGTACAAATACAAGAAGGCCTAGTTCTTTCCCATAAATATTCTCAAGGACTAGGACTCGTTGTGACAAAAATGACAACTTGAATTCTTGGCAGGGGAATTATAACATAGGATCTTCAATTACCTCTAGTTCAATCGGCTTGGAATCAACTTGAGAGTGACTATCTGGAGTACAAGGAATAGACATGTATTCTATCTCTCCAGTCTCTGAATCCAATCAAACAGAAACCTGTCATTATTCCTTTCACACTCTCAAGCAAAATCAGTTGCCTACAAGTATATTGTCAACTACAAGGCTAGTTAAATAATGGCTAAACTTGACAGCAAACTCTAATCATCTAGCAAGCTCCTACAATATAGAAGACATGGTCCAAAGTGGAGAACTCAGTGAGGGAGTTAATAAATCAAGAAAATAGTTTCTACACCTTCTTAATAAAAAAGTCTCTCTTTCATGCCTCAACACCTTTCATAAAAAACTTTGTTGATGTGCCTATAAGACCGCATCGTAATCAAGAAAATGCTACCTTTACATTAAATATTTTTATTGTTTTTAGGGGTAACACCAATATTTAAATGAACAAATGGATCGAAACTACTTACGAATGAAAAGAATGATTAAGAGATAGAACTGTAACTGTTATACCGAGATTTATTGGGTTTTGGGCTGTGAGCTTAAGTGGTGGTGAATAAGTGAAGAGCATGTTTTGTTTAAAACTGAAAATGTGAATAGTGGATAAGTAGAATAGAAAAAATGGAGATATAAGAGATGTAACAAACCTTTCTCTCATCGTAGAGGACTTCACTGATACCGAAAGGATCAGACGAAACTACAATCAGAGGAGAGAAGATTTGGGATTATATCGAGACTGAAAGTGATATCGAGGTAGGTGACTTTGATTTTAGTTGAATCTCTTAGTAACAAATTTTCTTCTTATTTTTCGATTATGATGAATATATCTTGGACAATTCCTAGGATATGAATAGACTTATGGCTTCACAAAATAAAACTTAGATAAATTGCTAAATTACTATAGTTGAATTCGTACTATATTCGGGGACTATTTTGTGTTGTAAATTGATGGAAGAGAATTAGATAGAATTTGAATAATTAAAATTAGGTCTCTCGTTGTAAATCTATATTTTTGGTGGGGTCCCTGTGCAAAATGGTCATTTTATTTGGTGGAAAATCATACGAGCGTGGAGTGGCAGAGCGGTAGAGTAGACTACATAGGGCGACAACTGTGTGACAGCGGCAGCAGTCACGGGGGGGTTGCACGCGGTGCTATGGCACTACTGCGGACGTGGTGGTCGTGCAACAGTGTGGCGCAGTGGAAGCGGGGTGGGCGACAGCTTGGCGATATTGGTGCAAGCGACGATAGTGTTGGGATGGTAGTGGCAAGAATGACAAGGGTAAGGCCTAGGGTTAGGGTTGGGGCTGTCGTGATTTGAGGAAGATGAAGGTGATGGGTTAGGTTTTAGGTTAGGTTTTAGTTTTGGTTTGGTTCGCTTCGGGTTGGGTTGATTCAGGCATCGAGTTTGGTTTTGGGTTTATTTTTGTTTTGATTTAGTTTGAATTGGATTTTTAAAGTTAATAACTATTGAGATTGATCAAAAAATGTAATTTTTAATACCATAGGGGCTTTCTGTAAAAGTAATTATCTATTCTTATGTTATTTATTTGAAGAAGTAATAAAATATGAAATTACTCAAATATTGAGTGGCTGAGTGAAAATTTTGAATACTAAAAGAGTTATTTAGAGCTGAATATAAACTTGAATAAGTTGAGGGGTTTACTATAAAATGCTGACTAAAATTAAATTAATTTTAAATAGCTGTTAACATAATCTAATTAATTGAATTTCAACAAGTCTTTTGTATATTAAAATTCAACCTTTTATAACTTTTCAGTTTCAAATCCGAATTCAGTGATTCAAAATTTGTTGGATTCATCTTTACGAGTAGAATTTATATTTAAATTTTTTAAAAAAATATCAAAATCAACCTCTTTGTATTTTTATTTGGATTAAACACTTTTTTGGATGTTATTAGCCTTTATTGAATATTTTCTACAGTTATTGACAATTGTTGAGGAGTTGATTTAATTATTAAGATCACCATGTTTTCAAAAATAGATAAGCCAGTACCAATGGCGCGATTTCCTTATGAGATTAGTGGGTTATTAGAGGTGTTAGCTACTGGTCTCTGGGAGTGTAAGAGACATGTTCACTGTGGCGGGTAAACACCACTCACTACTTATGGAGAGTGTAGGTGAATATGACTCTAAGGAGATTTTGAGAGTATGCCCATATCAGGACTGAGTTTTTTTGAGACGGTTCAATTGTCATACATTTCTCTTCGGCTACATTGTTGGTGTTTCAGTTGCTTGATTTTGTAGTTACTTGGTTATTTGACTTCTTAGTTACTTGATCACTTAGTCCTTAATGATATTTTCCTCTAATTGAATAAAGTGAGAAGGCAAACTCATCACCTACTGCTACTAATTCATCACCTCCCCAAGTTAAGCTAATACTTGTTGTTGTACTAGTTGATGACGTCTTTTTACTTAGCACAATCGATCGTTATATATATATATAATTATATAATGAGGGTAGAGATTGCCTACTAAGTATGTTGACATATAGTGTTGTTTATTTATTTTCAAATGACAGAGTTGATAGCGATATTGGAAAATACCAATGACAGTTAGCAATATTACTTATCGTATATTTATCTTATGAAATGGGATGTAATTATAACTATTAGTATTTGGATTATTTAGTTTCACTAGGTTATATTTCTTTAATCATATTCTAGTTTAATTAAGAATCCTATATTTGTATATTCCTTTAATCTGTGTTGTGATGATGGTTATAGGATGTTGTCATACTTTGTTATTGGCCCAGTGATGGGCAGTAATAGTGCATGACAGTAACCATCCAATCAGGGAAAATTACAGTGAAAGCAATCCCAATGCTAATCCCAAGCATCAACATGGGTTGGATGTATTATAGAATAAGGATTTCAAGTGGCTAGATCAGTGATAAAGTACTTCTTTTCATTAGAATAATTTTTGAAATTTTCAATAAAATGAAACCCTAGATCATACTCTTGTTTATAAGTAGTCCCATAATCCTATAATTCTACTCAGGTCTTTTACTTAAACCTAGTTTCGCTACAAATTGGTTTTAACTCTGTTTGAGACTTGTTGAATCTGGGATTTATGAGTTGTGATGAATCCAAGAATTCAAGTATTTGGATGGTACACTAGTGCAACCATGCTTTCAAAATTTGAGCCAATGAATATATTATAAGCCCTCTTTCTCTTTCTTTAAGTCTTTCTTTTTCTTCTTTAACAGAAAGAGAAAAGCCAAATCATAATCGATGATGGGTATGTTCACAGTTGGATGTATCAGCTTAAGGTTATAACAAATGGTTGATTTTTTTTGTGCCTATAATCATGCCTATGCAATCAAAGCTAGCATTTGAGAGCTTGAAAATATTGAAATACAACTTATCAGAATTTAACAGAAGGCCACAAAACAAGTATTGTCCTTGCATGCAAGATCTGCTATCTTAGTCATGCTCTACCATTGCCTACCATATAATTACCATTGCAAGTACCTTGTTTTCCTTTGAATAGCATTTCTCCATGAATCCAATAAAGCATTATGATTTTTTTTTTCTCTACACCCAAAGATGGATTTTTTTCCCCTTTTGACAAAATAAGAACTCAAACTGAAGTGGTTCTAAAAAACTTGAAGAGAGATAAATCTAATCTATAATTTGGGATACAGTGCAAAGGACCCAATAGATCGAAATCCTGAATCCGGTGTTTGTGAGCGACTAAAATCTTCGAGGCCTTGTCATCAGAGAGACTTCTAGCTTCAATGTGATCAAAAATCTAATCTACAATTTGGGATACAATGCAGAGGACATGATGGATTGGAATCCCGAAGCCGGCACTCAATGCAGAGGACATGATGGATCAGAATCCTGAAGCTGGTGCTTATATGTGGAAACAACTACATATAGCGGTTATTTAACATATAATTCGGGTTACAATTGAAGTTCAAGAAATTTCTTAACTTTCAGAGACAATTGCGTTTGCAACTCTCTAATTCTACAATGATTGCAGCTTGTTTTGGCAGCCATTTGCTGCACATATATAAACTTTAGGTGGTTATTACTCACCTTTGCTTAATGATAATACCAAATTGCTAAAAAAGCAGTCCACAAAACAAGGTATATAAAGAACATAATTAGCTTATAGCCCAAAATCAGGAAACTATTCTTTTACTTGAATGCTGTCACCTTAAAAAGATGACAAAGTACCCGTCTTAGATTGCATTATTCTGCCTTGTACTAAATAAGTTAGTTAATTAGAAAAATGAAAAATTAGCTTTGCATATTAGAAGGATTTGGATTAGTTTGCAGTCTTGACTAAAAAGCAATCTTGTATAGGAATCTCATATCTAGATACAAGACTCTAATCCACTGAAAAGGAAAAGCGAAACTCCTATCGATAGAAATTGGGTATTTTTCTCAAAAATAAACATGATACTCCTTTGTCATTACATGGGAAGATGTTAGTGAGGAATGCTAATAGCGAAGCATTTGAAAATATATAATATTTTTTTCCAAAAGCACATGATGAGGATATGGAGTTGAAATTGACCATTCAAGCTAACTACATATCCTAAGGAGTAATATTAAAACAACAAATAAATTTGAGGGTAGTTTGAATGCACAATCAAGTATTGTGGGAATATGACTTGTAATAGGCGCAAACTCCTATTGTTAATTATTTTGATAATTGTCAGGGACCTTCTAAAGATCAAAAATTTAACTAATAAAATAGAGACATGAAAGAAATAAAGCATGATTAATTGATTTGGGAAAAAAAAATACATAATTTAAATAAGTCTATACCCTAACTTTATAATGTAAGGAATTTAAATTCATAATCATAAACGTATGAAAATAAGAGAGGAAAAATTGAAAAGGTTTGTTGCTCACTGCTACCCCGCTCCCATGTATTTAATCGAGTGCAACTTGACTCGGATGGATACTTGGTTTGATTCGTAATAGATGTTGATAACTTAACAAAATTTTTATACCAAAATTGGATGACTGGTTGAGTAATCAGACGACCAATTGAGCGAATTTGCCAATTCTGGTTTACTTGAAGTGGTCAACTGATTGTCATAAGTGGTCGACCGGTTCGCAATTTTTGCTTGACTAATGGGTAGTTTTTTAAGCAGTGGGGCGAAACTAGTTATGGAATTTCATCTCTAGTAGCTAATTTTAATCCATAAGGTAAAATAAGCATGGTTGAACTTCTCTAAACAAGTTTTAACAGTTTCACATTTTTTATAGAGAAGAGATCAAAACCCCCCAAATCTATTAGCCCCAAAATACTCTAAATTATTAATTTCATATCAAATCTCCTAGGCCTGATCCTCTTTTTAGAGAAAATTTGTAGTGAGCCTAACTTATATTCATTGGGGTATTTACCTACAATCTCTTAAGATTTACCTTATTTATTAAAAATCCCCTGTGATTTTAGTATTTACTTACAACCATCTCCTTTTCAAATTACTTACCTACAACCCCTGATTGTTATTTAACCAAATTTTTTGAAAAATTCTACTTACCTTGTATAATTTTACAAACTAAACCTTTTAAAGTTCTTAATTTTTCATCATTTACTCTTTTCAAATTTTTACAAATAAACCCTCAATTAAATTTTAAATTATAATTTACATATTTATATATCTATAAATATATTCCTCAAATATTTTTATTTATAGATAAGTCAAAATTTTAATATTTTTCAAATAAAAATTGATAAAAAGGACCTTAAATATTTAAAATTTTTCAAAAGAAAATTCTCTATAATAATTTAAATTACAAGTTTAATATTCATATATTTACAAATAGACCCCTCAAATACTTTTATTTATAAATAAATTCAAAAAAAATTTTAATAAAAATTTTACAATATTGAAGGATTTAAAACTTAAAATTTTAAATTACAAGTTTAGCATTTGTATATTTATAAATAGATCCTTCAAATATTTTTATTTATAAATAAGTACAAACTTTATTAATTTTTTAATAAAATTTCATAATATTAGAGATTTTAAAATTTAAATTTTAAATTACAAATTTAATATTTGTACATTTACAAATAGATCCCTTAAATATTTTTATTTATAAATAAGTCAATTTTATCATTTTTAAAATAAAATTTTATAAAAAAGACATTAAGGTTTTAAATTTTCAAATTTAATATTTATACATTTACAAATAAACCCCTTAAATATTTTTATTTATAAAGAAGTCCAAATTTCATCATTTTTAAAATAAAATTAAAGGTAAACTACAAGTTTAATATTTATACATTTACAAATAAACCCCTTGAATAACTTTTTTATAAATAAATTAAAATTTTATTATTTTTTAAATAAAATTTTACAAAAAAATATATTGAAAGTTTTAAAACTTAAAATTTTAAATTACAATTTTAATATTTATATATTTATAAATAGACCCCTTGAATCTTTTTATTTATAAATAAGTTCAAACTTTATCATTTTGAAAATAAAATTTTTAAAAAAAGATATCTAAAATTTTAAAACTTAAAATTTTAAATTAAAAATTTAATATTTGTAGATTTAGAAATAAATCCCTTTAATATTTTTATTCATAAATAAGTCTAAACTTTATCATTTTTAAAATAAAAAATTATAAAAAAATATTGAAGGTTTTAAAAACTAGAATTTCAAATTATAAGTTTAATATTTGTACATTTATAAATAAATTCTTGGAATATTTTTTTATTTATAAATAAGTTTACAAATATACCCGTTGAGTTAAACCAGACCAAATCAATTCAGACTTAACCCCAAATGGATCAAATTGAGTCAATCTGAATGGAAGTCGAGCTCAAATCAAACCCTAAGTAGGTAAATCAATTTGAAAACCAAACCCTAATTGGGTTCAGTTAAGACAAATATTAATTAGGTTAAATCAAGTTCAAACTGAACCCTAATTGGATAAATCAAACTTAAATTCAATTCAAACCAAAGTCATGTCGTGCCTAAAGCAAAACCAGGTCAAACCTGAAGCAAAACTAGGCCAAGCCTGAACCAAAACCAAATTGAACCTAAATCAATTTGAACTTGAACATGTCCATTAGATGCAAACCCAAACCCAATAAGAGCCCAACACAAGGTCAAAATTGATCTAAATCAAATGAATCAGACTCGAGCCAAAATCAAGTTTTGATTATTAAACCGAATCAAATCATCATACTTATAGCAAAATCAATGTTACTCCCATTAGATTCAATGATCATTATTTGACAATTGTTGTTCTAAAAATCAATACCAAGCTTGGTGAATTGAATTTGCTATTAAAAATTGAACGTTCACCATCAATGCCAACAATGATCATGGGAATGAATATTTCACATGGTTCCCCTAGTTTTGTTATAAAACATCGGTAGAATCTCAAATCGCTAAAGGTTCAAGGAAAAGGGAAACGGGAACATATTATTATCCCTCAGGAAGACTTTAGTGAATTGCAATTGAATCAAATTCTGAATATTGAACTGAATCAAATTAGGCTAAAATCAAAATTAAGTTTGAACTTCAAAACTAAATTGAATCGGACTCAATCAGAATAAAATTAGGATTAGTCGATAACAAGTTCAAAGTTGTCAATAACACTTTAAATTCAATTGACAACACACCTTAAAGGTCTTCAATTTGAACTCGCTTATTTAGTCAGCCAAACATCTTATTTGGTTGAAGTTAACCAACAATATGCTCAAAATCGTTGATCACACTTCAAAGGTAGTCAACCCTAGAAGCCGTTGACAACAACTTTCAAGCTAACCCAATCTAAAAGCATTGGCAATACTCTAAATTTAATCAACAATATGCCTAAAAGGCCATTGATTATTACATCAAACTAAACTCAGGTAGACTTAAACTCATTTAGTCAGTTTGCCACAATGTCTTATTCAATTAAAATTATTACTCACGCCTTATTGGTTATAGACACACTTTAAAAAACCAATGAAGTAATTGCCAACGCCTCATTGACTAATAAAAACACTGCAAACCATGAAGTTATCCCCAACACCTTATTTGTCTAATGGAAATACTTCGAACCATGCAAATCAAATTAAAGATAAACTTAAACTCACTTAGTTAGTCAGCCAAGTGCTTTATTCAAAGGCAATTATTGTCAATGCCTTATTGGTTAATAGAAATACTTCAAAGTATAAAGTTATTGTCAATGCATTATTAACTAATAAAAGCACTTCAAATGAAATGAAGTTATCATTAATGCCTCATCGGGTAACGAAAACACTTCAAACTGAATGAAGTTATCCCTAACACCTTATTGGTTAATAAAAAAACTTTAAATTAAAATAAATTATCACTAATGCCTCATTGGCTAAGAAAAACACTTCAAACTAAAAGAAGTTACCACCGAACCCCATCTGCTGACGAAAATACTTCAAATCAAATGAAATTATCATCAATGCCACTAGGTTAACAGAAATACTTAGAACTCATGGAGTTATCGCCAATGCCACCAGGCTAATGAAAATATTTCAAATCAAGATAGAGTTATCACTAATGCCCAAGGCTAATAAAAACACTTCAAATGTCTCCTTACTTCTTTCATGTCTCTCCAGATGACACCACTAAACTAAATCATCAACATTCACTAAAAATCAAATCAAGACCCATGTAAGTCAGACTCCACACAATCTAGTATATGAGAGCGGGGGTAGCAGTAGACATTGAGCTCTTTCCATTCCCTTCTCTTATTCTATATTATTTATGCATTCAAATTCATTAAATTATAAGGTGAGAGTACGCCTTTACTTAAGTCATGTATCCCTTTTCATATCAATTAGATTATACTTTCTTCTTTTCTTTTTGTTTCCATTTTATTAGATAGATTTCTTGTATTAAAATATTCCTGACAATTATTGAGCTAATTAATAACAAGAGCTTATACCAGGTGAAAATCATGTTTCCATAATATCTGATTGCATGCTTAAATCACCACATTTTTTATTTGTTATTTCAAGATTACTCCTCTAAGTCTTTGCAATCTTGAGTGGTCAATTTTTATTCACAAATTTTGACACATCCAGTGGAACATGACTTCTCCAAGTGTATAAACCAAGCTAATATGATAGAGACATTAACGAGATAGACTCACAATTAAAAATAACTAATTGTGTCCCTTTTGTTAAAAGAAAGCATCCAATGGCATCAACGAAGAACTTCTCCACCCCAAACTACACCATTATCCTGGGGACAAGAACGACCATGCATTTACCTCAGTTGATGATCGCCACAAAAGCAGTTGAAGTTCAAATGGAATTCGAAACCATTTTTGAGGCCATTTAGCTCAAGAGAGCACCTGATACCACGCCGATGGAAGTTAACAGTCATGTAAGACCAGCTTGCTTCTTGTCTTCCATCAGGGGGAAAGAGGCTCAATATCATCATTCCAAAAAAAAAGGCTCAATCTAGTGAAGAGTCAGAAGTTGAGGTCCAAAATGAAGCTCAATTTTTGATCACTTTCACCCAATTCTTGATAGGGGCAACCAAAAGCAAAGCCTAGACATGTAGATGGACAAAAAAGAACTCATCCTGACTATCACAAGAAAACGGAAGGTTGCTAAAACTAATGGGGGTAACCTAACTAATGGGGGAAGTTAACCTCGACCCAAAATACACTAAGTTAAGACCTGACTCTCAAGACATGGATCATCATGTTCTGATGGAAGCCTTAGTTATAACTAAAAGTTTCATTAAGAAAATGACCATGGAAGCATTGCAAGAACAATTGAGATAACAAAGAAAAGCAAAAAATAAAGCTCAAAAGAAGGTCTTGGAGTTGATGGAGATAATATTATAAATAAGATAAAAGCTCGATAAGTTGGAACAATCTGAATAATCATCTCAGGAAGTTACAGAGATAACAGAAGACATACTGCATACTAGATATGGAAAAATATAATAGGACAAAATTACACCTTACTAGAAATTTTATGGTTTAAACTTTGGGTTTCTAAAAAAAACCAATGTATTCCTACGAAAAGGCATCTAATTTTCAAATACTTCTGAATTGGTCGAGGGTACATCATAGGGTGATCTATCTCAAAAGTGACATTCTAAACATATAAATAATAGACCAGAAACAAGTGCTTATATAGGAAACTATGAAAAAGACCCTGTTGTCCTACTTGCAAATGAGCAATTAGTGAAAACAAACTCAATTCATTCGCAAAGGTGCTTGTCAAACTACTCCATAACTCCGCATCAAATACAAAAATTATAATAAATAATGAGTAACATACAATTTAGTTTGCAGGTAGAATTACTATCCAAAAAACAAATTCAAAAGAATCACCAGTTCACAAGCTAACTTATTATGATAATAATAAAAAATTCCACCTAAACGAATAAGCCCATTTCTTGAATTTGGGATTTTATATAGAATGCCAAAATGAGTATGGATTTTACTCGAAGTCTGAAACAAAATAGATGAAATTATATCCAAGGGAGAGAATAATTTTTGTTAAAGATAAATAAAGAAATAAATATCAAAATGCAGAAACTAATTGTAAAAACAAGGAAGCATTTTTTTGTCTTTTGTCATCATTTTTGTTCAACCTATTATCTTTAGTCACAAAAGAATGGTAAGGAACTGGATCTTATATGTTCTTACTTCTCACCAACGCAACAAGGTGACCGTAGATATTCTTTTGTCAGACAAGCACTACAAGCAAATTTTTACATGTAATTGCCTACAAAAACATAAAATCATTATCCACAACTACCAATACAATAACTAGAAAGGAATAAGGAGTGCAAAATAAACATGTACTCTACTCTCATAAAAGTAAAATTATTTTGATTGGTGACTCTTCAAGGAACCAAAAAGAGGCTATCAAGGGATAATAAATCAAGGCAAATGCATCACTCTGTTGTATTGTATGTTAATTTTATTTTGATAAAAAATAAGTCACTCACTTGTAGAGCAAAAGTTCAATATAGTAGATGTCACAATTGGTGACGCCAAAGTTTCTTCTATCAACATATGCTCTTAAAAGCAATTGATTAATATTCACAGTCAATTCTGAACATTCTCTGAGATCAGTAAACTAAAGTTAGTGGGTGTGTATATTAGTCCTACCTTATCAAAAATAAGCATGATGATGAACAACCGATCAATTGAACTCACAAAGTTTGAAAGATAAGAGCAAGGTAACAATTAGTTGTTGATAAGTTAGGAATTAGGAACCTAAATAACATCGGAAAGTATAATTCCTCATTAAAAAAATAAGTAACAAACTTAGAGGAGGAATGCACAATAAATGCAAGAGAAAATATTACTGATGGCCCGATATTCTGATCTATTTTATATATTTAAACTTGTGGCAATTAGCAATTGATGGGGTAGGAATTAGGAACCTACATAACATTAGAAAATATAATTTCACATTACCAGCAATAAGCAACAAACTTAGAGCAAGAAGGTACAATAGAAATTTTGAGGTGCTATCTAAGTTGAAGGAACTAAAAAAGGGTAAGTTTCTCCATTCAACTTGTAATATAAATCAATAACTACTTTAGTTTTTATATTCTATTTTTTCAACTATTTTCATATTAGTTTACAATATGGTTTCATTGAAATAAATTTGCAATGGTCATTCTAAACCTTAAAGAGCCCATATAATTATGCAATAAAAAAAAACCTCACATGTTGTTGTAAAGGGAACTTTTTTGATAACCTACCATAATAGTCATTGACTTCTAATTCCTATGAATCCAAGTAAAGATATGAAAGTGATATTCAATAAAATTTAAAGGGTTTCTCTGGTGCTGATGGAGCATGGTTCACCATCAAATTTGGTTGAGAGACTCCTTCAAATCTTAATCTATTAGACCAATCCATTTTGTTTATCTGTAAGAGAAGAGAACTGTGAAGAAGACCGTTGGAAACCCTCGAACGGTAGTCGCTTTGATGCCCAATTCAATTTCTACAAATTTGAAGAGGAAGAAGAAAAGAATTGTACATTAGTGCTTAAATTCATCATGCATTCTCCTATTTATAACGAATTTAGTGAGCCTAGCATATCTAATTCCCTTATTCCAAAGGAGACACCTATCGTATTTCGTGTCATGACCCTGCCGCAAATTTTGAATACCTCAAGATTATCTCGGAGTCATAAATATTTTATATCATCTTAGTCAAACAAACTCAACATTTATACTCCGAAATCGCTGAATCCAACAAATCATCTTGACACGGCTTGTTGCATACCCACCGAGCTTAAGTTAGCTTGGGGGTTAGAATCGGACCAAACCTTCAATTAGTTCCAGTAGTGGTTTGGCTCGCATGAATAACTTTGGTTAACCAACTCAGCAAAATGGATTTGATGGACCATAGGTGTCTCACAACTCCAATATGAGACATCATTATGCAAAAAAGTACTAGTGCCACCAACACAGAGAATAAAAACCAAGTTTATCAGTGATTTGATCGGGATTCATTGCATAAGATGGATCTTGTTCATTTACGAAGAAAAGCAAATTAGTATCTTGAAATTTATCCTATCACACTACTGAATAAACTGCAACTAAGATTATCAACTCTCGAATTTGCAACACAATAACAAAATTTTCAAGTAAACACATGTACGTAGTTTAGCACGTAGTGCAATTCATCCCTTGCCTAAACAACATAATCTCTATTATTGCTATCAACAATAATGTCATGGCCTTTTGTGTCCTAAAAACAGGGATGCCACATATGTCTATCTTTTGTCTTTAAAAATATAAATCAGGAATCAGAAAATAAGTATCGCGATGAAAATAATCGTAGTAGCAAATGTCAACCAATAGAAAACCCAAGACAATTAATCCACTTCAAGGACACTAAAAAATAATCAAATAAACAAATGAAACCACCAATCGAACTATATGATCTATACATAAAATTTTTAAAAAAGGTTGCATTAAAAGACCAATAATAATTAGTAGGTAACTGACTATAGCCTTCTAATGCACCATGAAGAAGCAATGGCCCCCCAACACTCCATCTAATGATCTTCCTCTTAAGAGCCA
The DNA here is from genome assembly GCA_005019695.1 of Trichopus zeylanicus subsp. travancoricus. Taxonomy (NCBI): domain Eukaryota; kingdom Viridiplantae; phylum Streptophyta; class Magnoliopsida; order Dioscoreales; family Dioscoreaceae; genus Trichopus; species Trichopus zeylanicus. The sequence continues at coordinate 78,709 of RXID01014623.1, read as the reverse complement.
TGACCCTAAACAACTATGTTTCTGGTCAGCCAATCAGCACATAGGACTTACTTTTGATGTTGAATGCCTATTTCTCCACCTTCATGTCCCCTAACAAAAAACCTTAAAATCCTATCAGAATTTTCAGCAAATTCTAGGGTTTTTAATGGAGACCTTGCATCAATATTTGAGGGATAAGGCTCTTGAGGCCATTCTTAACAACTTAAATTAAGATAATAACTATTAAATACTTATCACATAAGAGATGACCTTGAGTTGTGCCAATTTCTCAACCACAAAAGTAACAAGTTCCGTATTGGAAGAGTGAGGCTATCATAGAAAGGACAATAAGTTGAGTACGTACACAGAAACATTCACAATAATGCTTAAATTTATGGAGCAAGAAAGGACAGTACAAATATATTATTTGCACATAAAAAGTGACCAATCCCTTAGAGATGGTGAGCTGAACCAATATCTAGTTCCTATCTTTGTGTTTACTTATTGGCAAGTACAAGTTATAGGAACTAATTAAATAAAGAAATGCATAATAAATCTATGTCAACAATTAGGACAGAGTTAAAATAAAAGAAAATCATAAAGCATAACACAACATATTCATTAAATAACAAATTTTGATTCCATGATAGGGCAAGTTTATCAACAATTATTCTCTACATTGTTACCCAAATTATGAATCTAAAACCATATAATAATAAAATAATAGAATTATATGTAATTTTCCAATACAGAAGGCAAAATAGGCAAAATGCATTTAACATAATGTAAGAATAGTAACAAAAAATAATCTATTGTAAAATATTTGTATGTTTTTCCCATTAAGGAGACGATATGGAGAATTATTGAGAAGAATGCATGAAATTAGGGAAAATGATAATCAACAGAAGTTCTATTTAATATTCTTACAATATTCGATAATCCATTACACTCAAAAGTTATACAAGTTAGATCCCTACTTTTTTGATATGATTTTCTATTTACAACTCAACTATTTAAAATGATCCAAATCTTGAACAGAGATACAAAATTTACTCAAACCTATAATAAGGTCAAGAAAATTCAAGATTTAAGGCAATATTAACTTAGTCATGAAAAGCTTCTTTTCCAAAAGAGCTTTAAGTTGCTTTTAGTTGTACTTCACCTTTTATAAAATCTCTAGTAATTGAAAACATTAACTTGCTGCAATAACTCCAAGTGAAACAACACTCACATTTATTTCTTTGGAGAAATTTAGTTAAGATCCCCAAATATCAAGAAGAAACCATTCTACAGCCTCTAGATATTGTTTGGGTTCTTGTGTGCAAAAACTTTTTAGATTTACCTATTTTTCAGCTCCATTGCTACAAAATAAGATTTTGGATGAATACAATTGAAGGTAAGTGCTTATCCCAAATAATTGTTTTATTTCAAACTAATTATCTCATTGAATTTTTGTCGGTATAATGGCATGCAAAATAAGTTTGAAATGAATGTAAGCACTCTTATCTGACAAGCTCATTGTCCTACTTTTGGGTTCACGAGTTTCAGGTCCCTTATTAAGGAAAACTACTTTGGATTAAGGTAAGTCTTCTCCTATCATATCCTTATGATTTAGATTTACTTATTTTTTACCTTCATTACCACACAACAAGATTTTGGATGAATGCAATTGAAGGTAAAGTGCTTGAACCTAATTGTCTTATTGGGTTTTTGTAGGTTCAATGGCATCCAAAATAAGTTTGAAATGAAGGTAGGCAGTCATATCTCAAAAGCTCATTGCCCTAACTTTTTGGGTTTCTATTTGTTGGTTGGTATGCCAAGCTCACTTACCTTTAATTACCTTCATCCAAAAATGTGTTGTGCAATCATGGGCCTTCAAATATGCAATGTGAAAGAAAAAGCTTGAGATAAAACTTTCAATTGCATTCACCCAAAATCTTTTTGTGCAACAATAGAGATAAAAAAAATAAGTAAATCAAAACCATAAGGACATGATAGAAAACTTACCTCCATCGGAAGTAGTTTTGCTGGCAATGGACCCATAAAAATTCTAAATTGAGAAAATGAGCTAGGCATACCAACCAACCAACAAAAATCCAAAAGTAGGGTAATGAGCATGTGAGATAACAGAGCTTACCTTCATTTTGAACTTGTTTTATGGTCTTGATTTACTTGTTTTTTTAGCTTGCTTGTTGCCCAAAATAATTTTGGGTGAATGCAATTGAAAGTTTTATCTTAAGCTTTTTCTTTCACATTGCATATTTGAAGGGCCATGATCAGACAACACATTTTTGGATGAAGGCAATTAAGGGTAAGTATTGAATTCTAACCTTTTGGTTCCATTTTATTTTGTAGGATGATAACTTTGCAACATGAGTTTCAGGTCCCTTACTAGGCAAAATAGCTTTGGATTAAGGTAAGTTTTCTTCTATCATATCCTTCTAATTTAGATTTACTTATTTTTTTAGCTTCATTGCCACACAACAAGATTTTGAATGAATGCAATTGAAGGTAAGTGCTTATCCAAAATAAGTGCTTTTGTTGAACCTAATTGTCCTATTGGAGATTTTTAGGTTCAATGGCATGCAAAACAAGTTTGAAATGAAGATAAGCACTTTTATCTCACAAGCTCATTGCCCTACTTTTGGGCTCATGAGTTTCAGGTCCCTTAGTAATTAAAGCTACTTGGGATTAAGGTCAGTTTTCTTCTATCATATATCCTTATGATTTAAATTTACCTATTTTTTAGCTCCATTACCACAACAAGATTTTGGATGAATGCAATTGAAGGTAAGTGCATATCCAAAATAATTTCTTTATTTGAACCTAATTATCTCATTGAGTTTTTGTAGATACAATGGCATGCAAAATAAGTTCGAAATGAAGGTAAGCACTCTTATCTCACAGGCTCATTGTCGTACTTTTGGGTTCACGAGTTTTAGGTCCCTTACTAAGGAAAGCTACTTCAGATTAAAGGTATTTTATCAATCTTATCAATATTTTCTAACTTATTTTGGCGTATGATTGATGAAACAAAAATAAAAGAAAAAAAACTAAAAAAGTAAGAATGACAATATCTTATCCAAGACATCCCTTTTCGACAAATTCTCTAGGATATCAGTTCTCTATAATGACACCTACAAAGTGTTTAACACAACAATTGAAGAGAGGTAAAATTTTTCAAAAATTTACCATTTATAATAAATTTAAAAATAATAAAAATTAAGGTTCTAAATTTCATATGAGAAAATTACTTGTGGAAGAAAATAAAATTAAGGAAAAATTTTTAAATGCATCCTAGGAAGTCTTTAGTTGAGCAATAACCCTCTTCAATTTTTAAATTTCTTAATAAACCATTGTGATGTGACAAATATTTCATTTTGATCCCTGTCATTACCAATGATACTATAGTACCACTAAAATACTATAGTCGGTACTGTAACATGTACTATAGCAAGTACTATAATAGATAACGTAATAATAATTTGGATTCTATAATAGTACTATATTTATTATGATCAAAATCAAACTAATATATATATAAATAAGATAAAATGACCAAACCAAATAAATATAAATAAAAATAAGATAAAATGATTAAAACTAAACTAATATAAACAGAAAAAATAAAGCATATATAACTCAAAATGATAATTATAATTAAAATTAATCATATATGACTGAAGAAAACATATTTTTTTATCATAATAGTTAATTTCTAGATATACAATACTGCTACAGTATTCACATTTATTATATTATTATTATAATATTTTATATATTATTATATTACTTAAAGTACTGCTATAGTATGATTACAGCATTTTTTGGATTTTTTATGCTAACAATTGGTAATGAGCAGAGTTTTTGAAAAATTCAAAAACTAGAGGAGGCTATTGCTCAACTGGAAACTCTCCAAGGTTTATTGGAAAATTTTTCCTAAAAATAATATTTAAGAATTCCAAAAAAATGTTTTATAAATTACTAAAATATATATTAGAAGAAGAAAACAAACTACCAAATCAACAAAATGCATATGAAAGACACAACCATACAAAAAAAATTATGCTGAAATTAACAAGTTAAAATACTCCATGAGAAAGATAATATAAAAATTACAAAAAAAGATATGCATTTGTAAAAAAAATTATCTTGAAAAATTAAGAAAATTTTTCTATATACCCATGTAAAGTCATGATATTTCTCCTATAATCCTATAAAAGTTGTAAATTCCTATATATTCTCAAAATGTTATGTTTCATTCTTGAATGTCCTTCCAAATTTTCTATTTAGCCCAGGAAAATAATTTTTCAGTGAACTATAATTTTGACTATGATATAATAAAATATCATGACTTTCCAAAGGTATAGAGGAAATTTTCTAAGAAATTATTTTACCGAAATTAATAGATTTTGTTGACTATTTTTGTAAATATAAAAAATAAAAAAATAAAAAATACGATACCTGAAGACAAAATGATATGCTATTGTCAACTAATAGTATGTTTGTTTTATAAGACATGTAAATTCAGAATTTCAAAATTTTGTATTTGTTTTGTTAGATTTGTAAATTTTAAAATAATAAGTTTTGTGTTTTGTTTGATTATAAAATTCAGCACATGACCTCACTTATTGAATTTTAAAGTTCAAAATTTTGAAGTCCAACTAATTGTTAAAAATCAATAAATGCTATAGTTACTAAAATTTGAAAGTTTTAGAATTTCAAAGTTATGTATAGCAAACACTAAGGTTTATAGTTCTCAAAATTTGAAAGTTCAAGAACTTTGAAATCCTACAAAACAAACAAACCCTAAGTTATGAATATGTGAAGGCAATCATATGTGACAAGATTTAATTTCATGTTTCAAGTTTTTTATGCAATTGATATTAAGTGGATTGTGTATTATTTTACTTATTTTCTTAGTTTATTTAGAACAAATTTTATGTCAATTTTTCTAATTTTATACACTCCACTTGGTATATTCTTATCTTGGTAAGTTATTTTTTTGGCTATGAATTTTGCATTCATTCCAAGACCTCTATCACTAGAAAGTTATTGCACTAGTTACATGAACTTTATGTAGATTTGGCATGTACAATATAGATTGAAGTGCCTTGTGAAGCAGGAGAAGTAATTACAATAACAATAAAATATTGAATGTAATTGAAGACTAATTGATGAAGCCCTCTCCTATTCAAGAATAAAAGAATAAGGAGCTATATCAAGTGAAGTAAGGACGATTCATTGACAAGGCCATGAGGCACTAAAAGAACTTGGGTCCAGAAACTTTTTTGGGGTGGCATGGCTAATAATTAGAGCTAGTATAGGACTTGTGCCATTTGAAATTAATGAAATATACGATTTTAGTTTTTTCTTATCTTGGCTAAGGTATCAACTACATGATCCTTAGATCTTGAAATTTACAGAATAAGACCAATCTAATTAGTAGAAGCATAAGAAAGAAAAGTGCAACACTTACACAGGGCAATGTCAAATGCTTCATGTTTAACAACTCTTTGTTCTATTGTTCCAACTTTTAATTTCTAATTCTACAAATAAACCAAAATATTTAATTAATACTTTAATTTAAAAAGGAAAATATATGGTATATAACAACCTATCAATTTTTGTCTCAACATGTGCAATGCACATCTCTTTAGCTATTTTTCTTAATATAAAAAATTACTTCTTGAGTATGTTTTCTTGAGAAACAACATCTTCATGTGATTGCAAATTAATATTGATGCTCTTGAAAAGCATAGTTTGGATCTGAAAAGATCTTTGGAGAATTTTGTGAGTGATAAAAAGCACTAAATATAATCTTGAAGAATCAAAAGGATGTACTTAACCAATTCAAACTTGGATTTATTTCTTCCTCAAAATCAAAGGCACAAAGTGCACATCTGTGAAGTATCAAATCCAAATTCTTTTCATCTTAAATATTAGTATTGTAGCAAGTATGGATATATTTTTACTAGTTGTTCAATCAAGATGAATAAATCCTTCAAGTAAATTTTGGTGACTAAGGGACTTTAACAAAGAGAAGGAATCCAATTTGGTTTGCATTTCCAAATCTATCTCTACATAAGCTAATGTGATTTGCTATGGATGGTGGTTAATTCACCATTCTTTAGCTAAATTACTCTAGATAGGTAATTTTTATGGTTTAAAATAATTTTTTACATGTTTAATGATTTGATTACTCAACTTGTAATTCATATCTTATAATCTCTAAATTGTTTTGAAATTATTTTTGTAATTTTTGCAAGGATAAGATAGTTGATCCTATGGCACTGGCTGTTCAATCTTTTATCAGAAATTCATAATCCTTTTTTTTGCTATTATAATTATTTTGTTATATAATTTGTGGAATGATGGTTGAGATTATAGAGATGTTTCCACTCCAATGTTTTAAAAAAATGGTTCTTTAATTATAAGTGTTCAAGTCATATAACAAAAAATCTAAAAATATTTAAGGAGTTGAAAAGCAATGATAGTGGATATCTCACATTTGCCCTTCTCTAGTCAAAATGTGCTTTTAGTTGAAGGGCTTAAATATAACTTACTCTCCATTACTCAATTATATGACAAAATATTTCATGATCCTTTTAAATTTAACTATATATTGTTAAACATAATAATAGTAATGACATTGTTTTCATTAGCCATCATGATGAAAATATTTATACTATTGATCGAAATGACTTTGAAAATAAGTGTTCTATAGAATATGATAGCTTTGTATGGCTATGAAATAGGAGCATTGGACATACAAGCATAGAAACAATTACTAAAATTAAAATGAATGAGCTTGTAAGAGGGCTAGCTTTGTCAAGAACAAGGCATTTAAATATGTAACCTAGTGAAGACCTCACACAAAGTTAATAATATAGTGACTACAACAAGAATTTTTCAAATCATTTACCAAGACTTGTTTGATCCAATTAGAACTACTTGTTTAGGAAATGAAATTGTGTTTGTTATTATAAAGCCAAAATCGGCAGCTCAGGATAGCTAAGACCTTGGGAAAGGACCTCGAAAAAATAAATCAAATTGTGTGGTAGTTTAAGTATATAATTAGATGTTGTATGAATATGACTTTCAATAGATATAAGCTTTTATTGTTAATTACCCTAACAATTATCAAGAAGCTATTAAAGCGAGAAACCTAACTAATAAAATATATATCAAGGTTTTAAATCTCAGTTTCGGTTTCGGTTTTGGTACCAAGTGAAACCGATATGTTTCGGCCGTTGCAGCCATTTCAATTTCAGTTTCGGTCCTTTCGATTTCGGCCAAAAGATTTTTTTAGTTATTAATTATGTGTTAACCAGAGTTTGATTATATTTTGACTGTACTTTGACTTTAAATTTAAAATACGATAAAATATTCGAAAAAATTTGAAAAAAATTTAAAACATTAGGAAATAATTTATACTTAATTTTACCATAATACTAAATATTATTTTAATTAATTAAAATTAATTTTAATAGTTAATCACAGATATAGTCTATTTTTAATGTATATTACTGTATTAAAAAAATATACAAGAAGTAATATGAATATGATTAAAAGTTAAAAATTAACATAAGCAAATTTAACTTTTCATTAAAATGTATTTCACACATACATAATTTATTAATTATAATATAATACAACTAATCATCATCATCATCATAATCATCATCAGTTGAGTTTAGAACATCTGGGTGTGGAATTACAAATTCTGTACCTTGATGATCCGAACGAGCATTTGTAGGCTTATAAGCCAGAACAACTAGCTCTGCGCGATCTCGTGGCAGTGGTTCTGATGTATACTATACATTAAAGGTTCAAAATGAAAATGATGATCATATTTATTGATAACACATAATAAAAGTAATCCAATAACACATGAAAAATAAATATTACACTGTGTGAAGTGTTCAGGGGAAATTACGGCAAGACGCTAATTGATAGCGTTAAGTAAACCTTGTTGAAATGCATGATAAATTTGATCATTTACTCTTCCATATTTTTTTAATATCTCCTCAATTAAAGCTTGCCCAAGTATATCATAGGCCGAAGGTGGAATCATTCTACGATAAAATATAAGTTTTTGGCGAAGAATGGACATAATTATTCTTCCTACTTCCAGTGTAACTTGGTCTATAATAGTAATATAATCATCCGGATTTGTCATTATCTGTTTTCAAAAAAAATATATTATAATTGTCAGGATTTATGAATATAAAGTAGATAATAGAAAATTTCCAAGTTACAAGCCATTATCTATTCCTTGATTTATTAGCTAATTTCCAAGTTAATTTCAACATTCTCAATTTAATACATAATTTTTGCATAAAATATTAATTTCTTATAAATAAAAAAAACTCTATTTTCGCATAAATTAATTAATAAATAATTAAATATTAACTAATTTTTTCATAATTTTAATAATTTTCTATTTAGGGTATAAGGTATAGGGTTTAGGATGTACTAACCTACTTTTTGATTTATTACTAGTTTTTTCATTATTTTTACGTTATTAATTTAATACATATCTTTCGCATAAAATATTAATTTCTAAAAAATATAATAAACTCTATTTTTGTAAAAAAAATATTAATAAATAATAACTAATTTATACATAATTTCTATACTTTCCGATTTACTAACTAATTTTTATATTAATTTCAACATTCTCAATTTACAAACTTACAAACTATAATATACTACGCAATTACAATTCTATATATGACATGTATAATAATTTAGAATTTAAAAAAATTTCTTATCTCCTTCTGAAATATGATTGTAGTCTAAAACAGAAGTAAGACAATAGACTCACAAAACTCTGTAACTGAAACACCAATAGTATTACAACGCCTGAAAATCTCAAAACACATTGCCTGCAAACTTTGCACTAACATCTCTAATTATATATAAGCGATAATAGAGTAGCCTAATAGCCTAATATAATAATCCATCTTGTTGCTAACAAACAAATAACAAGCTATATCAGCACATCCACTTGCACCGCTCCACAGCCATCGGGCCTGTAATCCATTGAATAAAACAAATGAACAATAGCAAACAAATCCGCTCGACAGTCATCGCGCCCATGATCAATCGAATAAAACAAACCAACAGTAATGAACAGTAAACCCTATATGCAATTATCTTCTTAACATCCGTGAAAACTAGCTGACTCGCTGGCAATCGGAGAAACGAGTTGCCTCGCCGACAAGGAGGTGGTCGCCAGCATCAATGGATCTACAACATCCTAGAGGATGTACGCGCTCCACTGTACGAGACGTCGTTACACTAGAATATAACCTCCGCTGTTTGACTCCGAGGGGATGTATGCACTCCACCGCCGCTCGCTGCTTCGTCATTGCACACCGCTCCACCACTACAAAAAACACAGAAACAGAAGAGAAATCCTTCATTCTTGTATTACAAGTCTTGTAAGGAGAGGAGAAGGATGGTAGTATCGAAAAATTATCAATGCTTGCTGCACGTTGGTCATTCCTTCTGCTTCACTTCTGCACGCCGCTCACCATCACTTCTGCTCGGTGCTCTGCACGCTGCTCCCCATGTTTCTCCCCACGTTGCTCATTGCTCCGCCGCTTCACCCCTGCGCAATCTCACTACGCTCACCGTCGCCAGGCAATCTCTGGGCACGCTGCACTCGCCCTGCGCCCCGCGTGCACTCCCCGTGCACTGCACTCGCCCCGCCCGCTCTACACTTGCCGCCATCGAAAACCCTAACTAGCTAACCCTAAAACCGAAACTTTTTCAGCCGAGTTGTTGTGGCACCGGCTGAAACCGAACCATTTCGGCCGAAACGGTTCGGTTTCGGCCGAGATTTAAAACCTTGATATATACAAAAAAGAAAAACTAAAAGTATTGTTCGATTAATTTGAGAAAAGGAATTATATGGCTTATGCAAGGGTATACCCTCACTTTATAGTTTAACAAATTTAAATTCATAATCATGAAAGAATATGAATTGAGAAAGAAAGTAGGAAAAGACTTGATGTGCCCCATTGCCCCACTATTCCACTCTCGTATACTTGACCACATGGAGTCTAACTCGAACAGATGTTTGATTTGATCCCTGGCAAATGTTGATAATCTTACTTGATTTCAGGGTGTAACTGACCATCTTAGTTTGTGTCAATTGACACCATTAAGATTTGAAGTGTCAATAATAGTTTTTTGCTTGTTGTCAGTTTTCTCTTGATCTTTGATTTAAGAGAACAATTAGTGACCTTAGCTTATACTAATTATTTCTAATTTAATAATTGACGGCCTCTTGACTTGTTGTCGATTAAATTTGGAATGTCACTAATGGCTTTAAGCTTGTGTTGATTGAGCTTGAAATATGATTGATGGCTTTATGTGTGTATTGGTTGACTTCTTTTGAACAAGATATTAGGCTGATTGATTAAGGGAGTTTAAGCCTACCTTAATTTGGTTTGATATGGTTAGTGGTCTTTATTTATGCTGTCATTTCTAATTTGATAATCAATAGCCTCATTGATGTATTATCGATTAGATTTGAAGCATCACCAATGACTTTTGAGCATGTATTGGCTTAATTTGAAAGGTATGTCATTAATAGCTTCTAGGGTTGATTAACTTAAAAGGTGCATCATCAATGGCTTCTAGGATTAACTAACTTAAAGAGTGCATCGTCAACAACTTTTTGGGGGTTAACTAACTTCAAGGATGCGTCATGAACGGCTTCCAAAATTAACTAGCTTGAAGGGTGAATTATCAACGACTTCTACAATTAACTTGTTTCGAAGTGTGGCCAACAGCTTTATGCATATAGTTAGTTGACTTTGATCAAACAAATTATTTGACTGGCTGACTAAATGAGTTCAAACCTACATTTTTTTGGTTTGATTTGAAAGATTAATTAGCGACCTTGGTTTGTACTAATCATCTTTAATTTGACGATCAACAACATTTCTTAGCTTATTATCAATTGAATTTGAGGTGTCATCGATGATTTGAGCTTGTTATCGACTAATTCAGCCATGATTTTGGTTTAAATCTAATTTGGTTCAGTTTAAAATTTAGACTTGACATTGATTTAAATATGATTTGATTTAGTTCAATAATCAAAACTTGACTTAAACTCAAGTTTAATTTGATTCAACTAGATATTCAAAACTTGATTTCAATCGAGTTTGATTTGATTTAATTTAATATTTAGAATTTAGTTCCAATCAAGTCTAATTTGATTTGTGAATAGATTTGACCTTATGTTGGACCCTTATTAGGCTCTTAATGGATCTTGAATCCAACTCTGATTAGGTTATTATTGGATCTTTAATAGACATGGATTTAACCTTAATTGGGTTCTTATTGGATCCTTAATGAATCATAAATCCAACTCTGATTGGGTTCTTATTGGATCCTTAATAGATTTCAGATCCAACCATTGATGGGCTCTTGATGGATTCTTAACATATATTGTATCAAACCCTTAATGGGTTTGATGGATCTTTAATAGATCTTGAATCTAACCCTAATTGAGTTTTTATTAGATCCTTAATGCATCATAAATTCAATCTTAATTGGGTTCTTATTGGATCCTTAAGGCACCGTTTGGTTTGGGATCAAGATTAAGATCAACTAGTTTCAAAAAAAATTTCTTACAAAATTAATATTACTTATTTTACACCACTATTAAATTAAATTATTATAAAAAATTAAATAGTTTGTCAAACTTTAAATTATTGTCGGGTTAATTTTAATTAAAAAAATATTAATTTATAAAAGTAGTTTGCTAGTCTTCATCTTAATCCTGATCCTGATCTCGAATCAAACGGTGCCTAATGGATTATGAATCCAACTCTTGATGGGCTCTTGATGGATTGTTAATAGATCTTGAAACCAACCCTTAATGGGTTCTTGGTAGATCCAGGCTTAACCTATTAATGGGTTTGGATTTGAACATTAAGGTGCCGTTTGGAACGGGGTTATGGTCAACGTCAAGATTAAGAGAAGAGGTAAAGTGTAAAACGCTAATGCGGTAAAGTAAATCCTGTTTGGTTACTGATCTGGCTAACCAATGGTTAAAATTCTTTGTGGACAAAAATACCCTCCGTTTGAGTACTGTTGATACAGTATTGTTCATCTTCCTCGCCGGGCGAGCTCACGCGCGAAGCTCAGCGGTCAAGCTCGCCCTCGGAGCTCGAGCGCGCCGGCGGAGTTCCCGGGGGGGGGGGGGGGTTCGGTGCGTCTGCTGTGGGCGGCGGCGTCCGAGGTGCGAGGGGGCGAGCCGTGGGGCTTAAATAGTTAGGGTTTCACAATCATGTGATCTGAGCCGTTGGATTGAGATCCGACGGTTCAGATTAAGTAAGGGTATTTTAGTCAAAACTTGGTGTAAATTTAAATGAATAAAATAATATTAATGCGGTCAAATTTTGGGTGTTTGGAAGATAATCGGGTCAGGACGGGGTCAGCCTAGCCCTGACCCCGTTCTAAACGCCACCTAATGGACTTGGGTTCAAATTCAAGTCAATTCAATTTAACTTAGTTCTGGTTCAAGTTGCTTGATTTTAGTTCAAATTCGACTATTTTGTTCAGTTGCAACCTGACTTTTGTTCAAGTTTAGCTTAGTTTTAGTTCAAATTTGAGTTTGTTTTGACCTAATTTAGATTCAGTTCGAGCATGATTCTACCCAATGAGGATTTGGTTCAAATTTGGTTTAATCTAATTAGGATTCCATTTGAGCTTGGATTGATTCTAGGTTGACATGATTAGGGTTGGGTTTGGGACCATCAACCCAATTAGGGTTGGATCTAAAGTAATTTGACTTAAATTAACTCAATTTGGATTTGAGTTCAGTTTAATGTGAGTTTTAATCTATTAATTTGATTATTTTATATTTATTTGGTGCTTTATTCGAGTCAAATTAGTTTTATTTATTTGTTTTAGCTAAATCAGCTTGAATTCAAGGTGATTAAGTCATTTAATTTGATTAATTTATATTAATCAATTTGATCTTGGTTCAAGAGCCCTCGAACTATTCTAATAACTTTAAATGAGCCCGTAGATTGGCTCTGAGTCATATTTGACTTTCAAACTAGTCTACAAGTTGTCCTAATTGATTAGACTTTTACTTGACTCACAGATTGGTCTTGAGTCGATTTAAACTTCAACAAGTGTGTAGGTTGTCCTTGAGTCTGAATTTAGATTTTAGACAAAACTACAGACTAACCCTAAGCCAATTGACTTTCATATTAGACCACAGGTTGGCCTTAAATCATAGCTATAATTTCAGATGAGACCACAGGTTAACCATAAATTAATTGACTTTCAAATAAAATTGTAGGCTGGATCTAAGTTCGAATATAATTTCCGGATGAGATCGTATGCTAATCTAAATCGATCAATTTTTTTATGAGATCGCATGCTGACCCTAAATCAGAATGATTTTCAAAAAAAATCACAAATTATTCTTAAACTGATTGACTTTCGATGTATACTACAGACTAACCCTAAGTCAGAATATGATCTTTGAGCTAGACCACAGGCCGGTCTTAAATCGATTGATTTTAAGATGAAATTACAAATTAGCCCTAAATCAAAATAAGATTTTTGGGTCCAAGCTAAATCTAATTCAAAATATGGTTTTCCGATCAAACCACATGCTGGTGCTAAATCGATGGATTTTCACATGTAAATCAATACCACCTTTTAAAAAAAAATTTTTGGTCGAATTTCTTTGTTTTTGTTTTTTTTGTTGCAAGCTTTTCTCTTTTTTCTTTTTTTTCTTTTCTTTTTACTCGTCTCCTTCTTCCTTCTCCGTGCTTTCTCCCCTTCACTCAACCGGGCCATGGTGACCCGAAGTCTCTTCTCGATAGGATCCGGTCACAATCGGCAACGAAAGGTGATAGAGACCACCTGGAGGCGGCAATGGCGATTAAATGGCCGGAGTTCAGCCACTCAGACGGCTGGAGGTGGCATGAGGACTGACACGACGTGGCCGGAGCTGGCCGACGCAACTTGAAGGTGGACTGCAAGGTTGGTGGGTGCAGCGAGATTTGGGAGCTAGGGCGGTGCATGGGCATCTCTAGTAGGGCGGCTTGGCAGCTTCCTAGACGGCGGCATAGGGTAGCAGTGTGATTGACGGAGACCTGCACGGTGGTGAGACGTAACCAGCTCGGTTGGCCGAGATGAAGGCGATACTGGCTTATGTTGGCGATGGCTGTAGACACGGCGAGGAGTACGATGCAACACAGGCCTACCTTCCGGCAAAGCTAGGGTTCTGGCGAAGGGCGCAGCGGCAACTGCTCACCTTCGGCAACTTGGAGTGGCAGTGGAGATGGTCTAAGCAGCATGAGGAGCAGTTTCTGCACTCCATGGTGTGACGTGGGTGAGATTCGGTGAGGCAGGCGGAGTTGGCCGGCGGACAGCGACCGGATGGGAAGTTGGTTGGAGGGGAAGTTGGTTGGAGGCAGGGTTAACCGATGCAAGGCTGAGGTTGGAGGGGTTTGGCGGTTCAAAGCACAGGAGAGCCATCTCAGCAGAAGATGGCAAGGCCGGTCATATCCAGTCAGACTCGGCCCTCGGCGAGACGGGGAGCAGCAACGACTTGAGCGAACAGCAAGTGCAGCAAAGGTTTCGAGAAAAAGGAGAAGAAATACAGAGAAAGGCAAGTGGTGAGAAATTCACTATTTTTTTCTTCGATTCTTCATGTTGATCCACTCCTCCTTTTTGGAGGTGTAGTCTCTTTACTTTTTCTAACTCTCTACTCTCTTCCTCTTTCATTTTTTTGCAAAAATATGAGGAAATTTATAGGCCTTGAGAGGACCGAATCAGATTGGAATGAATTTCATTCAAATGTTTGAATCAAGATTTTATTGATTCTTTTTTATTTATTTTGGATGAGTTCTATTTGGATTGGATAATCATGAATAAGAGATTTGTATTTGAATGATATTTGATGATGTCCTCAATGATTTTATACTATTTTGTGATATGATAAAATATAAGAGGTTATTTATATTTTTTTTCAAAAAATTTAGATTAAATTATAATTTTATAAATTTCAAGAGTTTTTTTTAAAAAAAGGCTTGTTTATAAAGGTTTGCATCTTTTAATATCCTTTTTGAATAAAATTTAGACTTATTTATAAATAAAAAACTTTCAAGGGACTTATTTATAAAAAATTAAAATTCTAAAGGTTTATTTGTAAATATCAAATTATTGAAGGGTTTATTTGTAAATCTTAAATTTTGCATAGATTAAATTATGATTATTGATTTTTTGAGGGGTTTATTCATAAATACTAGATTTTGTGAGGACTAATTTATAATTTTATAATTTTTATGATCGCAAAATTTTCATCACAGTAATTTATTCATAAAAAAATCCCGTCGGGGACTTTTTTATAAGAATTTATTAGATCTAGGGATCTACTTGTAAATTTTTTATATTTTTTATTTTATTTCAAATTTTTAGATGAATTATGCATCCAATTTTGATTCAAATATCTAACTCATTCAATCTATTTTGACTAAATTTAACTTAAGTCCTAATTTCTTAATGATTCAAGTCTAGAATCAAACTCTATTTTTGATTGAATTTGATCACGATTCAAGTCCAACTAAGATTCACATTTGAGGTATAATTTAGCGGCATAGAAGTTTCTATTTTGATTATCTTTCAATTAAATTTGATTAAGAAAAAAAAATAATCTCAAACAGTTATTATTGGTATCATATATTATTCAAAGTTTAGGCTGTCGGTCACTATTATTATTCAGTCAATTTTGCTACTTACAGTGTAAATATTGTCTAAACATAATCATCAAATCAGCTAATAGATATAAATTCGCAGACAAACATATTATAATAGCTAAAATAATAATCACCTTGTACTGTAATACTCATTGGTGAGCTTTGCATGTTAATAAACATGTTCCTCTTATGACAATTTACTTTAAAATTTTGTTTTTATGTTAAATTTTTTAGCTAATGTATCTTATCCGTGGAATTTTATCTTTTTTTGGTTTTTTTAGAAAAGAGAGTGGAGTTGGAGCAAGAAAAGGAGTTCGATGCGGATTGGATGGAAGCGGATCGGGTGTCACAATCCGAACCAAACTTAAGCGGATCCATACTCCGACCCCGAGTTCGGATCGGACCTAATCAAATCCGGATAAGTCCGAACCAGTTTCAGTCCCAAGCACCGCTACAAATACGGTCCCCTTCGCCTCAAACCCTAAACTTATCGATCCAATGGCCTCTAAGCGCCCCAGTAAGAAAGCCGCCGCTTCCCCTCCTCCGCCTGCGCCTCGCGATGACGACGAGGACTCGTCGGCAGAAGAGGAGGAGGAAGAAAAAGCTCCCCCGAAAAAATCCACCTCAAACCCCTCCAAACCAACCTCCACCAAAGAAAAATCACAAGAGTCCAGCAGCGGCGATGATGACGTAGAAGAAGACGGCGAAGAAGCCGAAAGCGAGTCCAGCAGCGAGGAAGAAGATGAAAACGACGGGAGCAAGAGCCAGCCGCCGCCGAAATCTGCGCCTCCAGAATCAGAGTCCAGCTCCAGCGGCGGCGAGTCCGATTCCGAACCCGAGAAGCCGATCTCTGCTGTCAATCGCCACCCTGATCCCTCCATCAAGCCCATCAGCTCCAAGCCTATGGAGAAAACGCCAAAGCGGCAGCTTGCTTCGGAACCCTCCGAGCTCGAGTCAGCCACCAAAAAGTCCAATCGTTTCAATAGGGTGTGGAGCGAGGAGGACGAGATCAAGATTCTCGAGGTCATTGCGGCTTACCATGCTGAGACGGGCACCGATCCAGCGGTGAGTAAGGAGATGGATGCAATCTACGAGCGCATGAAGAGGTCTCTGGGGCCGGAGATCAACCAGGCTAAGCTTTGCAGGAAGATTCAGGAGCTCAGGAGGATGTTCAGGCAGAAGGCCTCCCAGGCTGAAAAACAAGGCAGACTGAAATTTGCCAGGCCTCACGCTCAAGCGCTATATGAGCTGTCCCAGAAGATTTGGGGCGGAAAGGACTCTGATAATAAGGCAAATGGAAGTGTCAGTCCACAGAAGAAAAGGAAGAAGGTTAATGAGGACGAGTCCGTTGCAGAGAAGAAGAAGAAGCAGAGGATTAAGGAGGAGGAGGAGGAGGAGAAGGAGGAGCCGGTTGAGGCTGATGGACGTCATGAGTTCCTAATGAAGGCTATTCTTCAAAGAGGAAATGACTATATGAGTGAATTGGCGATCAGGAGGGCAATGAAATCGGCGAACAGCACAAAGGTGAAGATTTTGGAGAAGAAGTTGCTGGAGCTACAAATGATCAAGATGAACACTCACTTGGAATGGTTGGATGTGGTTAGCGAGGCTACAGAGCTGGTTAGGGATGAAATGAAGAAAGAGGTTGATTTCCTTCCCTAATTAAATTATATCTCGTAGTTCATGGGTTTTTTTATTTTCGCATGGTACTCTTTTTGAGTGTGGTATTAGACTCTCCGAGTCTTAGTGAAGTATGTGTGGCTTTGTTTAGATTATGGTAATGTTATTGTCGTCGTTAGTGTTTAAACAGTACCTTGGCTTTATTTAACCATGTTCTGGGGCAACTGATAATCATTTCTTGGGGGCTTATATATATATATATATATATATGAGAGTGGTGACTACCACAGCCTACAATTCTATGGAGATTATTGTGTTGGTGTTTGGTTTGTTACCCAACCACCCATGATCCATAACCCGAGAGTTTTGGCGCCAGTATATTCATAATTTTAGTACAGATGGGTATTTTCTGGTAATTTACTATCAATTGTTGAAATTTTGCGTTGTAGTTTTGTACTATTGATGATATGTAATGGTGAATGGATATGTAAATAGTCTGTGGAGTATAATTTTTTGTTTCTTAAAGCAAGCATTGTGTCTAAAAGTCTTTAGACATATCAGTTAACCATGTCTATGTCTTTGTTATGGTGACTTGATTGTTATGTTCTTAAATTGTACAAAACAAAATACTGTTTGATTTTGAGGTTACTGATGCAAGTATTATTGTAGAATGTGTAAATTTGATTTGGGTTATGCTAAGATTTTATTATTCTTGTTGTACTTGATAGCTAAAATCCATTGTTTGATTGGTGATTGTCAATTTTTGCTTGTTTATGCTATTGATTGATTATCACTGATTTTGCTAGTTTCTTTCTTCTATTATTCTTCTTGCTATAATATCGTGCCATTTTTTTGCTGGTTAGACAATTTTCTTTTCCTTCTTTTTCACCTTTTTATTCTAAGTAGAAGGTAGGGATTTTCATTTGATTTTAGATTTTTTATAATCTTAGTCCTTGATTTCCAACTATGATGGCAAAACCTTTTCCTGGTGACAGATTAAGTTCATGTCATTAGTACTCCTAGTCTCCCATATTGATCCTGTCTCATTTGCTTATCAGTCCTTATTTTGCTCCCTAACCAAACCCTTGCCCAATACCCTCCCCTCTTTAGTGATAGCACCAATGCTATTCAAATTACCAGCAATTATGTCTTTTGTAAAGCATATCCGATTGATTGCCACTATTATAAAGTTCACACACAGGTTCTTGCGCCTTCATTTTGTTGAATTGTGTGTTTTTTATTTATCCTGGCACCCTCTTTTATCGAGGGGCAATTTGTGTTTGAGGTGTTGTCTGATAAGATCCGCGAGATGCAATATGTTTGTTTGGTTACGGTTTGAGCTGTACTCATTTTACTGGCCTTTTGTAAGTTGTGCAAGTGTATATCTCTTTCATTGCCTAATGGATTACTGGTTTATTGATACTACATGAAAGCAATGGGAATCCAGCATCTCTGTTCCATTCCATTGTTTACTTTGAGCACCTAGACTAGTTCTTCTCACAATTGAAAATGTCCATAATATCGTGAAATTCTGATGGATTCTCCTCTTCGTCCATAGAATTCAGAAACTAGACTTTACAGGACCAAAACCAGTGAAAAAATGAACGATTCAGACACATGATATAGATAGAAAAAAGTTCATTGTTCCCTGCATAAAAGTGAAAGTAAAATTGCTTATTATTTTTATTTTATTTTGGAACCAAAGAAAAATTTAAATTTGGAAGAGTTGTCGAGATGGGACTGGACTGGTGGACCGTAATAGAGCCCTCAACCAGTCTGGTTCATGATAAAAATCTGATTTGTATTTTTCGGACTGGACCAAAGAATTAGTTGTCTTTGGTTAGGTTCAATCTTGCATCCTTGAGGATAAGCTAAAACCCGTTACCAACAATACTACAAACTAACCTTGGTTTTATTTATTATGTAAACTTTATTAGTTGAGTCATAGTCGACCATTTGACGGGCTCTCAGCTGTTCTTCAACGGGCTTCATATAGTTGGGTTGAAAAATCTCCAACCCAATGGGACGGTTGGTTAAGGCTCATTGGGTTTTGTGAATAGGGTCTGGATCAGCAATTAGTGGCTTGAGCCTACGAGTCCAATGGGTCACCGAGCTCCGTGACACTCTTAGTACCTATCCATATTTTTTAGTTTTTTTTTTAACATTTAATTTAATAAAAAAATATTATACCCTTAGTCTTCTAAGGCCATTTAGCTAGAGACTAAAAAAAAAATGAAATAATTTAAAAAAATTATTCTAAATCAAATGTCTAGTTTAAATCTCAGTGTAAAAACCTATTCTTTTAATTTCTTTCATTTTCTTTCACTCTCTCTCTTAAAGCATGAGAATCCTGGACATTTAACATTGTTTTTTCAATCAACGGCTTTTAAAATTTGAGTGAAAACTATGTTTGGATATTCAACATTCTTATGTCTCAAAATATAGAAGAAAAAATTGAGGAGAATATGTTTTCTCACATAGGTTAAGGTTTGGGCATAACACTTTTTTAATTAAGTTAAATGTTAAAAATTTAATAAAAAATGAGTTTTTAGTAAATAATCACCTATTTTATTGCGAATTTACGAAAAATTATCTCTCTTATCATTATTAGCAAAAAATCACTTGTCTTATATTATAAATTTTCCAAAAAACATCTCAATTAAAATATTTTATTAATTAAATTAAGATAAAATAATAAATTATTTTCATTCGATTTTACTTTGAACAACTGGTTCATAATTATCGAACAACTGATCAAGCAAAACTAGATTTTAAACTTTTTTATTTTATGAAATCGGACAATCAATTTTTTTATGAAAACTAAAATAAGATAAGTTATTTTTATATTAATTTAATAACTATTTAAATTAAAATTGAATAAGAATAATTTAGACTTTCTATATTAATTTTTACCACATTGACCTATAATTTCTCTGTGATCTTAGAAATTGCGTGCAATATTTCTTTATTTTGCAAAGTTACTGATAGTCTCTAAGTCCGTTAGGCCAATTGACCCTAGGTTATTTCATCAACTAGGGTTGAATCAAGAACTAAAAAATCTTTTATGCTCTTAATGTAGATGTTCAAAAGAAATTGTATATAATTTTTGAAACCACAGGAGATTATATGTAAAACCTCCAAAATTATTTATAAGAGAACTTAAATGTAAAAAAAATAAAAGCCTAAAATTATGTAATTAACAAATTTGGATGTTTGGTGCCACAGTTATTTTTTTAAATAAATAACAATAGAATTTGTCTAGAAAAAATTAGTAATAAAACAAAACTTGACTTACATGTAGAAATGTTGTACATAAAGGCCTATATACACATATTTAGCCTACAAACTTATACTTAAATAACAAGTTTTCAACTATCTATAATTGATAAAATATTAGAAGTTTTTTGTAAAAAATTCTTCTAAAATATTAAAATACTGGGGTAGGATGCAAATAAATAAGAAATAAGGGTCTAATTATAAATATTCAACCAATAGATTTGTGCATGAAGGCCCTCAAAAGGGAGGTGAATTGGATTTTATAAAAAATCTTAATTTTTTAACAAATTAAAAACCAATTCAAATCACAAGGAATCACAATAATGGAAGAGCACAAGATATAAATAGAGAGGTAACAGAATGTGCAAACCAATATTTGTGTTTTAATGATCAATTGTGTTTATTCCAAAATCCTTATCTCAATCCTAAGAACTTCAATTACACCATTAATGTTGTTACTTTTTGAGATAAAATCAAGTCTTTACAAACCATTACCCCAACTGAACAAGTATCACTCCACACTATAACTAACTCTCTCATACTCTTCTAACACCTAAAAAAGTATTCAATCCTCTCCTAACAACTTAAAAGACTTATAAAGATATAGATAAAAAATAAAGAAAAAAATCTCACAACAAGCATCTTTCAAATATTAAAATATAACTGCAATGAGGATATAAAAGTTAAAGTTTATTTTAACTCTTATTGAGCTAGATAGCTTGGAAACTTGGTTCTTTCTCTAAAGTTATTGAAAGTTCATTCTTTCATTGAGCAAAAAAAAAATCTCAAGCCTCATATCTCTCCTTTTAACTCCTTGCATGGTGGGAAGAGACAAAAGGTTGGAGGAGCTTAATTGAATAGAGGTTGTGATAGCTTAGTAGTTAGGACGACCACGGACTATACTAAAGGGGTGATGTTAGATTGCTCCTAGAGATGGTGGAGATTTGCCAAAAAATAAAAGATTTGCATCTACGCCCATCTTATTTTTTGTCTCTCTTTTCCTTCCCATCTTCCTATCTCTAACCTTAGCTTTTTCCTCCCAAATTCTAGCAGATCAGTTATATTTGAATCTACGCCCATCTTATTTTTTGTCTCTCTTTTCCTTCCCATCTTCCTATCTCTAACCTTAGCTTTTTCCTCTCAAATTCTAGCAGATCGATTGTATAAAGCAATTATAGGTGAAGAGCATATCGCCTCGCTCTTCTTCTTGAATCATATTTCCAACACCAAGTTAGTCCCTTAGCATCATCTTCTTCTATTATTTGATTCATCTTTTGTTCAATATGCATGTATTTATGATACTCTCTTCACTTTTCTAATTTTTGTTATATGTATATCCATGTTTCTAACCTAATAATTAGTTTTAAGGAGCTTATGATTTCAATGAGTAGGGTTTTTTTATTTTTGTTGAATGTCAGATATTTAATTGTAGTTTTGACCAACAAAATATAGTGTTAAAAATTTTAGTAATGCGCAATCAGAAGATAAAAAAGAAAGTAATAAATGTTGTTGTTGTTGTTATGTAGATATATATATATATATATATATATATATATATATATCTATATACATATTTATAGTAATATCTTCTCTAACTTCATCAGCATTGCATTCATTTAGCAAAGTTTTTTCTAGAAGATAATGACTAAAAGTCTCAATTTTGTGGACATAAGAACTAAAGCTACTAAAAATATTAATATGAAGATTATAATCCTTTATTCATGGTGTTTCTGTCTCTAACGATTGGTAGGAAAATAGAGATTAAATCAGATGAAAATTTCATTTGGTTTTCTATGAAAGAGTAGTCTAGAAAATCAATTCCTGAATGGTTCTGTCTCAACCCAA
Source organism: Trichopus zeylanicus subsp. travancoricus (assembly GCA_005019695.1). Lineage (NCBI taxonomy): Eukaryota > Viridiplantae > Streptophyta > Magnoliopsida > Dioscoreales > Dioscoreaceae > Trichopus > Trichopus zeylanicus. The sequence continues at coordinate 56,243 of RXID01014623.1, read as the reverse complement.
CACAAGTCAATAGTTGACCCAATTTGGCAATACTTTGGAATAAAAGTTGTGTTATATTGACATCTTTCCAATTCATCAAGCCCTAGTGGATCAGCTACCTTGTCTCAACAAGCTCTCAAAAGCCTGGTAACATAACCAACTTGACAAGTCTCTTGCATGACTTGAACATGTTATCAACTTGGCATGCCTAATGCTCTCCATGATAGGGGGACAGAGTCATAGTTGCACTAATGACAAAATTCTCACGTGATAAATCACATTTAATGTCTTAATCTCAATCAGGAGACATCATGGATAGGTGTGCAATTTTCAGAGCACCTCCACTCTTACCATTAATGAGAAGTTCTTCAATTGCAAGCTATTGAAGATCTCGAGCAACATTTCATTAACAAGGAGCTACTTAGATGTTAATTGAGAGTCCACAAACTTCATTATTCAGATTCTCCAAGAAGTTGCCTCTTCATTTATGAAATCTCAAGACCAACCCTTAGTAAGAGGTTAGAATCGCCTTAATACATTTCTGCCTATAAACTCCTTGGCAAACATCCTCTCATGCACTATGTTGTATCTTCCTCCTTATACAAGTCTTGACGAGTCTAGGCACCACCACGATAATCATGATACAACTATGCATTGTCTGATTCTCACATAAGCCCTAGACCCCCTTATAACTCTAAATGCTCCGTAAGTCTTAGACCTCTCATAAGCTCTAGATCGACATAAGTTCTGACAAGTTTAGGTACCCATACTCCATGTTATTGCATCAAAAACATATCTTGCTTTGAGTGTAGGAGGGTTTTCGTTGAAAGCACCCCCTCCGAGCAGAACTTGTTGCAAGATGAACGATAATCTGTGCAACCACGGCCAAAGTATGAACTAATAACTACAACAACTGGAGCATTATTTCTTCATCCTTGAGTTCCATGTCTATCTCTAAACTAGCTTGGGATACTCTCCTTCATCCTTTGATAATAATGAAGAACCTAACCATCATCATTTATACAAATGTCAGGTATGATGATTAGTTATACATTGAATATTGAATAGATAGAGTCTAATATATATATATAAGGCTTATATTCCATAAGCTTAGGCTTTTGGGATAGTTTGGTATTCGGCCCACTATATTAACTTGATTTAACACTTTTCTGACTCCCTTAATAAATAGTATCAGAGTTTTCAGGTTCAAAATTGTATAAACTTGTAAGACTAAAATTACCATGATAATGCGACTCAGTCGAGTCACATGTTAATGGGTCACACAATAGAACTAGCTGAGTAAAAGAGTTCTTGATTAAGAGTATTTAAATTGATGTGGTCAAAGTACACATGAAGAAAAAGATTGATATAATATCAGGTGTGATAGATTAGTCTCATATCGAATATTAGATAAATAGAGTCCAATATATATAGTGAAAAAAGTTTATACCCTATGAGTTTAAACTTTTAAGATAGTTTGATATCTAGCCCACTATATTGACCCAGTTTAATACTCTTTGGACTCTCTCGTAACACATCATCTCCAGTCTTGTGCTCCATCAATTCTTAATTTAGCAAATTCACATTCAAAAAGTAAAAAAAAAGTATAAGCCAATCAATTGAAGTAATGCCTATCTCTTTGAAAAGAATCAACTCAATTATTTTGTTATGTAAAGGAATAGAAAATGACTCTCATTGGAGAGATGGACATAGTTATCACTGCTAAAAAGTTAAAGAAAATAGAAATTATGATATAATAATATTTGACCCTGTTAAAGAAGGAAAAAAAGGGGAGATGAAAGATGAAATTAAGATATTAAGAAGGATGACTCTATATTCACATTCCTTAGTGCTTTCTCTACTTTTATAAGAAGCTTGTTTGGTGCTCATCTGTGCTTGAAAGCTTTAAAAGCCTTCTTTTATGCTTTACTTGGTTCTTGCAACATTCCTTATTCTATAGTTTTTACACTGGTTTTCTATAATTGAAACATAGAAACACTGCAATGCATGAAGGTACACCAAAGGAAAATAATGAAGATCAAAGGTAATTTTGGATAATTTGCTATGATGTTTTTGTTGTTATTCAAAATTTTCATTTGTTGTTCTACATAATGTGCTTTGCTTTCTGTTGAAGCAGATCATTGCTAAGAAGGTCAATTGGTTTGAAAATTGAAACTTATGTGCCCATAGAATACTTGTTAAAGAAGATATTAAATTTCCAATTTATTCATCAAGTGAGACATTAAATTATGAGAGTTCTTTTCAGGTGACATTTTTGTTGCATAAAATACTGATATCTACTATTATTCATAATGTAGAAGAAAAATAGCACACAATAAATTTACATGATTCAGTCTGCGGCTTACTCTGTGAGTAAAGATGATCCAAAGGATATTGTATTGATGAGAAAGAAGAGGAGATTATCATAATGGAGGTGAAATTTTAATATCACTAACTCTTTCAAGAGACTAATTAGTCTAACTGTCACAAAGACGTTTCGAGAGTTTTAATCTATGCCTCTCTATTTTAATATATCAAAATCCTTAGATTAATAGAGTATTTATAAGAGTGACATAACTGAATTTGAGTCAAAGTAGGAGGCTGACTCAAATAAGGATCTGGTCCACTAATCCAAGTCTTTTAGTAGGAGACAAATTTGGAGAAAGATTAGAGTCACTAAACAACTTCCTAATATCAATACTAATTTGATTAAAACTCTTCAGGCAATCTGAATTCGAGACATGATTAAGTCAACACATTTCAACTTATAATAAATTAGATGTAATTGATGTGAAGAACATAGTAGAAAGTAATCAAATTGGTCCAAAATAGAAAGGAGGTTGTGGATGGTACTTTAATTTTTTTTAATACTTTGATTCTTTTTTTTTTATGTATTTTACCAATGTAAAGGACTAATATTGCTATGAAATGTGGTAGTTTTCATCTCTATACTCATTGAAGCTTTATGAGGTTGCCTATTGGGCTGGTGTTTAGAGAACTAAGAAAAACTACTTATCCATGAATTTTACATGTGTGGAATTGGAACAACTACTAGAAGATGTTGTCTTGGAAGAGATAATGCAAGATCGTCAAAGGTACTAGCCAAGGACTTCTCTATCTTCATCAATTATTCAACACTTTATCATTCTAAACTATTCAAATAGTGATACAATTGGGCAAATTCTCCTCTGAAATATTACATTTAATAAATATGACAATACTGAGATAAGGGAAGGCATTAGAGTTGTAGGACAATAGTTCAAAGTGACATGGTTTGACAAGGTTAGAGATTGAGATGCATCCACAACTTGTTTTGTATATAGGAGGATGTAGCTGTAAATCCATCATGGAATCAATGTTGGTTTTGGAGATTGTACACAAACATAGAAGGCAAATGGTTGGATGCAAATGAAATAATTTTATCTTGTTCTATTTCTTTATTTTTTATGTTTTGTTCTAAAAAATGTCATATATGATTTAAGCATATTATCAGAAATTTAGCATTGTAATTATTAGTACAAGAAAAGGGGTATCCCAGCGATTCTAAAATGCCCCCAATAGTCCAAAAAATGCCAAAAAAAGATTACCGACTTTTTTTTTGGTGTTTAGTAAATATTGGTAATAATATAGTCGTGAAAATTTTTGGTATTTTTTTACTGTCAGAAAAAATCTTTTTCCTGCATTTTATGTAGCATTTGGAAAATGCTAGTAAAAATTTTTTTTCAACATTTTATTACTAAAATACTGGTATTTTTTCAGGCATTTCCTAGGGAAATGCTGGGAAAAGTCGAGAGGTTTTCCCCTGGTGTTTCTTTGAGAAACACAGGGAAACTCCCAGAAAGCTCATTGTTTCCCTAAGAAACACCTCGTTTCCCCAGTGTTTCTCAAAGGAACGTAGGTAAAGCCCTGCATTTCTATGAGAAAAACCAAGAAAATCCCTAGCGTTTCATCAAAAATTCGTTATACTTTTTGGTGTTTCCCTCAGAAATGCTAGGAAATTTCGGGTGGTTCTCCTAAAAATGCCAAAAAAATCCTAATGTAACTTTGGAATAATTTCATTTTTTTATAGATATCCTGTATCTAATAAATCCTACTAATATGCTGAGAGATATAAAATATTAAAAATTAAAATCTTAACATACATATTATATTGACATAGTAGTCTGAAAGTTATATGTCACTGACAAATTACATAGAGTCCTCACAAAATAACATACATGCAAATCACAAATTAGATGAATAATTATAATCGTAGTATATCTAACTCCTTTGTATATAGTGCAGATCCTAGACTAACTTTGATCTCCCTGTAAGAATGAGTAATATATTTGTAATAAGATAAAAATAGATATTACAACATAGGTTTGGATTATTACCTCATAAGCTAACGAAGAAGCAGATGGATCTCCTCCGGAGCTTGCCCATGTACCAGATCCCTAATCGGTTCCAAATTGGTTAGCTATGTCCGAAACCTATATATTTTCATTCATATATTATGTCATGTGAAATAATAACATATAACAAAGAAATAAGCTAAATAATAATTAAATACCATAGAGGCAAGAGTATATCCATCGCCAAGATGAGCCTCTAAGGTTGCAAAGGTATTCTGCAACCTAGCTATAATCTCCTGAAAAGGGTCAACATGTGCATCTATTTGTTCTTGTACTTATGTGTTTACAAGCGCATCTACTTCAACATCTATATAATGGCAACCAACACGGCCACCCCTGGAGCTACTCCCAGATACTTGTATAGACGTGGGTCCTAATCTGAAAGTTTGTAGTCAATCATATCTCCTATGATCAAATATTTTGGCATAAATCTCATTTTGAACTGTAGTATCCGATTGAGAATCCTTCAGTAGCACTTGTGGCATTTGTTCAATTTGAGCCTATAGACAGTCAAAGATGTAGATAGATACATCTTGAATAAAATAAAAAATATATTATACATAATTCTCAATATTGCTTTTGTAGATGTCCTATTGACTGGTTGTCCATCTTTTTTTGTATGAGAAGCTAAAAACACCTCAAGACTTGATAGCTCAGAACCAAACTGCTCCTCCAACTATGAAATGTATAATATGATAGAAATTTGATGGTATATTATATAAAAATACATAATATTAATTCACATAAATTTAATGTATAACAATCAACATACCTCAATTCCCATATTGGCGTACCCCTTATGGCCTAAAGAATAACCTATGTTTTGTTTTTCCAAGATCTTCTATTTCTCAACTTTTTACCTAAAAAATAAAAATATCATACTAATTACTTTAATAGGTTAATATGTACGATATTTATAAAGTAAAACAGATGAGAGATAATAGATACCCTAACATCAGAGCTCTACCAATATTGCATTAGAAGGGGCTATTGATCTAGCTCAACCCTAGATGATGGACAAGGCTTGACAAGTTGCTCTGGTTGGTTCATGAATGGTGTGAAATACATTTTCTTCATATCTGCCTTCCAATCTGACCATCTCTTACCCAACATTTATATTATAGATTTTCTGCAATCCTCCTTTAAGTTTATATTTGCTTGTAAAGTGAACAACCAATTTGTTAACAATACACAAACAAATAGATAGAAGAAATTTGTACCACGGTAGAAATTTTACTTTGATATCTTTCCAAATCCTCTGTTTGTTCACTTCTGATATTGCTCACCAATCAGTATAATCAATGACAATTTGTTATCATCCTTCACCATGATACCCAACTAAGTAGTGAGTTTTGCCTAATTAGGGTTAATAGTTTGGCTATATTGATTGCTAGTCAATTCCAACCTATATCCCTCCATGCCCTAAACACCAAGGGTCCGTTTGGAACGGGGTCATGGTCAAGGTCAAGGTCAAGACTAGTGAACCACTTTTGTAAACTAATATCTTTTTATCAAAATTAAGACTTCAATAATTTAAAGCTCAAAAAACTATTTAATTTTTTATAATAATTTAATTTAATAATAATATAAAATAATAAATATTAATTTCACAAGATAAAAAAAAAATTCTAAAAAATGCTGACCCGGTCCTTGACCCCAAACCAAACAGGCCCCAATAGGTTTGTTAGGCCCGCGTCATTTAACAAAAGTTGCGATACTCAAACTTGAGAAAGTAATATGCATAATAAATATAAATATGTAGTTATATATAACTCAAAGTTAATGGAAGACTAAATATTCAAATCTTCTCTGTGGTTTATATCCTAGTTCTCCAATCTATGGTGCAAGGAAGACATGCTATCGCTACTAAAATTTGAGTTTAAACTACTGTCCGATGAAAACTAAGTCTCTAACACCGGTTTCTTTATTTTTCATATTCTCAAGAGTGTCCTAGATAGTCCCAATATGTCTCCGTGGGTGAACCATTTTTACCTATAAATCAGTAAAATAAAATAGTTAAGATATTAAAATATAATATGATCAATACATATTAATATAAAAATATAAGAAATTCTTCTAACCCTCATGTTACAACTCATTTTTATCGAATATAAAATCATCATTATCAATATTAATGTCATGATCATCACTATCTTCAAAGGAGGTGTCCTCCTTATCCGTTTTGGATTCATCACTAATAGAATTGTTTTTCATTTTCCTTTGTGCACAACCACATTGAATGGAAAAAGAGAAACATAAATAAGTACACATTCAATATCCACCCTTGTATTTTCGATGTTATATTTCTCAAGTTACTGATTGCTGCATGGTTCTATCATTGGGTCTTCGTTATTTACAAAAACAAAATTCTTATCTAGTGTATCAACGTATCTCTAGGAGTCATCTCAACAACTGTATATCATTCGCATTGTACTAAATCTTTCATATAAAATACCTGATGAGCTTGGGGAGATAGAATATATGGCTCATCAGAGCGCCGATTGTACTTGTACATCAAGTAGTTAAAATTTACTAATTTAAAACCAAACTCATCTGTCTTTGTACTGACTTTATGTCCACCCAATCACACCTAAACAACATATATTTAAGTTTGTTGTTATACTAGAGCTTAATAATATCATCAATTATGACCTCATAAAATATGACATCTTTAGACATGGGGTGCATATTCTCTCGGCTTGAAAACCTTCTTGTAATTATCTTTAAGATAATGCCACTATTTTGCATCTATTGATTCATCTCGTGATATTTTATGCAAAATCTGAATCCATTATGAGGTACCTTGAATATCTCCTTTTCCACTTGTCTGGTCTAGTAGCTAACAAAAAGATCTCATTCGATATATATACTATACCATTGCTTCTTTCTAAATTAACAATCTATAAAGTAAATATAAATCATTGGTTATTTTGAATACAAATTCTAACAATGAATCTGTAAAAAAAGAGTACGTAATATGTGCTTACATAATCTTTGAACCATCTAGGGAATATTTTATTGTGAATTTTGTCTTTTTCAAATTTTTATCCTTTATGTCGTTGATTCACCTTTATTATCTACAGGTGTGGTTTACAACGTCAATTCAATATAAGCATATGTTAATTGTATAAAAGTAGAAATATTAGGAAGAGTAGACACAAATAAATACTTACTCGTAATATGTTTTGACCATGTCTTCATCGAAAAGCACATAATGATGTACTTAGGTTTACGCAACTTCATGTAGGTAATGAATTTCATGTAATGACCCTATTGATCGTCCAACTATAAATTTAGACTCACCCTCAAAATTCTGACAATATAAATAAAAGTTGTCTAAAACTCATTCAGATACATTATGTAAAATGTCAGGCATTCTTCAACTAAATACCCTTCAGCTATTAATCCTTCTGGATGAGCCTGATTCCTCACATAATTCCTAAGCCTCAAAAGGTACCTAATGTATATGATAATAAACAATAGATTATGAGCAGATATATATTGATATTTAATATTCAATGCATTTACGGGGTTATAAAAAATTACCTTTCTATTAGATATATAGAACAAAATTGCACAAGGTTAGCTATTGCCACCTCTTCCACCAAATGGATAGGTAGATGTTCCATAACATCAAAGAATGATGGTAGAAAAATTTGTTCTAGTTGACACAAAGCAACAATAATCCTTTGTTACAACTCTTTAAAGTCAAAATATTGTCTATCTTTCACATACAATTACTTGAAAATACTACTGATTTTAATAAGTGTCTTGGCTATAATTTTTGAAAGACAAGTCCTAACTACGATTGACAATAACTGTTACATAAGTATATAACAATCATGACTTTTTAAATCAGATATCGTTCGATCATTTAAATTTCTGTATCATGAAATATTTGATGCATAACCATCGGATACTTTGAAATTCTTCAGAATACTAAGAAATATATTCTTTTCTTATTTGTTCATGATAAATGAAGTGGAGGATAGATAAGTTTTACTACCTCTTTCCTGTGGATGAAGTCCTTTCCTTATGTCAATAGCCTTCAAATCTAATTATGCATTCAAATTATCTTTTGATTTGGTGTCCCAAAAATGTCCACAACATATTATTGAGAAAATTTTTCTTGATATGTATGATATTAAGATTATTTCAAATTTGCAATGTCCTCTAGTATGGTTAAGTCAAAAAAGACACTTACTTTTTTCTAATTACTCTTACATCTCACCGTGTTACCTGTAACTCCTCCTATCTTTCTCTTTTTTTGAGTTGCCAAGTCATTTATCACACCAATTGCCTCCTCAATGTATTCTCTCCAGATTGCTTAGAAAGAGGAAGACTTTGCTTTTATGTCCCATTGAATGATGACTTATCTTGTTGAAACTTATGATTTATTGGAAATAATTATCAATGACATGTATAACAAAAATTGCGACTATATTTCAACCGACAAGAGTGTGTGTTATTTGCATAGACCAAACAAACCTTCTGTCCTTTGGTCATGTAATTGGACATATATGCATATGCAGAAAATCACTAATAGTCCATATCAGTGTTGCATTTACAAAATATCTTCTTTTTACTAGTATCATATATTGGTACACCCGGTTCCTATAGTTCTTTTAACTCTTCTATCAACGATTGTAAATGTACATTTATGTCATTTTTTGGCCCCCTTGGTCCCTCAATAAGTACGATAGGATGACTGACTATTCTTTATACATAACCACGAAGGTAAGTTGTAAGAAATTAAAACAACATACCATGTGTTATGTGATATGTTTATTATTTTGAAGGAATTAAACTCATCTGAAGCTAACTCTAGTCGTACATTATGATAATCTATTGTAAAATTAGGATACTTATTATTAAAATTTTTTCAAGTCATATTATCCGCTGGATATCGAAGTGATCCATCTACTACTATATTGGGAAGCCGCAAAAGTGTCAAACTAGATCAATATAGTGAGTCAAACACCAAACCATCCCAAAAGCTTAAGCTCATGGGATATGAGTCTTTTTTTACTATATATATTGGACTCTATCTATCCAATATCTGATGTGGGACTAATTTATCGCACTTGACATTATAACAATTTTCCCCTTTGGGTGTGATTTGACCACATCAATTTTAACACTCTTAATCAAGAACTCTTTACTTGACCACTTTCACTGTGTGATCTATGCTCTCGCACTGGCCTATGGTGCCCGTGTCCTTTCCGGCCTCATGCTCACACCTTCGTGCCGACCTCACGTCCGCACCCTCTCGCTGGTCTTTGCCATGAGACTAACATGCAACTCAATTTAGTCACATTATCACGGTAATTTTGGTCTTAAGAGTTTACATAGCTTCGAACCTGAAACTTTGATACCACTTATTGGGGAGCCGCAAGAGTGTCCAACCAGATCAATATAGTGAGCCGAACACCAAATCATCCCAAAAGCTTAAACTCATGTGATATGAGCCTTTTTTCACTATATATATTGGACTCTATCTATCCAATATCCGATGTGGGACTAATTTATCGCACTTGATATTATAACACTACTCTACCCTTAGTATGCCATTTCATATGTGGTGAAGTTTTTTCCAATATAAAAAGTCATTGTAATCTTGACTTCAAAAGGAAGTACCTAACTACCTTCATTGGTAATTTTTGCACTTCTTTAGTATAACAACAACATCACTTTCCCATTGTTTTATCGTGGTGATGTATAAAACTTGCAGTATGTATCTGACTCACTCTCATTTTTATAAAATATGTAATGATTAAAATAAACATAAATCTTTCTGTACCCAAGGCCTAGATTTTTTACCATGTTTCAAGCCTCACGATAAGAACTCAAAATTGAAGTAATCTTATGAAGTGTGTCCTTCAAAGTCTCTAATAGGATATTGAAAGATTTGTTACTCTATCGATATTTAGCTTTCATGGTCAACAACCGTATGATAAAAGATAAAAATATAAAATTCTTAAATATAGGATACGGTTCTCTATTAGCCTCATTCAATAATTTAAAGAACTTCATGTCAGTGTTCTCTAAAGCTTTTGCTAGCATTTTTCCGCTTGCAACACCAAATGCATTATATAATAAACATCAATTTCATCCCCATCTTCATTGTGCATTTCTTCTGACCCTATAATATGATGACTATGTTGCATGTTGTGTTTATACTATGCCTCCTCCAATTAATATATGACAGATACTATTCCCTTACTATTACATGTTCATAAACCTCTTTTCATGTTGATTATGCATATTTACATAAGTAATATATGGATATTTTATTATCTCATCAGTCCTTTTGTTCATATAGGCATACTTAAGAAATATAGAAACTCCTACAATATATTTTCGATCTAACAAATTTTTTATGTTGATCTAACTTTTATTCATCATAATATTATATGACAGGATCCTATCATGGTATACACATCATTCATAAATAAAGAAAATTAAATCCCAACGTAAATAAATAAAAGTTAAAACTACACTTTATAAAAAAAAATTATAAAAATGAAGGTTTAAAGAAATAAAAGGTTTAAATCTATAGAATCCTTAATCTTCATTCGTAATGCTGTCGCCCAACAATGAAATTAAATATCATGACACCTACAAAAGAGTTGGAACATACAAAATATCAACAGAATCAATTAGATATTAATGGTTGTCAAAGACTTATCAACCAATAAGAAGCACTAGTTAGGTCCTCCAAAGTATATAGTTCAATTATAAATTTTAACTAGTGCAAGCAAATATTCAAATAAATGGCACTATTATAAAGAGAAGGAACATTGTTTGTAGAAAGAACATTAGTTTGAAGAAGTAGTTTGTAATCAACAAAACTAAATGATGAATCACCTGCAAGCCTCTGTTAGTTACAATTCTTAGTGCTCCTAGAGACTTATGTCATCGTCTTAGTTCTACTTCAAAAGCTTTCTGAGAATTAACAATGCTATCTATTTCAACAATAATTTTCAGATTCTTGTATCCATTTTCAGATAACCATTTGATTTGGCAATATCATATTTGTGACAAACAAAATCCTTGTAAGCAATATGCTATAAACCACAAAAATCCAAAATTTCATCCACATACTTGAAAGGGATGGCAAGATCAGCTTGGCTCCTGTTATCCAGCAACAAAGCCTTGCCAATCCAAACTTATTCAAGAAAGAAAAATACGTGTGTGTCGAGTGGGAATGAGAGTGCGACATGTAATAAAACCAGTAATACTGACATTTTTCAAGAAGCGTCGACAATATGTCTACATTTCTTTGGCTCTCCAATTGAAAAGGCCGAAAATTTTTGGCATTTCAATTTCAAACACCAAAAATTTCTGACATTTTTATTTCAAACACTAGAAAATTTTGCCTTTTATACTAAAACGCTGCATAAACGTCGATGATTTTTGGTGTTTTATTGGCTGCCAGACAAACACCGTAAAATGTTGGTATTTTTTTGACCATCGAAAAAAAACTGCTGATAATACTCCCTTTTCTTGTAGTGTATAAAATATTTTCTAATCTATATACTTTTTTTGTGAATAAGCAAATATATAGACTAATACTCCATGTAATTATATAGTGTAAGTTATTTGAGTTGCTTCAATGAACATCTCTTTTATGAAATGTATGAATCTTATATGACTTTTCATGCTTGCTTAGTTACAACATTTACTATATATATAGAATTAACTATTAAGTAGTTAATATTAATGCTACATCAGAACTTTTATATTATGGAGACATAAAAATTGCTAACTAATGATGATTTTATATAATTAAATAATATTTACGATAGTTAATAAGTGATTTGTAATTGTATTTAGATATCTATCAAATGATTAATGCTTCATGTGCCTTGTACGTGAAACATAAGAAAAAAAATTATATGCAATTTTGAAATCACATTTGTTTGTATATATAATAAAGGGTTTTTTATTTATAACTCTCCAAATTTACCTTATTTACAAAAAACTCCTCCCAATTTCGTTATTTACCTCTCTTTTTGAAGTTTATTATTTACAATCCTTGATTGTTATTTAACTAAAATTTTTTTTCAAAAATTTTATTTTTACCTTCTATAATTTTATAACGAAATTTCTTAAAATTTTTAATTTGTCATTCTCCACTTCTTCTCTCAAATGTTTACAAATAAACCCTTAATTAAATTTTAAATTATAATTTATATATTTATATATTTATATATCTACCAATAGAATCCTCAAATATTTTTATTTATAGATAAGTTCAAAATTTTAATATTTTTTAAATAAAAATTTACAAAGAAGACCTTAAATGTTTAAACTTTTCTATAAATAAATCCTCCATAAAATTTTAAATTATAAGTTTAATATTTGTATATTTACAAATAGACTCCTCAAATATTTTTATTTATAAATAAATTTAAATTTTATTAATTTTTTAATAAAATTTCACAATATTAAAAGTTTTAAAACTTAAAATGGTAAAGGATAAAAAAAAATAAAATTTTTGAAAAAAATTTTAATTAAATAATAATTAAGGATTATAAATAAATTTTTTTTAAAAAAATGTAGATAAATATTAAAATTGTGAAAACTTTTAATAAATAAAGTAAATTTTGAGAAACCGTAGGAAAAAAATCCTATAATAAATCTAGATCGTACATGATATAAGCTCTACATTTTAGCGCAAGCCAACAATTCGGTCCAATGCTATCCTCCTTACATGGGTAGGCCCAATATCCCCGATCCCGTATTGGACCGGTCAACGCGAGTAAGCACGGACTTGCGGGTTCTTGTTAACTGCTCTAAACTAGTCCAATTTCTGAATCCATTCCCCCACCTTCTCTCTCCATCTCGCCCAATTCGAAACCCTCCTCCTCCTCTTCCTCTCTCTCTATCTCTCTCTCTCTCCTCTCTGCAAAACCCTTAGCTCCGCCACCACCATCGCCGCCGACGCCAAACTTTAACCATAATCCGCCGGCCATGGCCACCCAGCCGGTCCCCAATAACCTCTACGAGACGGCCTCGCAGCCGGACACCAGTGGCGATGCCTACACCTTCCTCGAGTTCGGCGCCCCGGACAACGATTTCGACTACCCCGAGTTCCAGGAGCTCTCCCAGCCGATCCGTTCCGATCTGCCCCCCTCGGATTCCTCCCCACTTCCTTCCCCCTCTGCCGCGGTCGTGTCCTCGTCGTCCGCGTCCAAGGGCCGCGGGAGCGGCGGGGATCGGGCGGCGGCTGTCGATGCCCTGGCCACGGGGATGAGCGGGCTCAATTTCGAGGAGACGGCTGGGGATGAGGAGTTCGGGAAGGTTGGGTTCACCGAGCACGCGTGCAGGTATTGCGGCGTGCAGAACCCTGCGTGTGTCGTGCGCTGCAACGTGCCCTCGTGTCGCAAGTGGTTTTGTAACTCCAGAGGGAACACTTCCGGGTCCCATATCGTTAATCACCTGGTATTTCTGTTTCTTTTGGATCTGCCTGTCATCTATTCCTACAATTTCTTAATGAAAAAGGAAGCTTCCTTGAATCTAGTCAAGTTAGCTTGTTGTCTGGACTCTGGATATTGGGAGTAGTCGTGGGAACGAAACTGTCTTTTGGTTACTGATGATAGGCACTTCGCTTGGAAATTCCACAAATTGACCTTGGTTGGGAGCTGCGAGAGGTGTCCTGAAGCCAAAAATTGGATAGTTGATTTGGAAGTTTTGGTGTCAAAGATTGCATTGTCATCGATTATATGCTGGATGTTGTTGTTGTTTTATGTCCAAGGGGAAGGTGGTGTTAATGGCACGTGTAGAAAATACCTTACCATGTTAGGGAGTTATATCAGTGGCGTTTGAACTATAGAAATTTTACTAATTATAAGATTAACCCTCTCTTTTGCACTCAGTGATAACATGATAATTCCAGTTTTATGAAATGAGGTTGATGAGGATGATCATTTGAGGTGTTGAAGGACTCACACAAGCTATTGTTTGACTAGCACTCCTAGTTCTAACTAGAAAATGCCTTTTATAAGTCTTCATCATCAAACTGATGAGTTCAATGTCACATAAAATTGGAAATATTGTTTTCATTCTAAGATATTGTTAGGCATATGTGTGTTTAGGTATGAGATCAGTTTACCTTGTTCTTTTCACAACATTGAATGCACAGTACATCATCTGGTAGCTAGATACAAGTAATTTAAGCAGACAAATCCTGTATTTAAGGTATTGTGAGGTGTGGTTTATTCTGGCTGATGCTTTACATGTTTGAGTCTATTCTGACCATTGTTGCAAAGCATCCTATTTTGGGTTTTTTTGCTTCATACCAAGTCTAGCACTCCAATTGATATATTTAGCATGATAAAAAAAGTTGGCAGTTTATTCCAAACAAACATCAGGTGCTCTTTGACTTGTATGTCTATTCCTCATTAAATTTTAGCATGAATGTTATAATAGGGAAAACCTTGGTGCATTTATAAAATTGCTACATATTGACCTTAAGTTATAGTTTTGAGGTCTATGAATGGCTTCTTTGTCATGCATGGTCCGTCTAGCCCTTTCTAGGTTCTGCTTATGAGGGATAATTTTTTCATCAGGTTGTTTTTAGTTATTTAGATATATTGTGGCATGAAAAAGAGTCCCTTCTAATTTATTTGCCTTGCAATTTTTTTTCAGGTTCGAGCAAAACATAAGGAAGTTTGTCTTCACAAAGGCAGTCCTCTAGGTGAAACAATTCTCGAGTGCTATAACTGTGGTTGTCGGAATGTGTTCCTTCTTGGATTTATATCTGCAAAAACAGAGAGTGTTGTTGTTCTCTTGTGTAGAGAGCCTTGCTTAAGTGTCAATGCATTGAAAGATATGAATTGGGATCTCAGTCAGTGGTGCCCCCTCATTGATGATAGATGTTTCCTGCAGTGGCTTGTCAAGGTTTGTTTGTGACTATGGTATGTCTATTTACCATTATGCATTTCTTTGTGCTGAAGGGTTGTGTTTGCTTTCAGATTCCTTCTGAACAAGAACAGCTGAGGGCACGCCAAATTAGTGCTCAACAAATCAACAAGCTGGAGGAGCTTTGGAAGTCAAACCCTGATGCTTCTTTAGAAGATCTTGAGAAGCCTGGTGTAGATGATGAACCACAGCCAGTGGCGCTTAAGTATGAAGATGCTTATCAGGTATGGTGCTATTGTGAGTTTTGACATGGGATCTGAACCAGAAAACCTGGTTTATGTGCTACCTTTTGCTAGCATTCTTTGTAGATATTTATTTATAATTCACTAGTTGTACTTTTTATACAGTATCAAAATGTATTTGCACCACTCATTAAACTTGAAGCTGATTATGATAAGGTATGAGTTCTTGTTTTATGCTGTTCACCTTACTGCGAAGTATTAATTTGACTTTGAGTGTATAGATTCCCTCACTGATGTATTGTTTTTGTAGATGATGAAAGAATCACAAAGTAAAGATAATGTGATGGTTCGATGGGATATTGGCCTTAACAAGAAACGGATAGCTTACTTTGTTTTTCCCAAGGTTGTGAAAGCCATTTTGGATTGCGTTATATCTGCCTTTCTAGAAATTATTCACATATATTTCTCTGCTTCATTTGTTTCTATTCCAAATCTTTCATAACTTATGCCAAATATAAATATACAAATTTCTAGGAAGATAATGAACTAAGGCTTGTTCCGGGAGATGAGTTGCGACTGCGATATTCAGGAGATGGTGTCCATCCTGCATGGCAATCCGTGGGACATGTGGTATGCTTTCTCTTTTAAATAATACCTTCCAACTGGTTTTATTTGAAATCATCTTGTATGTTTCTAGCAGACTCAAAGTTTTCGTTTGGTGTGCAAGTGGGTTTGGATGTTTTGATTGCTGTTCTCACTATCTCTTAACTCCTGTCAGATCAAATTGACTGCTCAAGAGGAGGTTGCACTGGAACTTCGTGCAAGTCAGGTTGGACAGTCTCATGTATTCACAGTGCTACCAAGACATTCTGTGATGTTGAAAGTTCTTCCTGGTTTTCTTCTTTCAGGGAGTTCCTGTTGATGTGAACCATGGATTTAGTGTAGATTTTGTTTGGAAAAGTACTAGCTTTGATCGTATGCAGGGGGCAATGAAAACCTTTGCAGTAGATGAGACTAGTGTTAGTGGGTAAGTTGCATCTTATTATGATATGAAGTGATTTCTTATTGTTGATGACCTGGTATTATATGACTCTTTTGGTCTTCTGGTGAATGGTAGTGGTTCCATTTAAGTGGTGTATTGTATACACTTGCATATGAAGGTGGAAAGTTTTTGTTTATCTTGGTTCCAATGACATAGTATATCTAATAAGTGTTGGAACTGATAGCTTAAAATAATATTCTTTGTAATTCTCCACCAACTAGATAATGCTTGGTTGTTATGGCTTTAAACTGCCCTGCCTGGGCTTCACTCAAGGCATGCCAGAGCTTGGTCTGTACTGCATTTAGTTAAACCCAGACCTGATCCAAGCCTGATAGTTTATTTGTAATAGGTGTGCAGGGCCCGACTTCCATCCTTGCCTATCCATTTTTGTTAGCTCTCTAAAGCCGAAACCAAACTTGAAGCCCAAAATGCCTGTCCCAAGCCTCCCATTTTTCTGACTGGGCTTTTGGGCCTGGCGGGTCCATTACTGCCTACTGGTTGTCCTTCTCACTGTTTGTTATGTGTGGGTCTTGATGGTTATGCATATATATTTATGCAAATTTTGTCAGTGATGATGGAGTTCTTTAGGATGCATAGTTGTTGTCTTTAAATGTTGATTTCCCTTCTTGCAGGTATATATACCATCACTTACTTGGCCATGAAGTTGAACTTCAAGTGGTTCGTAATACACTGCCTCGACGCTTTGGCGCACCAGGGCTTCCTGAATTAAATGCATCTCAGGTATGATCTCTAAAATATACTTTTCACTGAGATTCATTGGTATGATATCTAAAATATACTTTTCACTGTGATTGCATTAAAAAACCTTCAGTATAAACTTGTGTATAATTTGCTGCTTTTTCCTTTGTGCCAGTGAAGGACCACCCTTTGCTTTTGGGATGACAGTTTGATGTTTTGCAGCCATTCTTATACTCAATCCTGTGAAAAATATTGCTTTTGGCCTGTCTGTATTATATGCAGATTGATTGGCATAGTTTTAATTTCAATGCTATATGTTGTAGTTGAATGTGCTATTTCATATAAACACTTGGTTCAATTTCTCCCGTCATTTAAACATACCATGAGAATTTGCTGACACCTGTTGCTTTATGGGCAGGTTTTTGCTGTAAAAAGTGTTCTTCAGAAACCCATTAGTTTAATCCAGGGTCCACCGGGCACAGGGAAGACTGTCACATCTGCATCCATTGTATACCACATGGCCAAACAAGGTCAGGGACAGGTAATTGATTCTCTGAATTAAATTTTTATTCAATATGCTGGTAAACACACAATGTTTATTATGAGCTGATGTGCTTACAGGTCCTGGTTTGCGCTCCAAGCAATGTTGCAGTTGACCAGTTGGCTGAGAAAATAAACACAACTGGGTTGAAGGTTAGAATTTTTCATCGTCATTACTTCTATTTCTTGGAGGGTTCCATATTTTGAATTATGTAAGCCCCTCAGCAGTTTTTATGCACTGTCAAACACTTGTGGAAAGTTCAGGATCCGTGCTAACCTTAAATTATACAATTTCAGGTAGTTAGGCTTTGTGCCAAATCAAGGGAGGCTGTGAGTTCCCCTGTTGAGCACTTAACACTTCACTATCAGGTTCCGTTGGTTTTAATGATATTTCATATCTCTTGTGAAATTTGTTCATGATGTGCGTTGTAGGTATCTTATTAGGGAGCATTGCAGGTTCGACATCTTGATACATCTGAAAAGAGCGAGCTTCATAAGCTCCAACAACTGAAAGATGAACAAGGTACTCGATTTCTTTGAAAATGGAGTAGTATGCTAGCCATCATTTTATTGTGGGACAACTGGGGATAGGATTTTTTTTTTTTCTTTCTGATACTTGCTGTTGGAAACTAGTCATCCCTTCAATTGATTTTGGCTTTGAGATCTTATGATCCTTGCCTCTAGTCAAGCTTACTATTGATGTCACTATTGGAGGCTTTTAGATTTCATGAATGTTGTGTGGATATGCATTGCTGTTCTATTCACTGATGAAAGGTGTACATGATTGGATTTGCAAAATGACATATTTATATAATATGAAATTTTTCCAAGGTGGTCACATCTTTATGTTGATTCTTTTTTCTATTTTTTATTATTATTATTATTATTATTATTATTATTATTATTATTATTATTATTATTATTATTTTGTATTGGTTTAACATCTCACAACTGGCATTATAGGATTGGTCAAATCAGACATCTGCCACTATATGGTGACTCATGACATTATTTACTAGAGTTATAACAGTTACTCAGCATGGTTACAGATGCTTCCTTTTGAGTTAAGGTTTTATTTTGAGCATGTTTAATTAGGCTTTCACTTATTTAGAATTGCTGTTTCTGAAGCACTTCTGTGCATAGAAAGTGTTAATGCATCTGAACCTGTTAGACTAAGCCAGTCTTTTGAAGGTGAGCAAAATCGCCTAAACCCATCATAAGCTTGTTTGACTCTTATATTTGGCAACTTATATTTGGTCAAGTTGGACTTTGATGGGTCTCAAAGCAATTTGGGTGGGTGTTGGCCAGTTTTCACATAGTTGAAATGAAGTTAATCAGATCAGATTAGGTTGGTAACTGTTGAACCTGCTCTGATCTTGTTTGGTTGGTGACTGGAACCTTTCTTTAACAAATTTTTTTGGTTCTTAAAAAAAAAAAATTAAAAAGGTTCAATTGTACGAAATGAATTTCTATATCTAGAGATTCCTTAACATAAAATTGTTAAAAGCAGTTTATACTGTTTTTGGCGATGTTTGGAATTAATTACTTGTATCCCATTCCTAGTAATGGACAATAAAATGCAAACAAATAAAAAGGAAGAAAATACAAGGCAAGAACAGGATACAGAAAGCAAATACTTCTAGGAGGGATTGCTAGTCTTCTTAATCTTCACAAGAAAAAGTATTTTCCACAATTATTTAATTAACCTAACTATTAAATATTAATATAATAAATAGTTCTAAATATAAAAAATTTTAAGATTAAAAAATAAACCGTTTGCCATTTCTACAATTTGATTATGTTGATTGGATTATGGCTTGCACCAATTCTCCTTGGTCAAGGTTGACTCGCTTATTCTGTTCAGCTCATTTGTAGTTAATGTTGTATTCTTGAGAAAACTAAGAATAATCACTTCTGTTCATAAATAATCATTTAGTGTTTATTCATGATCTTTTAAAGGCTGAATCAATCTTTGCTAATGGGTAAAACAGTCAGTTAGTAATGCTTCTAGAAAATTTAAGGGCTGAAATAGGGTAAAATATTTTCAGGGGAATTGTCAAGCAGTGACGAGAAAAAGTTCAAGGCTTTAAAACGGGCTACTGAAAGGGAGATACTGCAAAGTGCTGATGTTATTTGTTGCACCTGTGTTGGTGCTGGAGATCCACGATTAGCAAATTTCCGATTCCGCCAGGTTGGTAGATGGGACATGATTTTGAAATTTGATTAGTTTCCCTACTACGGAACATCATATCACTTCTTTTCCTTTTACTTCATGTTTCAGGTCCTTATTGATGAGTCTACTCAGGCAACAGAGCCTGAATGTCTCATTCCCTTAGTTCTTGGTGTCAAACAGGTAGCTGGCAACTCAACTTTGTGTTTTGGAATATGCTTTCACTTCAGGTTTCCTTATTAGGTCCTTTATGAATCAGGTTGTTCTTGTTGGAGATCATTGTCAGCTTGGTCCGGTCATAATGTGCAAAAAAGCAGCTCGCGCTGGATATGCAGAGTCCCTTTTTGAGCGCCTTGTGCTCCTTGGAGTGAAACCATTTAGATTGCAGGTCTTTGGTGATCTTTTGTTTGTTCCTAGTTTTCCATTTCCAGGGATACCATATATTGTGATGGCCATTTTGTTGTTTTTTGTTGGACTGAATAATTTACTGTTATCATGATTATTTTGTGCACATGTGCATATAGTTTAGTGTTATTTTTTAACGTTATTCATATTTTAAATGTTAGTGCCACTTGAGGTTTTGTATTTGTGAATGGAGATTATGAGTTTTCAAGAGCAGTTCTGTCAGAGACCTGGAATGTTTGTAGGATGTACTGTTCCTATGCTTTGAAATCCTCAAGGAATTGATTTCACCAAAGTTTGATTTTTCTTCGATCTTGGATATTATGTGGCCAAGAATTTCATGTTAAAATGGGGGCAGATCTTGATTTTGGGAAGTAGATTTTCAAAATCTGTTGAGCCAAATATCTCTTTAGGTTTTCATTTCACTACTATCATTAAAATTCCACCATAGTGTAACTTTCTTCTACATTATTGAAACTTTGATATCAGAATAATATTAGGAATATTGCGGCTGGAGCATGGAAAATACACATACAAGTGGTTTGGTTGCTGTTTTTATTGTCACTTGGGTAATTGATTATGAAATTGGTTCACATTTTTCTCAGTTGTCAAAACAGTAGCTAGTAATGTTGAAATTGTGGTTGGAAATGTGTTGTATTAATTGAAAAGTAAGTAGTAGGTGCAGACAGCATTAAAATTTTATATTAGGCTGCATATTTTGATGGCTTTTTTGTGTGAATGTGTACTGTGTTACGTGTGTTTCATAGCTCTTTTGTTGAGTTTTATTGCTGTTACTATCATACGGAAACATCTAATTGAGGTTTTCAGGTATATGTTTGACTTGTCTAAGATTCCGTTCTTTGCTCTTCTGATGATCTCGTGGGGGTCCATTACTTAATTATTGTTAAACTTTGAGCATATTTGAGTTTATAGGTGCAATATCGGATGCATCCTTCCCTTTCAGAGTTTCCTTCTAACAGCTTCTATGAGGGGACACTTCAGAATGGAGTGACTATTAATGAAAGACAAACAACAGGAATTGATTTTCCTTGGCCAGTTCCAAATCGACCAATGTTCTTCTATGTTCAGGTATTGCATTTACCTTTTCACCTTTCCTTGCTTCTCTTTGCAGCATGAAAACAGACAGCCCTTTTTTATTTTATTGTCTTCAATATTTTGAAAGTGAGTTATTGTTTAGATGGGACAAGAAGAGATTAGTGCTAGCGGAACCTCTTATTTGAATAGAACTGAGGCTGCAAATGTTGAAAAAATTGTTACTACATTTTTGAGGAGCGGTGTGATTCCTAGTCAGGTATTCTCTTGCCATGATCAACATCTACTTTACCTTTTGCTGTCAACCTTGATTTTTATCTTCACATTTGGCAATGGAAAAGTGCAGATTGGAGTGATTACACCATATGAAGGACAACGGGCATATATTGTTAACTATATGTCTAGAAATGGAGCTCTAAGGCAACAGTTATATAAAGAAATTGAGGTTGGACACTGATCTAGGTTGATACAACTCCATCTGTTACTTGAATATCAAGGCTCTAATGAAACAATGTCTTTGTCATAGGTGGCCAGTGTTGATTCTTTTCAGGGAAGGGAGAAAGATTATATCATCTTATCTTGTGTGAGAAGCAATGAACATCAGGTGTTAGTTATATGCTCTTTTGTTTTATTTTAGACTATTAATTCTAATATGGTGTTGAAGTGTATATGGTCTAACATCTATTGCTTCTCACACCTTGTTAGTTGGTACTTCTGATAGTGAATTTGTTAGTCTTACATACAACTTAGACCTCTACATTATGTCTCACTAGCACATTATCTGTCATGCATTGCTTATTATACCCTGGAACTTCTTGAAATGGTCAAGTTGCATTTAACAGAGTTGTTAGCAGTTTTTCTTTTCTGTGGTTAGCTCTGTTTTTTTTGTATGGTGGCTCAATTTTTTTTTTATTCATTTTTTGGGCTGACCCTTGCAGGGTATTGGATTTCTTAATGATCCACGCAGGCTTAATGTGGCTCTAACTCGAGCTCGTTATGGTATAGTCATCCTGGGGAACCCCAAGGTTTTGAGTAAACAACCATTGTGGAATAGCTTGCTGACACATTACAAGGTATACACATTCGATAAGATTGTGCCAATATTGCTTACGATTGATCTGATAAAGCCACTTTATGATAAAATTTATATCTTCTTTTGCTTCAATTATAAATCGAAACACTTGGGCAGATTATGTTGTAGACTTCATAGGGTTTTTTTTATTGAACAACTTTACAGAGTAAAAAATCTATAGCTAAACCATGCTTTTTTCCATTCAGGAGCATGAATGCCTGGTGGAAGGGCCTCTGAATAATTTGAAGCAGAGTATGGTGCAATTTCAGAAGCCAAAAAAGGTGATCTCTGCTACTTTTTTTTGTTCTGATTTCTTGCAAGGAGTGGAAACCATTTGATATCTCTACTTGCTAGTGTGAAAACTCTTTGATATTCCTATAGCTGTTCTGTTATTCATGACTGGTGTCTGCTTGTCAAACAGATCTATAATGACCGCAGACTATACTTTGGTGGTTCCCCTGGAAATGTACCGGCTGATGGTTTTGGGTCTGTCAGTTCCTTAAGCCAAACTGTTGACAAGCGAGGCGGGCGTGGAAAAGGTATCATAATGACACATCAGTGGAAAATGACTCGTTTGAGTTACGTTTTAGTTTTCAGCCCAGCTGCTAACCAACAATTTTGTGCATATGTTTGTCATTTTTTTGCCCAAAAATAGGTCACTCCTACATGCCTTTTGGTCCACCAAATGGTACTCCAAAGCCTGGTGTGCATCCAGCAGGATATCCTGTTCCCAGAATCCCTTTCCCACCTTTTCTTGGAGCTCCACATTCTCAGCCATATGCAATTCCGACCCGTGGAGCTGTTCATGGACCAATTGGAGCTGTTCCACAGGTTCCCCCAGGGAATCGGGGTTTTGGAGCTGGCCGTGGTAATGCTGGTGGCCCTATTGGAGGTCACCTTGTGCACCAGCAAGCTTCTCAACAAGGCCTAGGCAATATTGGTTCTTTCAATTTTCCTCTGGATAATCCAAACAGCCAACCACTTGTTGGGGCTTCGTTATCTCAATCTGGATTGATGACTCAGGTTAGCAACTGCAAATTCCATATTAGTAATACGTATACGATATTAATAGACATGTGATTCAAATGCCTACTTTTGATTGGTCTAGGTACCAGTTCAAGGTCTAAGCCAACCATTTCATGAAGGCTTTTCTATGGGTGGCATGTCACAGGTATCAGTCTTCTTGTATATATTTAAAAGTTTTACCATGTTGCTCTGCACACTGTATGATGATACGAAACCTCCTGTTGGTTTGTCAGGATTTCCTTGGTGATGACTTCAAAAGCCAGGGGTCACGTGTTGCATATAATGTTGCAGATTTCACTACACAGGTACAGATGCAATTCTTATGTGCATTTTTCTGCATGAGTATATTAATTAGGTTAGACTACATGTTAAACCACTTTTGGCTATTCATTGTGCTTAAATATTGTTTAAAGGAAGTGCAAATTAACATTGTTTTGTAAATACTCTCTTTTTGTTAACAATATAGCTGATTTATCATAGTCCCTTCCATTTATGCGCTGTGCTTCATGAGAACAAAATCAATTGGCAACTTACATTCTCTAAACAGTACTTAAGTTATACATGTGTGCTATTGAAAGTTTCTGGCTTGTGCATTAATGCAAGTTTAGCTAGGACACCAGAAAATGCTTGTTTCAAAAAATTATGCTTGTTTTGAAATTTTATTTTGTTAGAAAGTAGAAAATATCTGAACACCCTGTGAAAGATTCTGAATGCATTGAAATTGGATAACATAGGCAAGCCCATAACCTGACTACAGCTACCAGTGGTTCTGGAAAATTCATTTGTCTAACCTGTATGGTTCGTCCTGTTGTGTGTATTTCTTTTTTGAGCAGTCCTGTAGTGCATGTATGTTTCTTATTTAGTCTCTTTTAATTGAGTTGGCCTGAAAATTGCTGATCTGCTATGTAGGCTTCCCAAAGTGGATATGGTGTTGATTATGTCACCCAGGGACTACAAGGGGGGTTCCCAGGGAATTACTTGAACCAGAATTCTCAGGCAGGGTACTCTCATTTGGGCTCTGGAAATGACTTCATATCTCAGGTTAGTTCACTTGGAGTATTAAATGCACTTATTCTTGTGCTAGTAAATTGTTTATTTGGAAGATGCCTCCAAAATGTACTTCTCAAGTAAATGTTTTTGCATCTTGTTAGGATTACATGGCCCATGGGTCACAATGTTTATTCACGCAAGCAGGATACGACCCATCACAAGATGAATCTTCCCAGTTTGGTCTTGCTGGACATCGTGCTGTTCAATCACAGGTCATAATTTGACTAACCCTGAATCTATACTCAAGTTTAGCTGCAGAAATACGAGATCTTGACTTCCCAAACTTATTCAGGGCCTGACTCCTCTATACTCACAGCCCTTCACCCAATATAATGCTCCGCCCCCAAATTCCCAGCCGCCACAGCAGCAGAACCAGAAGCTTCACTATAATGGCTGAGCACAAGTGAGAGCTTCCATTTTGATGGGTTATATTCCTTGCATTTAGCATCATGTTTGTGCCATGCATCTTCTCTGCGGTCACCACACACGGGAGGCAGCCTGCTGGAGTTGGTTGCTTTCCTGTATATGCCATTAGGAAAAGGCCGAAGGATCTGTTGGTGGCTTCAGAGGACACTTGCTGGCATAGCTGGAGCTGAGTAAAGGATTGCCCACCTGCCTCTTGATATAATTGTTCTGGCGTGATTTACTGCCCAAAGGGAGCATTGAGATGCACATAGTTTAAGATCTGATTTGACTATACAAGAGTACTTCCGGTGCACATATACAGGGAAAGTAAGTTGGCTTGATCCATGAAGTGGAGTCATCATCGCCTGCTGGTTTCCTCATATGTTGACTTGGCAGCCATGATCACAACTTTGTACAGGGTCTTGTGAAAGGTGGCAGGCATTTTATCTTTGACACGCAGTTCTCCGGTAAACTCCCATAGGGAATGTTTTAGGTTATTGCTGGGTATACGGGTAGGTTTCTTTGGAGCCTTTATGTTGTTGGGGTTTCCCATGAATATAGGGTTGTGATTGATCAATTGATGCTTGTCTTGATCAGTTTGAAATTGCATGATCTGTTTATTTTGGATTGATTTCATCTTGGGTTTGATTTGAATGTTGATTTGATCTATTAACAACAGTCGTGTTGATTGTGCTTGAAGATCCATGTGAAGAGCTGGGGCTGTAAAGGTACTTTGAAGTTTACCTACGGTTTGAATTGGTATAAAATTTGGTTTGGTTCAAATACAATTTTGAATTTGGAAGGAGATGCTTGGTTTGGCGTTGATGAGCATGGAGGGACCCGGGTATGACTTGTTTAATTCGGATCTGTCCAGGTATATATAGAGCATCTGTTTGGAGGATTTCAGTCAAAATCCTAAGAGCCATTGTTGATATTAGGATTTTTAAATTAAAATTTCAAGTTGTCCATGTTGATTTACATGATAAAGATAATTAAAAAACAGATTTGCGTATTTTAAGTATAATCTAGTTTCATAATATAAGAAAATTAAAATTTATTAGTGAGGCAAGGAATTTGAAATTTGACCTTCATATTTAATTTACTCAAATAAAAAACATGCAGATTAAATTTTACTTATAAAATGATGTATTTATACCAATGTTTTGAATCTTGTGCTAAATACTGCTAATTCATCAACATTTGTATATTAAAAAAAATTAAAAATAGTGAGATTTATAAACATCCGTATAATATGGATCAGTGTGATTGATTTGATCCGTCAATTTAAAGTTCCCAATATCAAACACAATAAGAAAAGACAACACCCTGCCATTAGAAACTAGGGAACCACAGAGCGCAGCAGATAGTAGCTTCTTCCAGGGACCCTATCACTAGTAGTAACAAAAAATGCTGGCAACAGAACAAAACAAAAAGCCAAGGTACCCAGAATAAACACCAGAAGTCCCACAAGTTGCAAACAAAGGAATCCCGTGGACCCCCTAAATCAGATAGCTTCTTCCTGATGCGAAGAAGAAGGATTCTAATGGCTGCTTTCTTTCCATTTCCAAAATGCTTCAAGGTCGTCTGATGGCAGTACTTGCAAAATTGCTTCAAGGTTCATCTGACCGCGGGTGACCAGGAACTAAAATTCAAAATGGAGCCAGATGATGCTCCTGGTGCCCTTGCAAACTTAAAAGGATGTATGTGCTAGGCAGTTTACTCCGCCGTCTGCATTACAGAAGAAGTAGCACTGTTGAAGTGGACCAATGAATCTCAGCCTATAAGATTAACAATTGGTCAAGATTAATATCATCAAAAAATAAAAGATAACTAGCAACTATAGGGGAAACATAAGCCTTCCAGAATCAATCTGGTGGTAGCCATGATCTAGTCCACCGTCGTTGTCGTTGAAGGCGTAAAAACTACAGACAGAGACCGCTTCCAAATGGCCTTATCATGGTTGGAAAAAGGACGGGCTCAAGCAGCTGCATCAGATAGAGCTCAAAAAGAAGTCAATTTATTTGGTGTTTCGCGACAACCAAAATGTCTAGGCACTACGCAGAGGCTTGGAGACTCCTCAAGTTGATGCTCGAATCAGATGAAGCCCAAAGTGCAGGGAAAATCGCAGATAAGGGAGAACCAAATAACCATGAATCTTGGCAAATTTTATTTGGCTGCTATTCCCAAATTGCTATTAGATGCCTGTGCGAAACAAATCTATAATATTTAACACCTTTGGCTCCGATCGCGAATCCAGATGTTTGAGAAAGTCCTAGTTAGATTAGGATTCAGAATAGCATACAGATTAGTAGATCAAATCCTTTTTCGATTTGATCTCCTATTCCAAAAAAGTGTAAATTAGATTCTTCTTCAAATTGATCTCCTACTATGTTAAATTTAGTCACGTTCTTATGTCATTTCTATTAAATACTCTATTTATTTAAAAATTTTAGTGTGGGACATTGCAAGAGATAGAAATTTAGATCAATTTCTCAAAACATCTTGTCACAATTATTCTAATTAGTCTCTTATCAGAATTTATGAGATTGTAGTTCCGTCTTCATAATCCTTTTTTCTTTTCATTAGTAGAATCTCCTCAATATCATCTCATATGTGGTGTAGATTATAAACCGAACTACATTAATCTATTATGTGCTTTTTTTTTCTTTTTCTATATGGTGAAATATGGTGGATATACCACTTTTACGTAACAAACTAGCATCAAAGTCTGGTTCAAGATATTTATTGCGAAGTTTGGCATGAAAAAGTTTGATGGAAAGCAAGATTTCTCATTAGGCAAGTAAGAGTTTACACAATTCATACTCAACAATGATTATAGAGAATGTTGCAGGGAGTTAAACTCGATGGTGTTATTAAAACTAATTTGAAGAACCAAAAATCTAGTGCATGTGTCTGACCAACGAGGTATCCTATCCATTTCTTGATGATTCATCACCTTCATAGTTTTGAAAAGAAGTTGGAGAAACAATATATGAGTAACTTCATTATAAACTGAATTTACCTAAAGTAAAAACTTTTGAATTTTTAGATGAAAGAAGGTGCAAACATAGTTGATCATTTCAATACTTTTAATTAATTTTTCTTTAATTTGTTAAGCATTGATTTCAAAATTAAATATAAAGTTAAGAAAATTAATTCTATTATAGTCTCTATCTCGTTTCATTGAGAATTTGAAAACTACTCTAATTAATAGTAAGTGTGGCATCAACTTAGTCTGGGATCCGGCTGAGTTCTGCCTTTCTCTCCAATTGAGCTGCAACTAGCACCGTGAGCTACACACTTGAAGAAATCGAGAGAGGAGGCTCCGATATTTAAGTAAGACATCATGTGATTTTCTAGAGAATGAAAGAAATAGGAAGAAGAAGAAGAGGACCTTGTTTGAGTGAAGGTCATGAGGAGAAGAAATCCTTGTTCCTTGGGTTAAGTTTCCTTAACATTGGTTCTGAGAAATTTACCTAGTTGACCATACTGTTGTGGCTGTTGTGTAGTGGGAGGTGCAACAGGTGGCTATTATTGCCTATGGGGACAACCTTCTAGAGTAATATGTCACTCTTGTGTCATAGCCCGACCTATGAGAGCTTAGGAGTGGCAGGTAGGTCACTCCTAGACAGAATGATAGCTAGGGGTTTGATTGGGTTCTCAGAGCTGTGAAGGCTTGACCTCCATTGCTTGTACTCACCTTCTGCATCACCATGAGTTTGTTCACTTTTGTATCACCATGAGTTGGTTCTATGGTCAAGGGATCTGATATGCAATTTGATTGACTAGCTGCTAGCTTACATCCATGATTCTCTTTTGATACATCACTACCTCCCAATTCTTTTTATCCAAGATTTAATGGCTTGGTTATAAAGGCTTGAATATACTTTTTGTGTCCTCTTCGATCAAGAGATGAATATTCGTTACATTCAATCGATGCTCTTATAGTTGTGCACATTTGGTTCTATCATGCGATGTGTTCGTATTTTCTTGCTTGATTGAGAAGTTTGAAACTCTTGTACTTTCTTGAGTGGCTTGGTTGCAAGATGATGCATCCACGATGTGTGCATCATTTGCAATGATGATGCCAGAAGAGATTTGATGCCATCATCACCCAAATATCGTGGTGACTCCTTGAGTTTTGAGATGCAACAAGATTGTGACATGTGTCCTTGCATCTTCAAGCTTTAATGGCGGGAATTTTCCTGCCTTGAGTTAGATGCAAATCTCGAGGCATTGGTGATATGAAGTGAGTCATTGCCTTACTAGTAAATAAGGGGGTAATGAGCAATTTTTTCACTTTTTCATCTTGATTTCCTTCTCCAATGAACCCTACTCTCTCCTCTAACAACCCTTACAATAGTTTAGAGATCTACATTGACTCCTCGATGTCTTTGCTTCATTTTCCAGCAGTGCAACATGTCGAGTAAGCCACTAGTTCTTCCCTTATCCTCTTTTTTTTTTTTATGGATTTATCTATGCTTTTCCAATTTTCCTAGCTTTGTTGTTATTGTCTTCTTCCTTCCACCTCACTTCTTTCTTTTATATACTTATAAATGTGTATACATCATCTTGGTGGAGTATTACTCTAAGCTCTATCTATCGATGAGTTTGGGCTATAGTAGGAGCAGGATCTTGAGCTCAATCTCCTTTAGTTGGAACATAGTGGAGGTCAAAATTTCTCTCAGACAACTTGCCATAGCTTAGGACTACATCCCCAAAAGCGGTTTTGACCACCCTAATAGGAGCTTAGATGTGTCGTTCAAGCTTCTAATGACTTGGCCTCCAAAGTGCAACTCCCTTCCAAGGTTCCATGTGGCTCACAAATAGAATATTTAAGGCAAAGAACGTGGAGCTCCTAATATCAGAATTCAAATTCCTAACATATACTGAGATATATTAGTTTAGAATTGATGATGATTCATAGAAGCTGGAGCATAAGTTCACTTTTGTTATGATGCCTATTGGATCTTTTTTGAAGTAGTACTTAGATTTCATTTTCCTCGATTCATTTGGGATGTTCTTTGGGGTTACGGTTTACCCTTAGATAGGTTTAGATAGGTTTACCCCCAATGCCACATGTAGCCTCATAGCTTTTGGGGTTTTTACTTGGTCCTAGGATGCACTACCTAGTGTTAAAATGTTTAAAAATAACTTCAAGTTCTGTACGTCAAATAGTTATTTTGGGAAATGGTGCATGCCTCCATGAAGCAACAATCTCTTGTTTTGGGAAAACTCACTATGATAGTTTAGGCACCAATTAAAATAGGACATTTTAAGAAGTGTCTTTATAGGCCCAAGATTTGTTCCTTTGAATTTGAACTTTTAAAGTCTCGGGCTGAATCGGTAGTTTAGAAGAAGAGACAATGTTTGATCATTCTTTGAGTAATAATGTGTTGGGAGAGTCGAAAGAGTGTTAACCCGGATTAATATAGTGGGTCGGACACCAAAATATCTGAAATGCCTAAGCTCATGGGATATAGATTTTTTTCACTATATATATTGGACTCTATATATCCAATATCCGATGTGGGACTAATCCATGACACCTGATATTATAACAATATCCCTCTTCAGGTGTCATTTGACCACATCAATTTTAATACTATTAATCAAGAACTCTTTTACTCAACTAGTTCCATCATGTGACCCATGCTAACAGATTTTTGTCTCAATTTTAAATTTTTTAATATAAAATAACGTGTAACTCGACTCAGTTACATTACTACGGTATTCTTTTACTTGACCAGTTTCATTGTGTGATCCATACTAATGGATTTTTGTCTCAAATTTTGATTTTTTTTAAGAGAGACTAATATGCTACTCAACTCAGTCGCATCATCATAGTAATTTTGGTCTTAAGAGTTTATACAATTTCAAATCTAAAGCTTTGATATCACTTATTAGAAGAGTTAAAAGAGTGTCAAATCAAGCTCAAGACCATTCAGAAGCCTCAAAGAGAAGATGACCATGAAGATGATTATGAAGAATTTGAGACATGGTGATGATTCAATGAACAGAACTTGAAGAATTATAGATGACTTGAAGAAAGCTCAAGTCATCAAGAATTAGACAATTGACTAAGAATACCAGTGCTTAGGTTCTACCAAAATTGAATGACCGATTTGGAATCGGACAACCAGTTGTGTGGACCTGTTAGTTTTGATTGATCAAAATTGGTTGATCAGTCGTCCAAGCAGGCGATTGGTTTGTAAATTTTTTTGTAACTAACAACTAGTTTTCTAACTGTTGGAGCGGAGCTAGTTGCAAGATTTCACCCTCAATGGTTAATTTCGACTCATAAGTTATAAATAAACATGGTTGGACTTTCTTAAATAAGTTTTAACAACTTAATTTTAATTTTAGAGAAGAGATCAAAGCCCACCAAGTCTACTATCCCAAGAGTACTCTAAACTCTTAATTTCATATCAAATCTTCAATGCCCATGTTCTAATTTGAGAGGATTTTGTAGTGAGATTAAATTATATTATTTTTAATCTATTTTTACTTGTAAATACTCTTAGGTATTAGGAGTATGACAGTACAAAAATCTCCGGTGTGGAATAGGTCTTGCCAGTTGGAGCAAGATTGGTTATATGGGTGTGTGAGTTTATAAAGGCTTAGCTTTACCTCAAAAAATGATATCACTGGTAGAGTGATTGAAGTCCTCAAGAGTAAGATAAGGATTATGGGATAGGCATGGTTGGTTACTGAGTCACATAAAAATTACAGTGCATTCTTTTTCTTATCTTTATTTACACTATAGAACTTGTGATTTGATTGAAAATTGTGTAAAATTGCTCTTGGTGAATTATATTGAGCTTTGAAATTTTCAAATTTGTATTTTCTATACAAAACCTATTTTTCTCCCCTTAAAGGTTGCTAATCTAGGCCATCATGTGGAAGTGGAAGATGAAGATAAGGAAGATGAAGACTGTTCCCAATTGGAGAGGTGGATGTCAAAGGGGGTGGTCATCACAAGTCCACTCTACAGTTTGGCATCTTGTCGTTAAGGGCCCTGGTCTTGAGCTCTTGAGGCTTGGTCTAGACTCATGGCTTAGGTGCCACAAGGATCCCTAAAGTTCCCCTGGGGTAAGATTTCAAACCTAGGAGTTCCAATATGAACAATGAGAAATATACCAAATAGATCAAAATGAACAAGACACAAGCAATTTAGTGGAAAACCCCTCCAAGGCAAAGGGAAAAAACCACATGACCAACTTTGATACACCTTCATTATGTGACCTTTTACCAGATTATTTTCTAGCCAAATTATTTAGAGGATTACAATCATCAAGAGAATTTGTCTTCTTGGATCATAATAAAATCATCACCAATAAGTTGGATTATAATCAGCATATATCACCTATTAGAG
Organism: Trichopus zeylanicus subsp. travancoricus; assembly: GCA_005019695.1. Taxonomy (NCBI): domain Eukaryota; kingdom Viridiplantae; phylum Streptophyta; class Magnoliopsida; order Dioscoreales; family Dioscoreaceae; genus Trichopus; species Trichopus zeylanicus. Next base: position 23,928 of record RXID01014623.1, on the reverse strand, counting down.
ATCTCAACTCTTTCAAATGTAAATTAGAGATGCCATCTAGCTTCTTAGATATGGATGAATTTCAGAAACCAAAGATACCCTCCTTCTCCTCTTTTTTATAGAATCAATCGTCTATAAGGAGAGAGATGGATAAAGATTAGATGACAAAAGTAAAAGAGTGACTTCATTTTCTTACCTTTTAGATACTTTTCCCATAATTCACTTTGGATAAACTTACTTCCCCAAGTCACATACGTATCATACACAAGTGCATAACACATATAGGCTCCCATTCTCCTTAATAAGGAAAGATATACACCAACAAAATTTTGCTTTTCAACTTCCCAATAGAGGTGCCAACATTTGGTTCCAATGATTGATATATCAGCTGCCATCAATGAAGAAACTAGTTACAACATATTTTTGGATGCATATGTGGAGGGGTGTCCACATGCTCAGGGCCTGTTGGGCTAGCGAGCCCAGCCCACTACAAGTCAAAAAATGTTTTGAGTTAGATAGTGCTATGGAAGTCATGAAAGTGATCAAATGTAGCCACTTCTGTGACTCAGCTATTTCAGTAATGCGAACCCATGGAAGTGCTGGACATCATCCCTGATTTTGCATTGGTTTTCGCTTCAGTGATATCAACTTCTTTTTTGGAAGTGGCCGAAGTGCTCTAGAATGCCTTCTCCAACTTCTACGACTTTTGTTGTCCCATCTATCTCCAAAGTGGCCTCTTCCCTACTTCATCCTCCTCTTCGCCCTTGCCTGGTCTCTACCAGCCACTGGGTGCTCGATCATAATGATTTTGGTGTCCTATTGGCTGATCTAGTCTTCTGTGTGCCTTGTTTGTTGATCCGGCCATCCCTCTTCTCCCTGCCAGTTGATCTTGATCCTGTGCATATTTTCCCAGCCCGTTCCCAATCTTGTGTACTCCTTAAGAATTTGAGCACTGAGAGGGATGAGAGCTTTCGCCAGAGAGAACGGGAGTTAGGATTTGGTGGTCCAAAATGCCTGCCCCTTTCTCCCTAATCTCTCTCCCCGTCATTGATGATTCCCTCTCATCTCTTCTTCTTCTTCTTCTTCTTCTTCTTCTTCTTCTTCTTCTTCTTCATCACATCTTCAATGAGATCTCCATCTTCATTCTCCAATCCTCTTGCCCAAGCACGACCATATGCACACATTTGAGGCAATGACGATGCTTCCTCCTCCTATCTATGCAGCAATAGCATGGTAGGATTGGACAGCTTGCAAAGGCAACCACCTCCTTTCATTCTACTGGAGCAGGTTTATGCCTAGCGAGAGGGATCTTGGGTTTTCGTCATGGTTTTAGGGTGAATCCAAGCCTCTAGGATTTCTTCCTTTATATTTGGGTTTTGTTGATTTATTCTAGCTTTTTTCCTCCTCCTTTTCTATTTTTTAGTTCTTGTTTTTGTTCTCCATGGTTATGGTGTTGGTTTGCTTTGTTGAGAGATGATGGTTGTGTGTGCTAGGAGATTTGGAAGAACTGGAATAGATGTGTTTTCAAGAGGCATGTGGTTGAGAAGCCGAGAACATGCAGATACACATTTGAGGCGATGACGAGCCATATGTGGTGCTCTCATGTGAGAATGTGTTGGACCATGGTCCCCTTCTCTGGCTTCGGCCTCTTTGTGCTTCAATGGCATGTTAGTTGGGATGGCCTACGAGGGCCATTGTCGCCTGCCATTCTATTGGATCGGTTTGATGCCTGGGGAGAGGATCTTGGGTTATGATGGTGGATCAAAAAGCAAATCTGAGCCTCTTGGATTTTTGCTTTTATTTTTGGGTTTTTGATGATGTTTTCTGGATTTTTCAGAAGCTTATTTTTTGGTTTTTGTTTTTAGGTTTTTGATGTGCAGTGTTTTGGTCTTTATTTGACTTTTGTTTTTGATAATTTCTTGATTTGTTCTATTTTTTTCTTTAACTTGAATTATTATTTTGTTATTTATATTTAATTATATCATAAAATTTAACATAAATTTTTTAATTTTAATATTGTAATCTTATTTATATCATCTTTTCTTGATAATTATTATATCATTACATAAAATAATTATGATCCACTTTCTCAACTTTTATGTATCGTACCAAATGCTCGAAGTCATGGAAACTACAAATCTCATCATTTCATTTATCTTGTTCATAAAAACTCATTTGGTAGCAATAAATTAGGTAATCATTTGGTATTGAAATGAGTTCTCATATTTGATTCCGCTCAAATTGATCAACTTCATCTTTCAGTGCAAGAATTTAACTTTCATTTTCTTGAATTTCCTCAAAGTTTTTGGGCTCAATAGGTGATAGCAATGCAAGATAATGAAGATTATATTAAGAGCATGATGAGTTTCTACCTCTTGTTCAATATCACCAAATATTTGATTTTTGGGATGACTCTTGTTGAATTTTCATTTCTTGGGTGACTCCTTGTAGCTTTCGTGTTTCATGGGTTTACTCGTTTGGTCATCATTTTCCTTTTCTTCAATGTTATGACTTGAGCCACCTTCCTTTTGATTGGAAATTTTCAAGTCATCTATCTTCTTAGAGATTTTTATATCATCATTAATAGCAATCTTTTTTTTCGACTGATGATTAGCCTTATCAAATACAATATTAATGGATTTCTCAACAACCATAGAAGTTTATTCAAATACTCTAAAAGCTTTAGAATTTGAGGAATACTTGAGAAAAATGTCTTTGAAAGTTTTTGAATTAAATTTTGACAAATGATCTTTTGATAATTAAAATGAAATATTTGCATACAAAAATATGAAAAAAAAAATACAATGTTGGGCATCTCATATGCTGCAAACCAAATGGAGACTTTTAAGACTTGGTCAAATAGAGATTCTATTCAAGATATAGCAAGTTGTGTTAATGATTTCTACCCAAAAATACTTGGATAAGGAATATTCATTAAATATAGTCCCTTTCATTTATTGAAGAGATTTATTCTTCCTCTCAACGATATCATTTGGTTATGGCATGTGAAAAACCAAAAAATTATGCTCAAAGTCATTTTCAATGCATATTTTTCAAAATCATGATTTTCAAATTCATCTCCCTAATTGTTTCAAATTTTGAAAATAATGTAGCATTTTCATTTTGAACTCTTGCAAAAACCAAGAAAAGAATTAAATAATCATTTTTATTTGCAAGAAATAAGACTAAAAAAAATAAGAATAATGTTATACTCACAAAGACTTAATTTTTATTTCATAAACTTGTAATCCCAATTGGTCCAAACAGCTCTAGGTGTAAGAGTTGTACTAGTCATCGTGTTCTTGGGTTGATGAGAGGTTTTCACTTTTTTTTTATTTGGCACTAGTCACAAATTTGATCCTTGGTGTATTATTTGCCTTTGAGTAGACCCCTTACTAGTGCCTTTCAGTTGACTTTGATAATTGTGTCCATGCTTGCATATCTTGCCTTTCTATGCCAAAGCCAATCATTGCTATCATGAACTACAAAATACTTCTCATTTTTATGTCATTTTTGTTAATAGTATAGACATTACCATTATGATGACTAATAAAAATAATAATATTACTATCATCATGTCTAACTATGCAAAGGCTCAATTTGAAAAGCACATGAAATTCTGTGTCACATAGTTGACTAATTAAAAATAAATCATGTTTAAGACCTTCAATTAGAAAATTATTCTTAATTAAGGAAGTACCAATCAACACATTTCCTAACGGATGATTTTACCTTTACCATTATTGTCGAAAGTTACATGTCCTCCTCCTTTGTTTCTCAAATACTTGAACATCAATGGATCCCTTATAACATGTTTGGATCATCTGCTACCGAGGAACCCCTTCTCATTGATATTATTGCAAGGGAGACATTCCTGAAACTTAAATATTAAAATTGTCACCCACTTGAATCAAGGGTCCTCAAATGTTAGAAATTTATTTTTTGTTTCTCAGAGGCCTAGGTGTTCGGATAGTCCTATTTAGGTAACCTAACTCAACTTAGAAGTAGATACAATAGCAAAAATAGATTAAGAAGATGGCAAAGTATCTTAGAAATATTTAAAGAAAAATAAAACTTACCTAGACTAATTTAGGTAGAGTGTGACTATTGTGGAGCTGAAATAGACTACCTAAGATAGCTAAAGATCCTGAGAAGTAATATCAAAATTACAAATCAAAATTTGAGGATGGTTTGAGTGTGTGTCAGGTGTTGTCAGAATATAACTTCCAATAGGTATAAACTCTTATTTTTAATTATCCTAATAATTTATTAAGAACCTCCTAAAGTGAGAACTCTATCTAATGAAATAGTGACACAAATGAAAGAAGGTATAATCTGATTGATTTTGAGAAAGGGTACATAGCTTAAGCAAGAGCATACCCTTGCTTTACAACTTAAATAAATTTAAATTCACAATCATAAAGAATATGAAATAGGAAATAAAGTGGGAAAAGGCTTGAGGCTTGCCGCTACCCCGCTTTCGTGTACTTGGCCGAGTGAAACTCGACTTAGATGGATGCTTGACTTGATCCTTGATGGATATTGATAACTTGCTTGATCTTAAGGTGTGATTGACTGTCTTAACTTGTGTCAGTTGACCCCATTAAGATCTGAACCATTATTGATGATTTTTTACTTGTTATCAGTTGGCTTCTTTTAATATTTGATTTGAGAGAATGATTAGTGGTTTTAGTTTATGCCAATCATCTCTAGTTTGATAATCGATGACCTCTTAACTTATTGTCAATTAGATTTTGAAGCATTATTGATGACTTTTAAGCTTATGTTAGTCGAGCATGAAGTGTGATTGATGGCTTTGTGCATGTTTTTGATTGACTTCTTTTGAATAATGTATTTACTTGACTGATTAAGTGAGTTCAAGCCTATCTTTGATTTAATTTGATATGGAGGAATGATTAGTAGCCTTGGCTTATGATAATTATCTTTGATTTGATAATTGATGGCCTTTTTAACGAATTATTGATTAAGTTTTGAGATGTTATTGACTACTTTAAGCTTGTTGTTGACTAACCCTAATTGATTTGAAATTGACTCGACCCATACTTGATTTTGGTTCGAGTTTGATTTGGTTTGGTTTAAATTTTAGACTTGGTTTTGATTTAAGTTTGATTCAGTTCAATATTCAAAACTTGATTTAGAGTCAAGTTTGATTTGATTTGATTTGAGTTAGGTTTGACCTTATATTGGACCCTCATTGGATCCTTAATAGATGTTGGATCCATTCCTTAATGTATTCTTAATGGATCCTTAATGGATCTTGGATTTGACCTTGATTAAATTCTTATTGGATGCTTAATGGATCTTGGGTCCATCCCTAATTGGGTTCTTGATGGATCCAAGTTCAACCTTGTGGGATCGAAATCGGTGGCCCGTAATAGCGGAGACCCCGAGGAGTGACCTCACTGCACAAATAAAAATATACATATAATTTAAGTGTACAATCAAGTATTGTGAGAATATTAACTTTCAATATGTGTAAATCTTTATTATTAATTATCCTGATAATTGTAAAAAATCTCCTAAAGTGAGAAACATAGCTAATAAAATAGGGACACAAAAGAAAGAAGAAAGCGTGGTATTGATTAATTTGAGAAAATGGTATGGCTTAGAAAAGGCATGCCCTCACTTTTCAATGAATTTAAAAATCATGAAAAATATGAAAATAAGAAAAGAGGAAGTGAGGAAGAAGCTTTGATGTGCATTATTGCCCCACTCCTATGTGTTGGACCGTGTGTAGTTTGGCTTAGATAGGTCTTGGCTTGATCCTTAGCAAATATTGGTGACTAAATTTGGTGACATCATCTGGTGGGGGGCATGAAGAGATAAAAAGAGGATAGGATTGAATTATGGCTGATGGCTTGGAGCATTGGTGATTAACTCCTTTTGATAACATTATTGATAGCTTGTTAGGTTTAGCCTGAAGTGTAACCAACAGGTGTGGGAGTTGGCATTTAACTTCTTTTGATAGCATCACCGATGGCTTGTCGCATTTAGCATGAAGTGTAGATAGCTTTAAGCATTAGCAATTAACTTCTTTTAATGGTATTATTGATGGCTTATCAGGTTTAGCTTCGATGGGAGTGTCATCAACACCTTCTGGGGGTTAATTAGCTTTGGAGGGTGCATTATCAATCACTTCTTTGACTATCTTAATGGTGCATCATCAATAGCTTCTGATGTTGACTAGCTTGAAGGGTGCATCATCGTCAGTTTCGAGTGTATTGTTGATTAACCTTATTCAGATAAGATGTTATAGCTGATTGATTGAGCAAGTTCAAGCCTACCTTTTGCCCTATTTGATTTGAAGGAATGATCAACAGCTTTGGCTTATACTGATCATCTTTGATTTGGTGGTTGATGACCTTTCTTGGGTTATTGCCAATTAAATTTGAGGTATTGTCGAGGGCTTTAAGCTTGTTATCGATTAACCTTGTTTGGATGAGGCATTTCGGCTAACTGATTAAACAAGTTCAAGCCAACCTTTTGTCCTATTTGATTTGAAGGAATGATTAATGGTTTTGGCTTATGCTAATCATCTTCAATTTGTTAATCAGCAAACTTTCTTGGCTTGTTGCCAATTGAATTTGAGGTATTATTGATGGCTTTGAGTTTGTTGTCGACTGACCTCTTTTGATCTTTGAATCCCATCTCAAGCTGAGGTTCCATTAGATCCTTAATGGATTCCACCCAGTGAGACTCAATTTGACTCAATTTAGTTCTATTCAAACTTGTCATAGTTTAGGTCGGGTTGGTAGCATTAGCTACTACTTATGTAGTTGGGCATAGCCCTAGAGTATTGCCAAAAGATTTCATAGCACATCCAGTGGGACTCATTTTGGTTCAGTTTAGTTCTATTTGAACTTGTTTTGAGTCAAGCTTATCCTATGTTTAGTTATATTTAAATTTATTCAAGTCAGACTTGACATGGTTGAAGCTTAGTTTGGCCCGATTGAGTTTGGATTCAAATCTTAACTTGGCCTAATTGAGTTCAGTTTGAACTCAACTCAGATCCATTTTGTGTTGACCCAAATGCGATCTGATTCAATTAGGATTTGGTTTGAATTTATTTTAATTTAGTTTGAATATTATTTAACTTGATTGGAGTGTAATTCAAACTTTGCTTTGCTTCTGAGCTAACTTGGATTGATCCTGAATTGACCGGGTTGGGATTGATCGAAGCTTGACTTGATTTGGACTAGTTTCTAAATCCAAGTCATCAATTTTCTATCTAAAATGGACAACCAGTTGGACTGCTGATCAACCAACTGTGAAAGTTTCCTTTATAGGTTCAATAGAATTGGATGATTAGTCTGGGTACCAAATGATCAACTTGAGGCTTTTCTATCTATCCAAGTTGATTTTAGTTCACTTTTTCTTATCCATTTGGTTCGTTTGGTGCTTTATTTGAGTTGATTTGACTTTATTCATTTGTCTTGGTTATATTGGCTTGAGTTCAACATGATTGAGTCATTAAATCAATTTTTTATTTATTAATTTTGATTCAAGATCCCTCAAGCTATTATGAAGATATTATAGTGAGCTTGAGGGCTAGCCTATAGTACAATGGTCGTGAGCCTGAAGGTTGGCTTAAGATGTTTAGCAAGCTCGAGGGTTGGCCTATAATCCAATGGCTATGAGCTTAAAGGCTGGCTTATGATATTTGGCGAACTTGAGGGTTGACTGACAGTCCAATGGTCGTGAGCCTGAATGCAGGCTTAAGATGTTCAGTGAGCCTGAGGGCTGGCCTATAGTCCAAATAATGTGAGCCCAAAGGCTGGTTTATAGACATTCCATGAGCCAGAGGGCTAGCCTATAGTCTAATTGGTTGTGAGCTTGAGAGTTAGCTTAAGATGTTTGACAAGCCCGAGGATTGGCCTATAGTTTAATTCTTACGAGCCCAAAGGCTAGCTTAAGATATTCGGTGAATCCAAGGCTAGCCTATAGTTCAAATGATGCGAGCTAAAGGCTGGCTTGTGGATGTTCGGTGAGCCCACGGGCTGGCCTATAGTTCTGTGGTTGCAAGTTTGAAGGCTGGCTTAAGATGTTCGGCGAGCTCAGGAGTTGGTTTATAGTCCAAATGATGTGAGTTTGAAGGCTAACTTATAGATGTTCGGTGAGCCCTAGGGCTAGCGTATTGTCCAAATGATGCCAGCTTGAAGGCTAGCTCATAGATATTTGGTGAGCTCAAGAGTTGACCTATAGTCCAAATGATGCAAGCGTGAAGGCTAGCTTATAGACATTTAACGAGCCTAAGGGCTGGCCTATAATCCAAATGATGCAAGCCTGATGTTGAGTTTTGGATGTCTCAAACTCAGATTAGAGTTTGAGTTAAAGTAGGAATCCAAAGTTGGATTCAAACTTATGATTGATTTGAAATATTAGAAGTTATAATTATAGTAAAACTCAGACTCAATAAGGGTCTATAAATATATTATAATACATAAAGTTTAGATGTGGTGTAGTATTGAGGTTGAAATAGAGATAAATAAAGAGAAAGGGATAGAGAGAATAGAGAGAAGAGAAAGAGAGAGAGTGTTAGCTCTCATGTGTGGGCCTTTCTAGTACTTCTCGGTGGTCTCTCATGGTGGTTCCTCGTGGTATTTTCCTGGAGATTCTCTCTGAAGGCAGAGGCATTATCAAGGCTTCATAAAAGAGTTTAGTTGAGTAAGAAAGAGTGCAGTCTTTCTTGTAGACTCTTGTAAAGACTTTTGATAGTGGATCCCTCACTATTTTTTCTTGTTATTTTCTTTTATCTTACATTGCTTCTCATTTCTTGTGTTGTTTGCAAACAAAGTGATTCGTGAACCTTCCGCTACAAATCCCAACAACTTGAAGGCTGGCTCATAGGCATTCGGTGAGCTTAAAGGCTAGCCTATAGTCTAATTGTGAGTTTTGGTTGTTTTAGTTTTCTTTATTTTTTTTTCAAGTTCAAGTGAGCTCTTGTCATTTCTCCTCTCCTCCATCTTCAAAGAACTTCATGGTGGACTTCAAAATTTGAGTCTTCTTGCAAGGGGTGGGATGTGGCACACAACGAGGGGAGAGGAGGAGGCGGGGGTGGGCGTGCGAGGGGTGTGGGGTTGGGGGTGACTACGGTGGTGATGGAATTCATCAATATTCAAAGGGGGCTGCAAGTGGTTGTGGTGGGGGTCGAATCCATTAATGTGCAAAGGGGGGCTATAGGTGGCTATGGTGGTGATGTAATATGTCAATATGCAAAGGACCATGGGGTGATGGAGTCTGTCGATGTGGAAAGTTACGGGTAGCTACAATGTTGATGGAACAAAGGGAGCACTCATTATTAGGTTTGGGCACCTAATCTTCTTAGGTTCAGTCAACCAAACATGGAGGGTAGCATGTTCTATGGGGCAGCATACATAGAAGTAGGGAGAGCTCAAGGTAGTAGAAGTATGAGACAGAAATGGCAGTGGAATTCTCATGGGGAACAAGAGGGAAGAAGAGTAAAATAGCAAAAAAAAGAAATGAAAGATGAAGAAGGGGAAGAAGCCTTACATCTCTTCAATTTCTTGATGGTCCCCTCTTGGTCTTCTCCTTTTCCTCATGATTTGTCTAGGGTTCCTCCTTCAATTTGTGCAAAATTTCTCCAAAATCAATCCTAAATTCTTGTAAATTTGTGTGCCCTAGCCTTCTTTTTATAGGGTTGAGAGGATCTCCAGTTTGAGTAATTGATTGATTTGATTTGGAGATTTGATGGATATATTCTTGCCATAAATCTTAAATTTGAATATCTGATTGATAGATCTCAAGATTACAACCTCCTTGATTGAAAATCCTATCAATTCATGATGGATTCAAAGAAATTCTATTTTCATTTCTGTAGATCATGCCAAAACCAGTCGATCGATTGTGAGTAGTGGTTTGCATAGTTCGTCAGAACCGATATTCGATTTGGGAATTGGTCAACTAGTCCAACTCAGTTCAACATTTGTCCAAATTTTCAGCCCTTTTCTATTTTAAACTGGATTTACTCTTCACAAATTGGGCTCAAAATCTAACTTTAATTCTTGTCAGAGTGGAATTTGGAGTTAGGTTGCGAAAACCACTTAAATAAACCCATTAATGAATTTGACCTATATTAGGCCCTTATTGGATTTGGGTTTGAACCTTAATGGACTTGGATTCAAGTTTAAGTTGGTTTAATTCAACATAGTTCTGGTTCAAGTTTGACTTGATTTTGTTTTAAGCTTAACCTTGTTTTGGTTTAGTTTGGACCTAGTTTTCGTTCAGGTTTGAGTTAATTTTGCTTTAAGTTTGACTTGGTTTTGGTTCAAGTTTGGCCTAATTTTGGTTAAGCTTTGACTTAGTTTTGATTTAGGTTTGACCTAACGTTGGTTTGAATTTGAGTTTGGTTTGACCTAATTAGGGTTCAGCTCAAACTTGATTTAGGGTTCGGTTTGAATTTAGTTGACCCAATTGGGGTTTGGTCCGAACTTAGTTTGACCTAATTAGGATTTACATTTGAATTTAATTTGACCCAATTAGGGGTGGTTTGAACTTGATTTAACTCGATTAGGGATTGATTTAAACTTGGTTCAAACCTGATTAGGATTTGGTTCAAAGTTGGTTTAACCCGATTAGGGTTCAATTGAAACTTAGTTCGACCTAATTAGGGTTTGATTCAAACTTCACCTAACCTAATTAGGATTTGGTTAAAACATGGTTTGACTTAGTTGGATTTTGATTCAAATTTGTTTTGATTTGATTCAAATGTTGTTTGACTAAACTAGAGTACAATTCGAACTTGTTTTAATTTAGTTTGAATGTGGTTTGACTCAATTAGAGTTCAATTCAAATTTTTGCGTTGACTTGATTTGAGCTTGAATCAATTTAGGTTTGGACTAATGAAGGCTTGACCTTATTAAGGTTGGATCTATACTCAGGTTATTAGTTTTCTAACTAAAATGGGTGACTGGTTGGTATACCAATCAACCAACCGAAAGGCTATTTTGCCGAATTTATTAGAACTAGATGGCCAGTTCAGGTACTAATCGTTTGATAGAAGAGTGCAATTTTGGCTTGTCAGAACTAGTTGATTGGTTAAGGCTACCGATCGATCGATAGAGCTAATCTGGTATCTCTGGTTGATTAGAAGCAGTCGACTTATTGATCAAGCAATCAACTGATAGAGCTTTTTTGCTAGTCTAGACTAGTTTTTTTTTTATTTAGGCCCATTTGATATTTTTTTTGAGTCAATTTGATTTTTTTATTTACTTTAGTTGAGTCAGCTTAAGTTCAATGTAATTGAGTCATTGAATTTGATTGATTTATGTTAGTCAATTTGATTAGTTTAGTTTAAAAGCCTTTGGATTGTCATAATGACTTTAGGTGAGCTTGTAAGCTGACTTTGAATTGATTTGATTTTCAAGTGAGCCTATAGGCTACCATTGAGTCTAAATTTGATTTTTAGGTTAGCTAGTGAGGTAGCTCTAAATCGAGTTAACTTTAGGGTGAGCTCACTGACTGGGCCTTAATTAGAATGGCTTTTGAATGAGCTTGTAGGTTGACCTTGAGTTGATTTTTGGACGAGCTCACAAACTAGCCCTTGGTCTGAATTGCTTTACTCGATAACTTTATTCATCTCACATATAGGACATGCAACTTGAGTTTCACTATCGAATATTAAACCTTGCTTATTATATTAATTATGTTTTGATTTGTTTGAGCTGATGATTATTTGTGGGGTGACCAGTTTTTACATTTTTTTTACCTTTCTATCTCTTATTTCAAATAAATTTGTTTTATCCTAATATCTTTTGTGCTCCTCTGATCTTCATTTACAGGTTTGGAAGTTTTCAAACAAGGATCACCTAGCATATTTAGAACTTCTTAGTGATGCTTATTGAGCATCCTGACAGGTTGTTAGGTTTTCCATGGTACATTTTTGTATCTAAATTTCCTAGACAACCATTTTTTTAGTTGTTCTGTTTTTCTTTTCACATGTGCAAAATATCTTATCTCTAAAATGCCAGTTCAGATACACTCAGTTTGTCTTCATCTATGAGTGCTCTTAACCGTTTAACACTTTGTGCTATTTTATCCATGTTTTCTTTGTTGTAGTTATCAATAACTAGTTTGTCTTCCATGTCGAGATATTTGAAAGGTTGCCTATGAAGTATGGAGAAGATAAACTTAGTGTCTTCAATTCTGTTGGAATATATATTTATTGAATTTACAAATTGGTTGATGGTACTTGGTGAACGGAGGTTCATACTAACAGCAAGGTATGTGCTGTATGGGTTTTGTTACTGCAATTAAGTGTCTTTTACCATTACTTTCATCTTTTATTTGGCTTCCATCGAGGTGTTGTTGAAGGCTTTTTTTCTGATTGCACCTGCAGCACTGGCCAATGGTCAAAGGACATTTCTTCGATTATTTTTTGCTCGCATTATCCTTTATAGCTGCCACTGATTGAAGCAACATTTGGAAGGTATTTATCATGGCCAATGTATTTTTTTTGGTTTAACTCTTTCGTTATTAGTTTGAAATAATAGGAAATTGTTGTTTTACTATAGTTGAGTGCCTATATTTATGATTGGCTTGAAATTATTCCTAAACACCCGCTGATGGCTTAAAATTGTTACCGAACGCTACTCGAGTGCAGGAAATTGCCTCTGAATTCCCTCAGATTGCTTGAAATTGCCTCCAAATACCCTTGGATGGCTTGAAATTGCTTTCGAAGATCACCAACTGGCTTGAACTGCTCTCGACTGCCTCTATTTGGCTTGAAATTGCTTCCACATGCCCACGATTCACTTGGAATTGCTCACATATGCCATAGGTTGGCTTGAAATTGATCTCGATCACCCACGATTGACTTGAAATTTCTTTCAAATCCAGTTCAAACCCAATAATCAGCTCAAGGCAAATGTAATCCTAAACCTTTTCCAAGCTTAATTATGGTCTATATATAGTGAGCCTAGGATCATACTTAGTGGATTTGGATGAATCTTAGTGGATCATTTTTGAAGATGGGAACTCCAAACTGAAAATCCAAACCATTCAAGCTGAATCTTACTGGATGGATCCAAATTGTTGAAGTGAATCCTATCAGGTCAATTCAACCCTAAATCCTCCCCCATAGAATGGGACCTTGAGAAGGTTACCATCTGTTGTCAACCACTAATCATTAGTTTCTGAAGTGTAATCTTTATCAGAATATAATCAAATACCAAGTATAGTTCTGTTGATAAAGTCTGGTTCTAAGTTTTGTTGCCATTAAAATTACATGAAATTTCTTGAGCTAGCTGGGTAAACATTTTTGAATCCCATCGCGGATTGTATTTGCCACTCTTTGAAACTTAATTTGCACTGCTGTTCAATCTGTACCAGTTATAAAAAGCTTCCCTATGTGGCTAAGTTTCATTTCATAATGTATTCTGGTTTTATGATGGATGCTGTATGAACTATTTTAGTTTAAATGGTGAAATTATATGTAATTTTGAATGTGAAGACCAATTCTGTTGTTCCTTTGGTTGATCAATAATGATGTATAGCAGATGCAGACATTTGTTGGAACCCCATTTTGGATGGCTCCAAAGGTCATTTAGAATTCAGATGGATATAGTGAAAAGTTATGACAGAAGCTATTTGGTTGCATCATTAATCCTTGAAATATCTCATCATACAGGCTCTTCTGTTTTGCGCAATTTAGGAAGATGCCTAGTCTTTAGGCATTAAAGCTACGAGATGGCAAAAGGCCAGCCCCCTTGAGCAGATCTCCATCCAATGAGAGTTATTTTCATGGTAGCTAGGGAAAATCCACCCTAGGTTTGTCATCTGTGGAACTTTTGTTGCTTGGTAATGCTGGTTTGTGGTTTTCTGAATTGACTAGATTTGATTATTTTGTGCAGCTGGACGATCAATTCTCTAAACCTTTGAAAGAGTCTGTTTCTCTGTGTTTTTCAAGAAAAATCCTTTCTGTGGTGTCCTTTTATTTCTTAAAAATATTAGTAATTTTCAATCTTACAATAGGCTTCCCTAGAGTAAGTATGACATCGTCTTCTCTTTCTGAATCAATTACTTCTATCTGAAGATGCAATTATCATTTATATTTCAATCCATTTCGTCTGTGGTGATAACTATGATATATGTTATCATGTGGTTTCTATACTAAAATGGATAGTTGATGGTTGAGCTCTCTATATTTTTTTTATTTAAGTATATTAACTGTTGTAAAATCTATTAATAGAAGCACACCTATTTCATGTGTTGGGCAGTTTAGTTTTGTTAAATTCTTCTTTGTAGATACTTCTGGTATGGATTATCCAGTGAGATAGTTAGATAATTGCCAAACATGCTCAGATCATGACCTTCCTTTAAAATAAAATTTGTTGTCTAACATTTCTTCAGCTCATAACCTTCATGTCTTTTATACATATCATGTTTCCTATTTTTACTTTTGTCACCATACTGATTTCAGAGGCCAAGTGACAAGGAACTTCTCAACCATTGGTTCATTAGGAATGCCCAGAAAGGCACAAGACTTTTGGAGAGAATAAGGTGGTAGATTTCATTCATACTTTAGACAACCTTTTTATGGAGATGTTAGCATTCTTTTCATTCATTTGAGAGTTCTAAATCTTTTCTGATTATTTGCCACAATTAATTGAATCAGAGAACGCCCAAAGCTTCACTTAAGCAAAGAAGGAATAGAAACCCAGGGAAATGGGTAGAAGGCTTTTGAGAATACATCAAGCACTGTGAGAGTGGCCAAAGAATCAAGTGATGGAACACCAAGGTTGAGGTATGCTATGTGCTTTTAGTTGTTTTACATCGAATTCTGTGGTCCATTTTCAACCCATCATCAGTGAACACATATTTATGTTGTACCTTGATTCATACAGGCAATATGATGCATGACAAACAGGTCTACTCAGTTGGATATTTGAACCTAACTGGTTTTACTAGGCTATATGTGTGTACTTGAGAAGAATGACTGTATCCAAAGTAGGGAGACATGCTCTATGTTGCATATTTTCATAGTTAGACATCTCTAATCTGTTGCCATCTGCCATGCCTCCTTCCCTACCATATCATAACCCTATTTCCTGCTGAATATTTTTTTTATCTTGCTTCTTATTTACTCTGTAATTGAGTTAGCCAAGGAAAGGATCTCAGGAGTAGTGGCTGGGGCATGGGCATGGGCAAAGCACAAGGTACTAGAACAATCCATGCAAGCGAATCACTAGGTACAGGACCTGTTAGCACCTGTGACTTATATAGTACAGGAACTATTTGTAGTACTCTAAAGCCACCAGCCATTGCAACAAGAGAAAAAGTCCGATGCTTCATCCAACCCTAGTCTACCTACAAAGATTGGTGGCTTTGTAAATCTTTGGATGTCAGGATCTAAAAGTTCTCTTGATGATTGAACCTCTGAAGTTTTTGTGCAGAAAGAAGCTGAAATGGAAGATAATGACGAGGGCCTTGCAAATTCTTTAGATGACGTAAAATCTTTTTTCTACTTCTTTTTTCCCTGTCCATTCTATCATCTTTTTTTGAGCAATCAATTTCCAGGATTACCCATCTGTGAGTGGGTCAGAAACTATTGTTTTACGGGGTTCAAAGCATTCTAAACATACACCATTTCACAATCAGAGCAGCACGGCTAACCATTTAAATTGAATGAAGTGCTTTATTAAGCAGTGGCACTGCTTGTTTTGATTGATTCACTTTATAATTTTGATTGTGTAGCCTGAAAGTAGATTCACTTTTGTTGAAGACATATCTTTCAATGGTACGGTTGTCGTTCGATCAGAGCATGATGAATCTGTCAGTCCTCACAGTCCAAAGTCTAGCTTAATATTTCAAGAGAAAACACCAACTACCTCTCCTGAAGACAGTGCGGCGAAGCTTACAAAGGTTTTTCTTAATTTTTGTACACTTGAGTCATTCAAAATGTAGGTTTGATGCTAGTGTTATCGGTTTCTTTTATCAAGAGCACATAGCATACTTTCAGGCAAAGGCTGCATTGCAAGCTACATTAAAGAAAGGAAATGCTTGGGAAAGATTTGCTCCAAGTAGACATAGAAAGGAAGTACCAAAAGTAAAAGCAGTTGAAAAAACTGGCGATTCCACACCTTCTAGGTATACATCATGTATTTATTGATTATGGTGTAATATGATTTTTAAAATCATTGAGCTATCTTCTTGTTTTTGGTTCTTTTAATAATTATTTTGATTATGTGATCATTCTGCTTTTTTGTGCTTTTGATTTCTGTGTTTTCTTGTGTAAATACTATTTTGATGCCATGAGATTATTGGCAAAGGTTGCATTCTTGCTTTAGTTTTCAATAAATAAAGGTTAGGATTTTCTATTTTGTAGTCTTTTCTGAGTCCAGAGGTTATTATCATAAGATTATTGTTAAAGGATGCAGTCTTGATATAGTTATCAGCATGTATCAATCGGGGTTTTTAGTTAGCTAGACTTTTCTGAGTATCTCATTTGTTTACTAAAGCTAATTGGGGTCCAAGAGGCCTTGGGTTATTTTTGGATAACATTTTTGTTGCTTACAGGCATTTGTGTTCATCTTCTTTGTTGTTGTGATCTGTCATTGCATATGAGGATCTTAATAGGGACATCACTATATCTGAAAGTCCCTCTTTCTTGATCACATGAACTTTTAATTACATGACATTAACAGCAATAGATGGTGTGAGATTCTTATCAAGGTTTCAATGCACAGTATTACCAATAGTATTTGAGTTCTTTTTCAGAAAATTATGCATATAACTCAAAAACCAATTGCTAATTAAGTTTCTGATTCTTCTTAGTGAGGCTTTGGTTTGCAAAATGGAGGATAAGGAGATCATGAAGATGTTGATTGTTCACCTGAAGTGGAAGGACTTAATGTGCACCAAGGTTTGTCCTATTTCTTTAGAAGAAGCAGAGGAATCTAAAAGTTCAAGGTATGTTGTTCTGATCATTTTGCAAGTTTAAATCTATTATCTTTTAGTCTCTATTCAATCCTAAAACCCTAGACATTTTATGTTTATTTAGTTTTATCACTACATACTATTGGTACACTCATTCTGGTTTATGTGTTGCTTGGAGGAGCTTAATATATCAGCTTGTTGATTCTTGGAAGGCAAATATGGAATAGTGATAAGACCATTATCTAACTTCTCTATAACGAAATGTCAATCCACCACAGTATGCTTTGTCCTGTCATGTTGAACTAAATTTTGAGCAATCCTTACAATTGACTTGTTGTCACAATACAACCTCACAACTCCTCTTTTAATTCTTAGACCATCCAAAATTATCTTAAGTCACAATAACTCATATTTCCTTTTCTATCTTACATCTTGTTCCTCTAATTTTTCTTTTTGTTGTTTTATATTTTTAAATTCTCCTTAATTTTCTTTTTGATAAATGATTTTGTGTTTCATTTTCTTTTTTATATTACTTTTTAGTTTTCATCTTTTCTATTTTTTGATTTTTTCTATTTTTCTGTCTAATATCTTATTTTTCTTTATATTCTTCTACTCTTTTATATTTAGGATTATTTTGTACCATATTTTTTGTTTTATATTTTTTATTTATTTTTCTACTCTGCATCTTGTTTTTCCTCTCTTAATTTTTATTCTTTTTATTTTATATGTTTAAATTCTCATTCTTAATTTTTCTCTTCCTCTACTTCTTAAGTTTACCTTTGTACATAATTTTTTGTTTTGTATTTATGATTAATTAATATATATATTTATTTATTTACTTTTCTATTTTACATCTTGTTCCTCCTCTCTTAATGTTTTTTATTTTTTTTGTTTTATATCTTTAAATTCTTTTAATTTTCTCTCAAATATATAATTTTCTGGTTTCTTTTTTTTTTATTTCTATTTTATGATTAACTTTTTGTTTCATCCCTTCTCTTAATTTTCTATTTGTTTATTTTATATTCTTCTTTTTTCTATATTTTTTATTTTTTATATCTTTCTCATTTTTTCTCTATTTTTGGTTTGTAGTTAATTCTACATTTTATGTATTTTTTGTCTCAATTTTCTATTTTATATTTCGCTCTTTTTTTCCTATTAATTTTTCTTTTATATTTTTCTTTATGTCTTCTATTTTAAAATTATTTTCTTTATCTTCTTAATTTTTTATTTTATCTTTTATTTTGTCTTCTCATTTTTCTCCAAAATTTTCTAAGTTGTTGTCTTCTAGTTTATATTTAGTTTTATTTTTTATTTTTTTTTGTCCTAGTTTTCTATTTTATGCTTTTTGTTGTAGACTCCTTTTGTTCCCTTAAAATCTATTTTATATTGAGTGGATATAAAATCATATCGATAGGATTTTAATCTTAATGCTATCAGGTTTTAAATTGTTATCTTTATTTAGGGATTAGTGAAAATGGTATGTAATGGTGTAACAAAATTTACTAACAATTCAGTTTGGCCCAATACAAACCCTAAACTCTAACCCCTAAAGCATAAATCCTAAACTCTAAACCCTAAATCCTAAACTCTAAACCATAAGCCTTAAATTCTAAACCCTAAACTAAACTGAACCAGATTGTTAGTAAATTTTATGATACTATTATAGACCGATTTTTTAATTATCAATTTACTAATTTCTAGATAAATCCAATAGTTTAAAACCTAATAGGATTGAGGTTAAAATCCTATCGACAATATTTTATATCTACTCATTTTATATGTTCTTTCTCATCTATTTTGTGGCTTCTTCTTTTCTTAATTTTGTTTTTTGATTAACTTTTTGTTTCGTAACTTCTCTTAATTTTTTATTTGTCTATTTTATATTCTTCTTATTGTTATGTATTTTTTATGTTTTATATTTTTTTATTCCCTTCTAAATTTTCTGATTTATTGTTAATTATTTATTTTATATATTTATCGTCTGAATTTTTTGTTCTATATTTAATTTTATATTTTTCTCTTCTTTTTCTAGTAATTTTTATTTTATATTTTTGTTTATATCTTCTATTTTATTCTCTCTTTTAAATTTTTTTATTTGATATTTCGTTGTCTGTTATTTTATTCTTTTGTTTTTATTATCCTTTCCTCTCTTCTTCTTATTCTTATTTTAAATTTTTTAAGTTTTGGTCTTCTAATTTATATTTAATGTTATTATATTTTTTTTTTCTTACCTTTTTGCTTTATATTTTTTATTGTACACTCTCTTTTTTCTTTGAATATCTATTTTATATGTTCCTTGTCTTCTATTTTCCAACTTCTTCTCTTTATTCTTATATTTTTTTTTATCTATTTTTATTTTACATATTCAGTTTTATATTAACCTGCAATATTTCTCTTATTATCCTCCTCTTCTTTATCTTAAGTTTTCCAAATTTCATGTTTTGTATTTTTTTTAGTTTTTTATTCTTCTACTCTATATTTTGTTTTATAATATTATTTTTTTATTAATTTTCTGTTCTTTTACTCTATATTTTGTTTTATAATTTCATTTTTTGATTAATTTTCTGTTTTATTTTCTTCTTCTCTCCATCTTTTTTTTTTCTCTTGTTGTATATATTTTCTTCTCCTACTACTACGTATGTCTCTATTTTATTTTATATTTTATATTTTATATTTATTTATATCTTTATTTTCTTCTTCTCTATTTTTTGAATTTTATTTAATTATTTATTTTCTACTATTTTTTAGTTTTATTTATTTTTGGTTTAATAACCTAATTTTTCTCTCTATTTTTTATTTTATATTTAATTTTATGTTCTATATTTTATTTTGCTTTTGTATTTCCTATTTTATATCCTTCTTTAATTTTGTCTCTTTCTATTTTAGTTATCTTAATTTTATGTTTTTCTATCTTTTATATGTTTTACTCCTTGATTTTGTTTTGTATCGAGTTTTATGTTTTATATTTCATCTTCTCATAATTTTCTATTTCATTCTTCTTTGCATCTTATTATTGTTTTATATTTTTCTATTCTCATTATATTTACGTATTGTTTTATATTTTCTTACTTCTTGTTCTCTTAATTTTTAAGTTTTAAAAATTTTCTAAACATTTAACACTCAAGATAATGAGTCTAAACTATTTTGAATGCTTAAAACTTTACGCGAAACTTTTCTTCTTTAACAATTCACATGACACCTAGCATTTTACATCTCCCAATACTTAATTACATTTTTAACACTTTTACAATTAATACTTAAATTTATGAACTCTTAAATCTCAAGATTGAATAAAAAATTAGGTCTAAAATTTAAGATGTAGAGGGCAAGTGTTCTAGCTAGGGAGTGTGTCAATTATGGCATTAAACTATTGTTGCTTTTCCTAAATCTTATTTGACAGCTAGAGTTTCACTTGAATGGTGAAAGAGTTTGCTTCTCTACTTTTCTATGAAGTAATTCAGTTCCTTACAAATCCTAGAATTGCTCTCTATTTGATATGCTACTTCAGCAGCCTTGAAACCCTAATTAGACTCCTAGTGGGCTTAACTCATGACCTAATTCCACGCTCTTTTTTTAGATATGTTTTACTGGGTTGTGATGATACTAAAATGTGACTACTAGTATAGGAGGGTACTTGTTGCAATTATATTCTAAGCCTAATGGTCCCTGATCTGAGCCTATATTCTTCAACAGCTATTGGATTTGAGCAGGCCAAACGGAAGGATTTGCTAACCGATTTAATGTTGTCCCTGCTTGCTTGGTAATTCTTTGTTATGCATTTGAATGATATCTAATTACTACTATCCATGTATTTCATTCGCTATCATTGCTTAAAACACATAAGTCAAGGAGTGAGAGGCATTTATCATTCCTTGCAGCATGTAGATGTTCACGAAGCACTGCAGCCTAGCACAAATTAAAGATGCTATGAAAAAATTGATAAGAGAAACTTATTGTTCTGAAGTTGAGCTTCAGCTTAGAGAAGATATATTTCTATTAACTTAACTGCAATAAGCATTTCAGTTAGTAACTGTCCAACTCAATAGCATTTGCCATGTAGAACAAATTAACATGATTTTTACAGGCCAAAAGTTGGAGTTTTGCATAAGAATTAGATTAGAAATATATACTTATATCCACTGAAACATGCTTGCAACTAGTAATATACAAACCTTAGTGAGTTGGTGTTTGACCAACCTAGTACTACACGATGGATATACGAGGCTGATATTTCTCATGTTTATAGTCAGTGTATTTTTTGACCATAAGGCACTTAATTTTGAAACACTGGCCTTTCCAATTGCTGAAAGGAACTTTGGCACCTACAGGGATGATTATTTCAATACTTGTCTGGGTTTTATGTATCAATGGCTAATATATGCGCAGGTTAAATCCTGAGAGTTTAGGTAGGATTTCAAATAAGAAGTTCAGGTGAGTCTAGCATCTAGGTCTTCTATTCTACAGCTCTTTCTCTTTTGCATTTTTCAAGTCCATTGTGGATTCTCAAGTAATCAGGAATAGAATCTTGCCCTTTATAGAACCTCAATCTGTGGTTCTCTGTAAGTCATGTTTCTTAAAAATTGTGAAGTTTCGTTACTTCCATGCTTGGATGCTGTTAGTGCTTTAACATATATCAAAATAGTGTTGTAGAATCAGAATTCACTGTCCATGTGAAGTATTTTCCATTTTTCATCTATGTATAGAAGCCAACAAATTTCTTCAAGAGTTATTTGTATTTGCGAGTCTGTGATGAACTACTTCAGTATTTTGCTCCTAAGATGATTTGGAACTTTTTTCAGAAAATAAAGTCTACATTTACTAGCACATGATGTTCTTCACAAGAAGAGTGAGAGCTCTAACTATTCTCAGTGAGCCAAAAAACAATGGACACAATTACGCGGTGACATTTGCTTGTATAATTCTTATTTTTACAAATTAAAAAAGCAACTCTATCAATTTCACTACCCTACTACTTTAACTATCAAAATCATTATATACATTTTCATTTCTCTCATCCAAAGCTCTTGGCATTGGTTTGTTTCTTTGGAGGTCCATTGCAGCATAACATATGTGTGGACGAAGGTAAGGGTTCTTTCTCGATCTCTGATTGTTTTTTGCCTTGAGTTCTTGTTGATTTTAGATTTCTTTTATTTTTTCTTCTTAAAAATAATGATTGGTGTTCTTTCTATGGTTTTGCTGCTAGGGTTCGGAGCCATTGGATGAAGTTGGGGCCCTTAGAGTAACTAGTTTGACCTTTTCTGTGGCTTTGCTGAAATCAGCTTTTTCTATTGCAAATTGTCTTGTTATGGACTAATTGGAGTTTATGTAAGGTTCCACTTTAGTCTCTATACTTTTGTTTCTCTGACCACATTGTTTAGGTTAAGATATTGCTTTCATTCATTGTGATTCTTCCTACGAGAACAGTGAGTTGATTTGGTTATAGAATGGCATTTGAGAGATCTGGATCCCTGGATTTGTCTTCCCAAAATTAATTTCATATTTGTTCCTTGAGCTAATGAGCTTGGATTTCTGTTCCGATCTTAATCTGAAAGAGGTGATTTTAGATTTTGAATTGATTTGTGTTGTTGTGTTTGGTTGGTAGTCTTTTTCTTGAATAGGGATTGGAGCGATCGAAGGAATTTGGAGCTCTAATGGTAAACCGTTTTTGTGGGTTTAAGTTTGATTTTTGTGATTCAGAACATCTTTTGCCTGGGATTGATTGGAAAGTTCGTAAGGGATTGTCATTGTTTTGGTTTTTCTTAAGATATTGCTTTACTGGTTTTCTACATCCATTGCCATAGAGCATTCTAACCGTGAGTGAATTTTGTTCTTTTGTAAGTTTTCTTCCAAGGTTGTAGAAACTGAAGGAATTTGGAGCTCTGAAAGTGCCCATTTTTTGGACTTCTTGTCTGATATCCTCCAATAGGCAATTGCTCTGGATCACCAGGTATTAGGCATGGGTTTCTTTCACTTTTTTGTGAATTCTATTTTTTTCAAGATATTGCTTGTTTTGTAGGTCCATTGCCATAGAACCTAACTGTGTGTGATCGTTGTTCTTGTGTAGTTTTTCTACTAAGATTGGAGCAGTTGAAGGAATTTGGAGCTATTAAATTACCATTTTTCGGTCTCCTGTTCAATCCACTTTAATGTGTACTCAAGAAATTGGTCTAGATCGTTGGGGTATTAGGTGTGCTTCTTTCTCTTTCTTGCAAATTCTTTGATTTCTATCTCTTTTCTTTTTTCTCAATTGGGATAGTTCTTGAAAGTTCACACTAATTACATTTGAGCAGCGGGACATGATCTCTGTTCTTGATTTTGAATGATGTGGAATCGGTTGGAGATTTCAAATGATAAGATGGTGTGAGTTTCTTTTCTTTTCCTTTTGTCCCTTTCTAAGCAATCTGAGCATGATAAGTATGGATTCTTCTTGGTGTTTGAAATTGCTATAGATTGCTTTGCCTGCTCAGATTCTTCATGTTGTTTTCAACGACTACAGATTATTTTGGCTGCTAAGATTGGAAATTATAAGTACGAAATTGTTTTCTTTTCTTTTTGTGCTTGTTTTTAATGAGTAATATGGGCATGATGATAAGTATGGATTCTCCATAATATTTTGAAATGTCTGTAGATTGCTGTGGCTGCTCTGGATGAACTTTGTTCTTGACTTTGAATGACATGGAGTGGGAAAATGCAGGCTATAAGTATGGGTTTCTGTGTGATGCTCTATTTTGAAATAAATGTTTTGTGCAAGAAGGATGAAAATACTCTGTTAGCATGTTAAGGTCCAGAGAGGGCAACATCCTAGATCTACTGCCATTAGGTAAACAGCATGGTTTTATTTATATCCATAAATAGGGTTGTTCAATCAATGTTGGCTAGTAAGCTTGTTCTAGAAATATTTATTGCTAGATGAGAGTTCTACTTGTGGTCCTTGCTCATCCCCAATTGATTTTACTTGTTAACTTTATTCATCTCACATATAGGACATGCAACTTGAGTTTCACTATCAGCTACACACAAAATGGTCTTTTCGCT